>JAODXP020000010.1:149629-164629 GCA_027497455.2 Sardinella longiceps | reverse complement strand
TGTGTGTGTCTGCGTATGTGTGGTGTGTGTGTGTGTGTGTGCGCGTGTGTGTGTTTTTGGGTCTTGCCTAGTATTAGCAAAAGCCACTAATGAAGACTTGTTGTTGGTGTGTGTGTGTGTGTGTGTGTGTTTGGGTCTTGTCTAGTATAAGCAAAAACCACTGATGTTGACTTGTTAGTGTGTGTGTGTGTGTGTGTGTGTGTGTGTGTGTGTTCAAGGATGTATAGATTAGCATTTCATCTTTTGTGAGAGATTAGTTGCCATGGTTACCCAGTTACTATGGGAGCCATTATTTTCCTTTTGTCTGACTGTATTTGTAGCATATCAATGTGTGTCTGTGCACACACCCATTAACACACGCACACACACACACACACACACACACACACACACACTAATGTGTTAAGACTATAGTGTGTGTGTGTGTGTGTGTTCAGGTCTCTTTCAGGGCGTATTGTGGGTGGTGTGTGGTGGATTTTCACGCTGATCATAATCTCCTCGTACGACGCTAACCTGTGTATGTGTTTATGTGTGTGTGTGTGTGTTCAGGTCTCTTTCAGGGCGTATTGTGGGTGGTGTGTGGTTGTTTTTCACGCTGATCATAATCTCATCGTACACGGCTAACCTGTGTGTGTGTGTGTGTGCATGTGTGTGTTTGTGTGTGTGTGTGTGTGTGTGTGTGTGTGTGTCCAGGTCTCTTTCAGGGCGTATTGTGGGTGGTGGTGGTTTTTCACACTGATCATAATCTCCTCGCACGACGCTAACCTGTGCGTATGTGTGTGTGTGTGTGTGTGTGTGTGTGTGTGTGTGTGTGTGTGTGTTCAGGTCTCTTTTAGGGCGTCTTGTGGTCGATGTGTGGTTGTTTTCTCGCTGATCATAATCTCCTCGTTCACCACTAACCTGTTTGTGTGTGTGTGTGTGTTGTGTGTTCAGGTCTCTTTCAGGGCGTATTGTGGGTGGTGTGTGGTGGTTTTTCACGCTGATTATAATCTCCTCGTACACGGCTAACCTGGCGGCGTTCCTGACGGTGGAGAGAATGGTGTCGCCCATCGAGAGCGCTGAAGACTTGGCCAAACAGACTGAGATTGCATATGGGACTCTCGACGCAGGATCCACTAAAGAGTTCTTCAGGGTCAGTATGTGTGTTTGTGTGTGTGTGTGTGTGTGTGTGTGTGTGTGTGTGTGTGTGTGTGTTTGGCCAAACAGACTGAGATTGCATATGGGACTCTCGACGCAGGATCCACCAAAGAGTTCTTCAGGGTCAGTATGTGTTTGTTTGTGTGTGTGTGTGTGTGTGTGTGTGTGCACGTGTGTGTGCGTGTGTGTGTATGTATGTGTGCGTGTTAAAGTTTAGATTCGCCAGCATCACACTTGATCTGCAGTACTCTCTCCATCGACAGGCAAGTTGAGCTTGATAGAGTTAATATTGGCCCAGAGTTAGCATTGGCCCAGTGTAGACTAGAGTTAGCATTGGCCCAATACAGAGTTAGCATTGGCCCAGTATAGAGTTAGCATTGGCCCAGTGTAGACTAGAGTTAGCATTGGCCCAGTGTAGACTAGAGTTAGCATTGGCCTAGTGTAGACTAGAGTTAGCATTGGCCCAGTGTAGACTAGAGTTAACATTGGCCCAATACAGAGTTAGCATTGGCCCAGTATAGACTAGAGTTAGCATTGGCCCAATACAGAGTTAGCATTGGCCCAGTATAGAGTTAGCATTGGCCCAGTGTAGACTAGAGTTAGCATTGGCCCAGTGTAGACTAGAGTTAGCATTGGCCCAGTGTAGACTAGAGTTAGCATTGGCCCAGTATAGACTAGAGTTAGCATTGGCCCAGTATAGAGTTAGCATTGGCCCAGTGTAGACTAGAGTTAGCATTGGCCCAGTGTAGACTAGAGTTAGCATTGGCCAAATACAGAGTTAGCATTGGCCCAGTGTAGACTAGAGTTAGCATTGGCCCAGTGTAGACTAGAGGTAGCATTGGCCCAATACAGAGTTAGCATTGGCCCAGTACAGACTAGAGTTAACATTGGCCCAGTATAGAGTTAGCATTGGCCCAGTATAGACTAGAGTTAGCATTGGCCCAGTACAGAGTTAGCATTGACCCAGTACAGAGTTAGCATTGGCCCAGTGTAGACTAGAGTTAGCATTGGCCCAGTATAGACTAGAGTTAGCATTGGCCCAGTATAGACTAGAGTTAGCATTGGCCCAGTGTAGACTAGAGTTAACATTGGCCCAGTGTAGACTAGAGTTAGCATTGGCTCAGTATAGAGTTAGCATTGGCCCAGTGTAGACTAGAGTTAGCATTGGCCCAGTATAGACTAGAGTTAGCATTGGCCCAGTGTAGACTAGAGTTAACATTGGCCCAGTGTAGACTACAGTTAGCATTGGCTCAGTATAGAGTTAGCATTGGCCCAGTGTAGACTAGAGTTAGCATTGGCCCAGTATAGACTAGAGTTAGCATTGGCCCAATACAGAGTTAGCATTGGCCCAGTATAGACTAGAGTTAGCATTGGCCAATTAACAAATTACATATTCTGAGTTTTTCCAGATGAAATGAAGATAAACAAGCAGCAATTTCTGTCAAAACATACAGCTATAATCCACCTATAGAGTTTAGGAATCTGACATGAATTAACCTAGCATGCTAGGTAGAATCGCCAACATTTTGTGAGACCCGCTACCTGCTCCCCTTTTGGAATCGCGCACAAAATGCTTGATGTAAAATGCTTGATGTGACACACACACACACACACACACACACACACACACACACACACGCACTCATGTGTGCTTGATGTAATGGTCTTTCTTAGTGGCTTCATGTCAGCTCAGATATCATTTCTTTCCATCAGTAGTGTAGCGGGGAAAGAACTTGTGTGACAACGACCCCATTTTCCCACGTTTTGCCCATTTTGCTCCGTGTTATGAAAATGAGTCAAAAACAAACGACCGTTTTCAATGTATTCTCAACAGCGAAGGTGTAAACTGGCGGCCAAATAACCCAGAAGGCACGCCACTCCCTGAGACACACCCCTTCCTAAGACACGTCCTTCTGAAGACACGCCTCTTCCCAAGACATAGATACAGACTGCAAGTCCGGGCACACCCACAAAATCAGCTCCTCATGGGGGGAAACAAACCCTAAATTAGTGAAGAAGTCAATGGCATGCTAAGCTAGAAGTTACACTGAGCACCATCTACAAGGAGTCTGACACATTTTTGAGGGCAATGCCTGAAGGTAGTAATGATGGTCAGATGGTCCGATGTGAATTCTGAACTTGACACCCCAAACGCGATACTGATGATAATTTAGATGATGTTTGTTAGCTTCATTAGTTTGCTAACTAGCCAACTTCATTGATCACCACAGTAAATGTAGCAGCTTGATTAACTGAGCTAATCAGACTTGTGATTGAAAGTTGCTTTACTTTTGACAGGAGCAGAGACAGCTCATGACATTTCTGTTAGTGTAACTGCAATAAACAAATGATTGAAAAAATATTTTATTCTAAACACAAGCAGGCAAACAGGTGATGATTAGATAAAACATCTAATATGGACTTTGTTTGATTTTACTAAGCGATCTTTTATCATTAAGCAACTTTCTCTACCTTGTCCATTCACTATAATGTTAAATTTGCCTCTGTTATCCCCCACGCTGACTCCACCCTCGCATTTTGGGGGCGTTAACCGTACTTGCCGTCTGTATCTATGTCCCTTCCTAAGACACGCCCCCTTCCTAAGCACTATTGAGACCCAAGCATCTCTGTATCCCGTCTATATCTTCCAGAGACCTGTGTGTGTGTGTGCGTGTGTGTGTGTGTGTGTGTGTGTTTCAGAGGTCTAAAATAGCGGTCTTTGAGAAGATGTGGTCCTATATTAAGTCTGTGTGTGTGTGTGTGTGTGTGTGTGTGTGTGTGTGTGTGTGTGTGTGTGTGTTTCAGAGGTCTAAGATAGCAGTCTTTGAGAAGATGTGGTCCTATATGAAGTGTGTGTGTGTGTGTGTGTGTGTGTGTGTGTGTGTGTGTGAGGTCTAAAACTGAATTTACACCGTCGCGCGCAAGCGGCGCGCGCCGTTGTGTGACGTCAAAATGACGTGGACCCCCTTGGCGCGCGACGCTTTTCAGGGGAATTTCGCGAGGTCGTGCGCACGACAGATTTTGTAACTCGCCGCGCGCCAGCCCTATGCGCCACTCAGCTGGCCCATTCATAAGCAACTACACCAAGATGCATGAGAGCTTATTTCACCCTCTTCTGCCAAGAAGCATTCATCACCCTGCTATCTGACACATAACCATATCTTCAGCTAATGCATGAACATCTTAAAGCATGGATGAAACGTTTTTAAGACCTTGATTGTTAAGCTAAATTTAACCCAGTCATCCGTCCGTCACAACGTTTTTACCAACAGAAACATGCCTACAATACTACCAGGGGTTGTATGCAAACACTCACCAGAAACTTGGAAATACTTATCATAGATGAAACGTTTTTAAACCTTGATTGTTAAGCTAAATTTAGCCCAGTCATCCGTCCGTCCTAACATCCCTTACAACGTTTTTACAAACTGAAACATGCCTACAATACTATCAGGGGTTGTATGCAAACACTCACCAGAAACTTGGAGATACTTATCATGTTTATTTAATCCATAAATTTTATCCACAACTAAGTACAGTCAAACAAAGCAAGCACAGGGTTAACTCACTGCCTGTAAGTTACTGTAGCCTATGCGATTTCGCTGTACAGCGCCATCTGCTGTTTGGGAGAATAATGCCAAAACGGCGCTTCTGTCGAATTTGGTCGTGCGGCGGGTATAAAGAGTTCGTACGAACATGTGACGTCACCGATGGCGCGCGCACCAGCAGACACGTCGGGTATGTTGCCACCTTAAGATAGCAGTCTTTGAGAAGATGTGGTCCTATATGAATGTGTGTGTGTGTGTGTGTGTGTGTGTGTGTGTGTGTGTGTGTGTGTGTGTGTGTGTTTCAGAGGTCTAAGATAGCAGTCTTTGAGAAGATGTGGTCCTATATGAAGTGTGTGTGTGTGTGTGTGTGTGTGTGTTTCAGAGGTCTAAGATAGCGGTCTTTGAGAAGATGTGGTCCTATATGAAGTGTGTGTGTGTGTGTGTGTGTGTGTGTGTGTGTGTGTGTGTGTGTGTGTTTCAGAGGTCTAAGATAGCAGTCTTTGAGAAGATGTGGTCCTATATGAAGTGTGTGTGTGTGTGTGTGTGTGTGTGTGTGTGTGTGTGTGTGTGTGTTTCAGAGGTCTAAGATAGCGGTCTTTGAGAAGATGTGGTCCTATATGAAGTGTGTGTGTGTGTGTGTGTGTGTGTGTGTGTGTGTGTGTGTGTTTCAGAGGTCTAAGATAGCAGTCTTTGAGAAGATGTGGTCCTATATGAAGTGTGTGTGTGTGTGTGTGTGTGTGTGTGTGTGTGTGTGTGTGTGTGTGTGTTTCAGAGGTCTAAGATAGCAGTCTTTGAGAAGATGTGGTCCTATATGAAGTCTGCGGACCCGTCTGTGTTTGTGAAGACGACGGACGAGGGCGTGATGCGCGTGCGGAAGTCGAAGGGCAAGTACGCCTACCTGCTGGAGTCCACCATGAACGAGTACATCGAGCAGCGACGCCCATGCGACACCATGAAGGTGGGCGGGAACCTCGACTCCAAAGGATACGGCATCGCCACGCCCAAAGGATCCATACTCAGGTCACACACACACACACACACACTCACACACACACACACACACACACGCCCAAAGGATCCATACTCAGGTCACACAAACACACACACACGCACACACTCACACACGCCCACAGGACCAATACTTAGGTCACACACACAGACACACACACGCCCAAAGGATCCATACTCAGGTCACACACACACACACACACACACACACACAGGACCAATACTCAGGTCACACACACAGACACACACACACACACACACACACGCCCAAAGGATCCATACTCAGGTCACACACACACACACACGCACACGCACACACACACACACACACACACAAAAGACCAATACTCAGGTCCCCAGCCAACCAATCATACACACACACACACACACACACACACATACACACACACACACACACACACACACACACACACACACATCCCCAAAGGACCAATACTCAGGTCCCCAGCCAACCAATCACTTGCCTTTTTACACCAGCTAATCCTGTGCGTTTTACGTGTGTGTGTGTGTGTGTGTGTGTGTGTGTGTGTGTGTGTAAAGGGAGTCATGTGAATCTGGCAGTGCTAAAGCTGAATGAACAAACATGCTAAACCCCAACCCTAATAAGGTGTGTGTGTGTGTGTGTGTGTTTGTGTGTGTGTGTGTGTGTGTGGAACAGGAGCCATGTGAATCTGGCAGTGCTAAAGCTGAATGAGCAGGGCCTCCTGGACAAGCTGAAGAACAAGTGGTGGTACGACAAGGGAGAGTGTGGCAGCGGGGGTGGAGACTCCAAGGTATGTGTGTGTGTGTGTGTGTGTGTGTGTGTGTGTATGTGTGTGTGTGTGTAAATGGTATGACATGGGAGAGTGTGGCAGCGGGGGTGAAGACTCCAAGGTGTGTGTGTGTGTGTGTGTGTGTGTGTGTGTGTAACCTTGAAGTGGTGCAATATTGACCATGCAGTGTATAGTATCTATCATTCCAAGAATCTCTATGTGGCTTTAATACACTCAGCTGGTGCTGACCAACTGCTAACAGCAGGCTAACTTGACTAATGCTAGGCTAACAGCAGGCTAACTTGTTGTTAACGACTTCAGTGACTGATGCTAGGCTAACAGCAGGCTAACTTGTTGTTGACGACTTCAGTGACTAATGCTAGGCTAACGGCAGGCTAACTTGTTGTTAACGACTTCAGTGACTGATGCTAGGCTAACGGCAGGCTAACTTGTTGTTGACGACTTCAGTGACTGATGCTAGGCTAGCGGCAGGCTAACTTGTTGTTGACGACTTCAGTGACTGATGCTAGGCTAGCGGCAGGCTAACTTGTTGTTGACGACTTAAATGACTGATGCTAGGCTAACGGCAGGTTAACTTGTTGTTGACGACTTCAATGACTGATGCTAGGCTAACAGCAGGCTAACTTGTTGTTAACGACTTCAATGACTAATGCTAGGCTAACAGCAGGCTAACTTGTTGTTGATGACTTCAATGACTAATGCTAGGCTAACAGCAGGCTAACTTATTGACTATTCAATGACTTGTACTAGGCTAACAACAGGCTAACTTGTTGTTGACGACTTGAATGAGTGATGCTAGGCTAACAGCAGGCTAACTTGTTGACTATTCAATGACTGATGCAGGCTAACAGCAGGCTAACTAGTTGACGACTTTAATGAGTGATGCTAGGCTAACAGCAGGCTAACTTGTTGACTATTCAATGACTGATGCTAGGTCTAACAGCAAGCTAACTTGTTGACTATTCAATGACTGATGCTAGGCTAACAGCAGGCTAACTTGTTGACGACTTCAATGACTGATGCTAGGCAGTCAGAGCACACAGAGACTGTTTTTGTGCATCATATCTCTCCCTATCTGTATATGTGTGTGTGTGTGTGTGTGTGTGTGTAGGACAAGACCAGTGCTCTGAGTCTCAGTAATGTGGCGGGCGTGTTCTACATTCTGATTGGTGGGTTGGGTCTGGCAATGCTGGTGGCGCTGGTGGAGTTCTGCTACAAGTCCCGTGCTGAATCTCAACGAATGAAGGTAACATACACACACACACACACACACACACACACACACACACACACACGCACACACGCACACACATATGAACACATACACACATGTACATGTCTGGCAATGCTGTTGGCTCTGGTGGAGTTCTGCTACAAGTCCCACGCTGAATGTGTGTGCGTGTGTGTGTGTTTCAGCAATCCATCGATGCGGCGCTGCGCTGCTCAGGCCTGAGTGCTCTAGGGGGCGTGTCTGGGATGGGCATGGTCGCCGGGGGCGACGGGGAGAACGGACGGCTCTTGGCTCCCGACTTCCCCAAAGCCGTACAGAGCTGCATGAGCCATCCGGCTGGACTGAGCCTGGGAGCAGCAGGGATGTGATACGTGTGTGTGTGTGTTTGTGTGTGTGTGTGTGTGTGTGTGTGTGTGTGTTTGTGAGTGCGTGTGTGTGTGAGAAACTATTCAACCAACACTCGCCACTTAACCTCCCACACTCTACACTCCCAACATTTTACACTTAACTCACAAAACTCTACACTTAAAACTAAGCTCTCTACACCCAACACTTTTTCTCCGAACACCCAATACTCTACACTAAACACTCTTAACCCAACACTTTACACCCAACACTTCCGCCACTCTATAATTAACACTTTACACTTAACCCCTCCTGCACTCTACACACAAAACATAACGCTACAGTACAACTGTCTCAACACTCATACACCCAACACTCATACACTTAACACTCATACACTTCACACTCTTAACCCAACACTCATACACTTAACACTCATACACTTAACACTCTTAACCCAACACTCATACACTTAACACTCATACACTTAACACTCTTAACTCAACACTCTTACACTTAACACTCATATACCCAACACTCTTAACCCAACACTCATACACCCAACACTCATACACTTCACACTCTTAACCCAACACTCATACACCCAACACTCATACACTTAACACTCATACACCCAACACTCATACACTTAACACTCATACACCCAACACTCATATACCCAACACTCTTATCTCAACATTCTGAACTCAACACTCATACACTTACACTCGGAACTGAACACTCATATACTGGAAAGGCAGACTGCCCCTGAAGTAATCGGTTGTGACTGCTAAATGCATGTTTGTTAAATGCAGATTTGAATAGTTGCATTCATTGTCACAGGACACACAACACAAACACACTCTATTTGAAGAATATTACTTAAAGAATACACGCCACACATTACACTTACACACACACACATACACAACATACTAAACACACACACACACAACATAATACACATACATGCTACACATCACACATACAGTAGACACGCACGTGCGTGCACACACACACACACACACACACACACTCCTCCCTGCCCATCCCACTCGGAGGAGTACAGTAAACACACACACACACACACACACACACACACTCCCTCCCCCGCCCATCCTACTCGGAGGAGTACAGTAAACACACACACACACACACACATACACACACACACACACACACACACACCCCTTCCCCCCCATCCCACTGGGAGGAGTACAGAAGATTTACACGATCTCTTTTTTAGCCCAGAAGACATTTACTAAGAAAAAATGAAAAGGAAAACCTGCTGCAATAAAAAGAGTAAAAGAGTTTGTGTGTGTGTGTGTGTGTGTGTGTGTGTGTGTGTGTGTGTGTGTGTGTGTTGTAGAATTGATACTGGACTGTGAAAGTGCTGAGATATGTGTGTGTGTGTGTGTGTGTGTGTGTGTGTGTGTGTGTGTGTGTGTGTGTGTGTGTGAAAAACTGTGGTTGCAGAACGGAATATGAAATGAAGTGTGCTAAAAGGTTGACTCCTCTAGCATTTAGGGTTCCCTAATAGAACTCAGTTAGGGTTCTCTAATAGAACTCAGTTAGGGTTCGCTGATGGAGCTCAGTTAGAGCGCTATAATAGAATTCACTAAGGGTTCTGTGATAGAACTCACTTAGGGTTCTGTGATAGAGCTCAGATAAGGTTCTCTAATAGAGTTCAATAGTGGAGATGCCTTTTGGATTTGGGGCTGTTTGGGTTTTTGCTCTTTGCTCTTTAATATTTTAATATTTTAATATTTTTTAATTTGTAATATTTTCTCTCTGACATGATCCCATTTGTGATGTGAAAGGCAGCAGTCACTCTTAGCCAGACGGTGAGGATGGATTCTAAGCGATGTGGGGGTTAGGATGATGATGATGATGATGATGGTTATATATGATGATGATGAAGATGCTGGTTAGGTATGATTATTATTATTATTATAAATGATGATGATGATGATGATGATGAAGATGGTGATTATACACAGTATGATGATGATGAAGATGGTGATGATGATGATGATGATGGTGATTATACACAGTATGATGATGATGGTGCACAGTATGATGTAGTGATGATACACGATGATGATGATGGTGATGATGATGGTGATGATGATGGTGATTATGATGATGATGATGATGATGATGATGATGATGGTGATGATGATGATGATGATGGTGATGATGATGATGATGATGATGATGATGATGATGATGATGATGATGATGATGATGTGATGATGATGATGATGATGATGATGATGATGGTGATGATGATGATGATGATGGTGATGATGATTATACACAGTATGATGATGATGATGATGATGATGATGATGATGAAGATGGTCCTTACTGTTTGAGTGGCTTTGGGGTGGGAGATGGACCAAACACTCTGCCCCTATAGCGTGGGGATTACACTGGGCATTGATGGGCAAATAGACACGTCCTACTGCAAGGCATTGGTGTGGGTCAGGGTGTCATCGGTGGCGGTGTTAGTGCCACGTCTTTTAAAGTTTCATTTTTGCTTTTAAGTTCCTCCTGTAGTGGCCATTGTTCTAATATTATACCAGTTTGTGAATTTCATTCTAATATGTCAAAGGGTACGGAATCTGCAATGGTATTTCTTTTTAAAGAAGCACACACATAAAGGTATGGTAATGGTATGGTAAAGAATATGATATAAGTTTGAGTTTCCGTTTTTGTGTGTGTGTGGTGGAATAGTCCACTTCAAAAAGCTGAAAACTTGCATAGTTCTACTTTATATTCTATAAGTTTATTTAATATTCCCAGGATGGAATGCCTGTTCCCCAAGGTCAAAGCACTCAAGTGTGGCTCACAGAAGGAATGGCCGTTCAGTTCCCCAATGTGTCTCCAGTCCTCAAGTGTGGCTGACTGTTAGTGATTGGGGCGTCCAGGCCCCACGCAGGCCAGGAGGATCCACACCAGGGGCCGTATTCTCAAACAATCTGGAGACCTAAACTAGATCCTAATGGGAGAATGTAGGAGAAACTCTTAAAAAATGCACCTGACAGTCATAACTTTTGGACTTTAAGAGTAATTTACAAAGAAAATTAGCGCTAAAAGTAGCACCTAAGTCTGGGACAGCTAAGGAGTATTCCAGCGGGGCGTGTAAGTCACTAAGGCCAACTCCTAACAACACATCACTACTGTACTACGTCCTCAATCTCTGGAAACGCACATGCAGAGCCATTTATTCCAGTATCTGTCATCCAGGAATACATATGCTTTATCTTATAAGGAATGCAATAACCCTTGCTAAAGTGGGTGCAGATCTTTGCAAATGTGCTCTCTCTCCAAAATGCAATAACCCCTGTTAAAACAGGTGCAGATCTTTGCAAATGTTTCTCAAAAATGGCGTAAAGACAGTGCTTTATCGCTCCGCAGTCACTCTCGCTACTGTTTCATTTGTGGCTTGTGATCCATTGGCACTCTCTCTCCATAGCAACGCAGCACCAATGCAGCGCAGATGAAGTTAGGATCAAATTATTTGAGAATACGGCCCCAGAGGTTTGGTTCTATTAAAGGCCACGCCCTCATTCCCTAGTCTCTTGTGGTGACATGAGATCTGCTACAGGCTACAGGCACTAGGTCCCTAGTGGTGAGATGAAGTCTGCTGTGGGCTTTTTTAGATATGTTTTAAATATTATTACCCATTTTTATTTCAATTAATTTAATGCATTTCAATGATAGAATGTTCAGTTTACTATCACGGAATGTTTTTAGAATGGCAGAATGTTCCGGTGTGAAATAAGCCCACACTGACCCCTAGTGGTTGGATGAGGCCCCTACCCCAAAGCCCCCTAAGCCTGCTGGAGTTGGGACTGATGACTGCTGGGCACAGAGCTGATCCACTGCTCTTAAGCTCTTGCTGCTGCTGCTGCTCTATTGGACGAGCCATACCTCACCTGTGCCCTGATTGGATGAGCCATACCTCACCTGTGCCCCTATTGGACGAGCCATACCTCACCTGTGCCCTGATTGGCCCTGAGACCTGTCTGTCATGCTCAGACTCTCCCTCAGATTCAACTGAAAACTTAAATAAATAAAATGTGAGAAAGTTGACTGTGTGTTGTGTGTTTATTGCAGGTTTATTGCCTGTGTTTAGTTTATTTTTTGCCTGCTGACTGTATGCATGTATGTATGTATCTACAGTATGTATGTATGCATGTATATATCTATGTAGAGTATGTATGAAAGGGTTAGGGTATGTATGTATATATGTATGTATGTATGTATGTATGTATGTATCTACTGTATGTATCTATGTAGAGTATGTATGAAAGGGTTAGGGTTCTGGTAGTGGTAGTGGTTACATTCCAAGGTCAAGTTTCTAGCTGACAACTCTGTTTTAAGTCCTATGCAATCTGGTTTCAGGCAAGGACACTTGTAGTACAATTGCAGCTGTAACCTCTGTTACTACTGATATTATCAACACATTGGATGACAAAAAGTCTTGTGCTGCATTATTTATCGATTTATCGAAAGCGTTTGACGCTGTTGACCATCTTTTTTTTTTTGCAAAGATTCCAGAGTATACAGTAGGCTTCAGCAGTAGGCTACTGTACTACACTGGTTCTCTGAGTATTTGAGTGGTAGAACCATTGGGTAGAACCAGAGACACTTATATAGGAGAAGGACTTTGGTAGAACTCAGTGTGTGGGTAAAGATAACTACACTTCTCCCTCGCTAGAAGTAAATCTGGGTGTCCCCCAGGGATCAATTTTGGGTCCTATTTTATTGTCTATTTATCTAATTTAGGCATGGATATAAATCCAACAAAGGTGCATCTCTATGACCTGTAATACTTTACGCCTCCGCACCATCATTGCAAGTGGCAGTGAACCATCTACAGTCTGCTTTTAATCCTTGATTGGGCTAAAGTTGGTTTTAAATGCTAAAAAAAAAATGCTAAAAAAAAAAAGTAAATAAGCTATGAATTTTACACACACACATATTTCTACTGACTGCTGAATTTTAACAGAAAATAGTACTACAATAGAAATCAATAGAGTATCCTCCCACAAATACCTTGGTGGATGATAAGCTATCCTTTGGAACTCATGTTCAGAGCCTTCTTAAAAAACTGAGACCAAAGCTGGGTTTTTGTTTCAGATTAAGGTGCTTGATTGGTAGACAGCACTTTCTTGGCAGTATTGGATTGTGATGATATAATTTATATGCATTCCACCTTGTCCTTGTTCTTTATCATTCAGCTTTGCGTTTCATTACTGGTGCAGATAATAAGACTCACCACTGCACTTTGTATGAAATGGTACAGTGGTCCTCCCTTTCCCTTAGAAGGACACTCCATTTACTGCATGCACTCAAACACACACACTATGGACAGAGAGTGTGAGAGAGAGAGTGTGTGCGTGTGTGTGTGTGAGAGAGAGAGAGAGAGAGAGAGAGAGACAGAGCAAGAGAGGAACTCTTTCATACCTAAATGCAGAGTCATAGAGAGTGAGTGTGTATGTGTGTGTTAGATTGTGTGTGTGTGTGAGAGAGAGAGGTGAGGTGTGTGTGTGTATGAGGTGAGGTGTGTGTGTGTGTGTGTGAGATAAGCTGTTTTGAGGCCAGAGGGTTTAGGGGATTAGAATAATCATCACCTCCGAACACACTAAGACACCTCACACATACACGCACACACACACACACACACACACACACCCCTAACATACACACACACGCACACACACACACACACACCTACCTCCAACACACATACACACACACCCCCCATCACGTACACACACGCACGCACACACACACCTCCAACACACGCACACACACACACCTCACAGAAAAACTCTAACGCACATTTTACCACACACCCAAAAGAAACACTCATCAATACACACACCTCAGCTCCTAACGAAGTACACACACACACACACACCTCAGCTCCTAACGAAGTACACACACACACACACACCTCCTCTGCTAACAAATACACACACCTCCTCTCCGAATGAAATACATACACACATACACCACAGCTTTTAACCAAACACACACACACATCTCAGCTCCTAACGAAATACACACACACACCTCCTCCCCTGAGAAAATACACACACACACACACACCTTCTGACGAAATACACGCACACACATCTCATCTCCTGACGAATTACACACACCTCATGTCCTAACAAAACACACACACACACACACACACACACACACACTGTTAGGATTGGTTAGATCATACTGTAGGGAGAGCACTGACATACAGGCGGAGCTTCAATGATGTCACTACCTGTGGCTAATAACTTAAATGAACACCTGTCCTTCTATCATGGCCACACACTTAGCCTAGGCCTGTGTGGAGAGCAGGTCTTGGATTCTCTCTGGATTGCAGCTACGTCATACGTGTGTCCAGGATCGATATACTGCCTCATGGACCATTTGTTTGTTTCACACTCATTGTTTTGGATTTAACATCACTTAAAGAAACTGAAATAACCACGAAGACGCTTGGGTTGGCCGAAGGCTTAGCTAGTCATAGGAAGACCGGGCAGAGAGTGCCAGCACACCGCAGGTATGTTGACCGCTCTCTGATTCTTCTGCCAAGCTGACACACACACATGCATACTACACACTACACACTCACACACATACACACACTTGTACACACTAATGTTTAAGCCTCCCAAAGAAATGAAAGGTTAAAGGCAGAGCCGTATATACGGCTCTGGTTAAGGGACACGTGTGCCCCATCTAGTGTCCAAGTTGTGTACTGCAGCTGAGAATATGAATGAAGTCATCTGTACTTACAACTTCTACCACTATTCTCCATTAGTTGTGTGTGTGTGTGTGTGTACAACTTTTACCACTATTCTCCATTAGCTGTGTGTGTGTGTACAACTTTTATCACTATTCTCCATTAGTTGTGCAT
>JAODXP020000010.1:137129-144629 GCA_027497455.2 Sardinella longiceps | reverse complement strand
TTTGTGAGGTCAATACATACAGCACTTGAAGGCATATAATAAATAAACATAACCCTATAGCGCGTGTGTGTGTGTGTGTATGTGTGTGTGTGTGTGTGTGTGTATATGTGTACTGTGTGTGTGTGTGTGTGTGTGTGTGTGTGCTTTTGAGCAGCTGGGGGCGGAGCTTGGAGCGCTAGCTGTCAGTCATCTGGAGGAAGTGTCTGATGAGGGCATCGCTGCCATGGCAACAGCAAAAACAGCCGCTGTGCTTCTGCCCACCACAGCCTACATCCTCAGGTAGGGAAATACACACACACACACACACACACAGTGCTTCTGCCCCCCACTGCCTACATCCTCAGGTAGGAAATACACACACACACACACACACACAGTGCTTCTGCCCCCCACTGCCTACATCCTCAGGTAGGGAAATACACACACACACACACACACACACACACACACACACACACACACACACATGTGAATGTGAATGAACTGAATGCACTCCAGATGAACACACCTGCAACCATCAGCACACAGCTTAGTTTTACGTTGCCCAATGACACCAGATAAAGATAATTAAGAGCATCGACAGGCCTACTTTTTTAAAGTAAACGGGTTGAGAAGCGGATCGGGTACAATATTTTAACAAATAGTATTTGCGGTCCGAGTTGTGGTCGGTTTAATTGAAAACGTTGGTCGGGCTGGGGTCGTTTACACATGCACCCCCAGGTTAAAGCAGCCGAGAGTGAGAGACATGCTGGAACACAAACTCACACACACACACACGCACACACACACACACACTCCTGTGTCCCCCCCAGGTTAAAGCAGCCGAGAGCGAGAGATATGCTGGATGCTGGAGTCATCGTGGCCCTGGGCAGCGACTTCAACCCCAATGCCTACTGCGTTTCTATGGTAACTAACACACACACACACACACACACACACACACACACTCTTTGCCTGTATACAAATTCATATCCCCACTATGAGGCTCAAGATCTTTTATTAACTAACCACTTTAGTATTTAATTGTTAACACTAACTCTCTCCTCTCTCTCTGTGTGTGTGTGTGTGTGTGTGTGTGTGTGTGTGTAGCCACTGGTAATGCATCTGGCGTGTGTGAACATGCACCTGTCTCTGAATGAGGCGTTAGCGGCCGCTACCCTAAACGCAGCTTATGCTTTAGGAGTCTCACACACACATGGATCCCTAGAGCCCGGGAAACAAGGAGACCTACTGCTCATCAACGCTCCCAGGTACACTCACACACACACACACCATCGACGTTCCCAAGTACACACACACACACTCATCATCATTGCTTGATGTACACACACACACACACACACTCATCATCATTGCTTAATGTGTACACACACACACACACATACGTGGTCGGCATCACTACTCCATGGATGTGTTTGATTGACAGCTATGTGTGATTGACAGATGTGTTTGATTGACAAATGTGTGTGTGATTGACAGGTGTGTTTGATTAACAGGTGTGTGTGATTGACAAGTGTGTTTGATTGACAGATGTGTGTTTGATTGACAGGTGTATTTGATTGACAGTTGTGTGTTTGATTGGCTGGTGTGTTTGATTGACAGGTGTGTGTGTTTGATTGACAGGTGGGAGCATCTGATCTACCAGCTGGGTGGCCATCAAGAGCTCATCAAACACGTCATCATCAAAGGCCTCGTTGTCCATGACAACCAACACACACTCGGCCTCTAATCATCACACACACACACACACACACACACACACACACACACACACACACACAGTTTCATCAGTCACTCTACTGAAATCACTTGGAGAAAAAAAATGTTTGAGTTAGAGTGACCCCACACACACACACACACACACACACACACACACACACTCTACTGAAAAAGATCTTTGAGTTAGTGTTACTCTACCACTGAAATCACCCAGGACAAACAAATCTCTATCTCTTTGTTGTCTGATCCTATTACAGTAAAATAAAAAACTGAATCCTTGTGTTGGCATTGTTTCGTCTTGTAACACGTGTGTGTGTGTGTGTGAGTGTGTGAGAGAGAGAGAGAGAGAGAGAGGGAACCAGGAGTGTTTAACGTTCTAAAGGTGTTAGTCTGGTTCTATGGCAAATTTAGATTGGATACTTTTGAGGGTACTTTTTTACATAAATCATAATTGAAAGAATTGCTTGGAACTTGGCAAGTTTCCCCGTAGCCCTGCAGAGTTTGTGGCAGCTCCTTCAAAGAATCCCTCCGTGAGTTTCCATAGTGTAGTGGTTATCACGTTCGCCTAACACGCGAAAGGTCCCCAGTTCGAAACTGGGAGGAAACAAACTCTTTAGTGGATGGATTCAAGGGACTTTTTGACTCATTATAACTGAAGGGATAGCCTGGAAGCCTTTCTCTCACCCTGCAGAGTTTGTGCCAGCTGCTTCGATGCTCTCTCCCGTGGGTCTCTCTCACCCTGCAGAGTTTGTGCCAGCTGCTTCGATGCTCTCTCCCGTGGATTTCCATACTGTAGTGGTTGTCATGTTCACCTCACACGCGAAAGGTCCCCAGTTCAAAATTGGGTGGAAACAAATTCTTTACTTGATGGATTTCTCTGTCTTGTCTCGAAATTCTTGTAGAGATTTGTCAAAGGAGATGTAGGTCAGTGGTAGTGTGAAAGCTTAGCACGTGTGAGGTCCTGGGTTCAATTCCCAGTGCCTCCATTTATGCGGCTCTAAAACAAAATGTAGGCACTCGGTTAATGCATGTTTTGGCACTGAGTTTGTCTGACACTGGGTGGCTCCTCAGGTAACAAACCTGATGTTGGTGTAGCAGGTCACCGGTTCAAATCCCAGTTGACGCATGTCTGCTACGGCCAGGGGGAGCCAAGACGACCGTGGGGGGTGAGTTCACTTACCCATTGCCCCAGCAGCACAAACATCAACTGTTTGTGTCGAACTGGGGACCTTCCACTGGCAAGAACTCTAATGAATTTGGCTGCACAACACTCTGTAATGGAGGCACGCTCGATGTGCAAACTGTCGACGTCTAGGCAAGAACTCTAATGAATTTGGCCACACAAGACTGTGCGACAATCTTCCAAATAAGTTGTTTCCACCTAGTTTCGAACTGGGGACCTTTCGCATGTAAAGTGAATGTGATAACCATTACACTATGGAAACACGGCATGCGAGGCTTCGACCAGTTGTCCCAAACTCTCCAGGGACATCCTACTTTGCAAAGTGGAGACGACCAGGTGGAGAGTCTAAATGCAAGCCACCAAGAGGTTGTTTCCACCCAGTTTCGTGTGAGGCGAACGTGATAACCACTACACTATGGAAACTCACATATTAAAAAGATTGTCACATAGAGTTGGAGGGCTAAGACTTTTTGCCAGAATTAGTTGCTTGTATATCAACTTGTCTCTTTGTTGAGCATGTTATCACCTTCACCTAACACGTGAAGTGTCCCCAGTTTAAGGTAGCGCTCTCTTTATTTGATGGATTTCTCTGTCTTCTCTGGGAACTCTTGCAGGAATGAGCTAAAGGGGATGTAGCTTGGTGATAGAGTGAAAGCCCTGCATATACGAGGTCCTGGGTTCAATCCTTGGTGATAGATTGAAAGCCCTGCATATACGAGGTCCTGGGTTCAATCCTTGGTGCCTCCATTTATAGAGTTCTAAAACCAAATGCAGGCACTCGGTTAATACCTGGGCCGAATTCGAACAGGCGTAACGTTTCTGTAACGTAACGTAACAGTTGCCCGATTGGCATCCCGTATGGGTGACAGTAGTAAACAGTTTCGGTCCGAGACGGTCTGCGTTCGTACCAATTGATGCAACGCCAATGATGTCTGGTGGTAATGCGTGAGTCACCAGATATAGCAAATATTTCTCTCTTCAGCCAGTGACTGCCAAACTGATCTTCACTTGATTTCCCTCATTATCGCTCACGTTTCCGATTGTTTATTTTCCGCTTTGACCCCAACTTAACCCGGTGACGTTAACTCATGTCGTCGGTTCGCGTTGAAAACCAAGTTTTGCAGGCCCGATGGGAACCAAGGCGGTTCCCGAACGCTCTGATATTTGGTGTGAACAGTGGCCTAGATGGTGCGGGAACCAGCACGGCCGGTTCTCGCCGGTGTGAAAGCGCTATGGGTGGATCTTCAGGTAACAACCCTGATGTTGGTGTAGCGGGTCACCAGTTCAAATCCCAAGTGACGCATGTCTTAATGACCTAATCGCAGTAAACCTTATTTATCAACAGTAACATGCTGTATGCTCTCACATGCCAATGGCAGGTAATATAAGTGGTGTCTCAACAGTAATATACTGTATGCTCTCACATGCCAATGGCAGGTCAGTGGTGTCTCAACAGTAATATACTGTACTGTATGCTCTCACATGCCAATGGCAGGTAATATAAGTGGTGTCTCAACAGTAACATACTGTATGCTCTCACATGCCAATGGCAGGTAAGTGGTGTCTCTGAAAATACAACATAGCATATTTATATTTCTGCATTGCCAACCAGCCTACTGCTATTTAAATGTGATATTCAGTTAGGCTGTACATATCAAAGTTTCTTTCTTGTAATTCTTTTAGTTCTGCCTTAATTTTACAACTGTAAATCAGGTATTCCTAGGTTCATACGACCTCTCGACTGGTGCTCAGATCCTAGTACAGGAAAATAAAAAACTGAATCCTTGTGTTTCCTCTTGTAACATGTGTGTGTGTGTGTGTGTGTGTGAGTGAGCGTAATGACCATGTAGTGAATCAGGAGATGAGCCGCCCAATACACCTTATGAAAGAGCGAGAGAGCGATTAAGACCATAACTGACCCACGACACACTTCAATATTCCCATCCTATGTCTCCTTATAAGTAACCACACGAGCATCACACACACACACACACACACACACTCTCATTTCCCATCCTATGTCTCCTTTAAGTAACCACACCATCACACACACACACACACACACACACACACACTTCTATTTCCCATCCCATTTCTCCTTTAAGTAACCACACGATCTCACACACACACACACACACACACACCCTCTCTCTCATTTCCCATCCTATGTCTCCTTTAAGTAACCACACCATCACACACACACACACACACACACACACACACACACACACACACTTCTATTTCCCATCCCATTTCTCCTTTAAGTTGGGTTTGCAATAAAACACTCAGAACACCAAATGCTCTTCCAGTCATATGTGTAATTCAATATTAAAAGTCACAGCTTTGTAAGAACACAGATATGTTTGTAATGCAAGATTATAAAGTCAGTCTTGTAAAAATACAGATTTGTAATAACGCATGTTAGAAAACATACATGTTTGTAATATAAGATTATAAAAATCATTGTTGTAAAAATACAGACACATTTGTAATAATGCCTTGTTAGAATACAAAGATATTTGTACAAAAAATGCAAAACATGAATGAAGAGTTTAGATGCATACCCTGCAAATCCATTTTCAGAAATACTAACCAATTAAGTTGTTTTCGTAACAATTTGTCTATCAAAATACAAATTAAATGTAGTCATCAAGTAAAAACAAATCAAGTTGGATTGATAAAGTTCATCAAAATTACAAAAACATATTTCTGTAAATGAATTGCAAATTAACTTTTTTCATAATTTATGTTACATTAAGTGTCCTAGTATTGTACAGTAATGGAATGAGATTGGATTTCTAAACTAAGCATCATCACCGCCTCATTATTCTCAAAGGATTAACACAAGAAATTAAAGACTCTAGATTAGGGCATGGGTTAAAGATGGAGATTCACTGGTTAAAATAGACAGACACAAACACACACACACACACACACACACACACACACACACACACACAGGGCTACAGTTAGTGGTAGTTATGGGAAGCAGTGGAATAGAGTGCCAGTCCCTATGCACAGACACACACTCTCTCTCTTTCTCTCAAACACACACACACACACACACACACACACACACACACACACACACACACACACACACACACAGCTGCAGTTTACCTTAGGAGGTAAACTCTAAACAACTCAGTGTTCTAGCTGTTTCCACAGGACTGTAGTCGTTTACAGAGGATTGCTTATCTCAGGACTCCAATTGTTTTGGCTCAGAAGAGTTTAGAAATGTATGATCTTCCTGATAGTGTTTATTTGGGGTTAATGATCTTAAGGTGTTTATTTGGGGTTAATAATCTGAAGGTGTTTTTAGTTGGGGTTAGTAATCTGAAGCTGTTTTGGCTCAGAAGAGTTTGGAGTTATGATCATCCTGATAGTGTTTATTTGGGGTTAATAATCTGAAGGTGTTTTTAGTTGGGGTTAATAATCTGAAGGTGTTTATTTGGGGTTAATAATCTGAAGCTGTTTTGGCTCAGAAGAGTTTGGGGTTATGATCTTCCTGATAGTGTTTATTTGGGGTTAATAATCTGAAGGTGTTTTTAGTTGGGGTTAATAATCTGAAGGTGTTTATTTGGGGTTAATAATCTGAAGATGTTTTGGCTCTGAAGAGTTTGGGGTTATGATCATCCTGATAGTGTTTATTTGGGGTTAATGATCTGTCTGAAATTGTTTATTTGGAGTTAATAATCTGAAGGTGTTTATTTGGGGTTATGATGATCTTAAAATGTGTTTATTTGGGGTCAATAAACTGAAGGTGTTATTTGGAGGTTTGAGGTTTAAAATCTTAAAGTCTTTATTTGGAGTTAATGATCTTCCTTAAGGTGTTTATTTGTTAATGATCTTAAAGTGTTTATTTGGAGTTAATCATCTTAAAGTGTTTATTTGGAGCTAATAATATGAAGGTGTTTATTTGGGGTTTAAGATCTTAAAGTGTTTATTTGGAGTTAGTGATCTTCCTTAAGGTGTTTATTTGGGGTTAATAATCTGAAGGTGTTTATTTGGGGTTAATAATCTGCCTGAAAGATTTCCTCAGTTTGTGTCGGGGGGCGGGGACAGGAGGCTGCTGCAGGCTCAGGGGAGGGTTCCTATTGGCTGAGGCTGCTGTGTGTGGAGCGCTGCGGTTGGCTGAGGTTTTCTTCTGAAGCTGCTGAATGACGGAGGAGAATCTACTATCCAGAGACGGCCTTCCTGACCGAGGACCCGCCTTCACTCGCTCTGGATTGGTTGATGAGGCTGTAGACAGATTCTCTTTTTCTTTATTGGATGATATGATTTGAGTAGGCGGGGCTCCAGACACATTCTCTTTCTCTTGATTGGACGATGGATCTCTAGACATATCCTCTTTCTCTTGATTGGACGATACAGTTGGAGTGGCCGTGGTATATGGTCGTTTGTCCTGCGGTGGGGGTGGGGCTTTGCGCTTCTTCTTTCCTGAATGGGCGGGACTAAGGCTTGATTGACAGGGCTGTTTCCCCGGAGACATCACCATGCTTGATTGACAGGGGCTGAAGCTTGAGTGGGTGGGTCTAAGGCTTGAGTGACAGGTGCTAAGGCTTGAATGGGTGGGACTGAAGCTTGATTGACAGGGC
>JAODXP020000010.1:107500-110000 GCA_027497455.2 Sardinella longiceps | reverse complement strand
GAGGAGGCAAGAGAAACAAAGAGAAACAGAAACAAGAGGATTAGGCCAATCTAGGAGGATATCACTTCATGATATGTGTCATATAATCTAGCTAGAGTGAGGGAGAGGGAGAGAGAGAGAGAGAGAGAGAAAGAGGGTTGTACAGGATGGCAAGTGTGCAGAAGGTGGCAGCACTAGGCTATCGCAGCATAACTAAGGTATGGTACATGGCATCTCACCAACCCAGAAGGGGGTGGTCAGTGGCCGCCTTGGAAAAACAGCAGAGGTAGCCCTCCCAAGAAAGCCCAAGAGGAGTGGTGATATGCCATGGCCCACTCCTAATTATAGGAAATGTCAAAGGAAGGTTTTAAGTCTAGACTTAAAGGTATTGAGAGTGTCCGCTTCGCGAATGTAGGGAGGAATAGAATTCCATAGAAGAGGTGCTCGATAGGCAAAAGCTCTTCCCCCAATTGTAGTTTTAGATATGGTCACTTTTTCAAGGAGGCCAGCATTTTGAGATCTCAGAGGTCTTGCTGGATGGTATGGAACAAGTAAATCTGTAATATATGCAGGAGCTAAGCCATTAAGTGCCTTATACGTCATGAGAAGGATTTTGAAGTCAATTCGACTTTTGACAGGAAGCCAGTGTAGAGATGCTAGAATGGGAGAAATATGTTCATATTTCTTAGTTCTAGTGAGTGTTCTAGCTGCTGCATTTTGGATTAGCTGTAGACTTTTAATGCAGGTGTTACTGCACCCTGAGAACAGAGCATTGCAGTAGTCGAGTCTGGAGGTAACAATGCATGTATAAGTTTTTCAGCATCCTCAAAGGACAGGAACTTCCTAACCTTAGCAATGTTTCTAAGGTGAAAAAATGATGTTTTAGAAATGTGCTTTACATGGCTATTCAGGGAGAGGTCTTGATCAATAAGTACCCCCAGATTTTTCACTTGTGAGCTAAATGAGAGTGTAGGACTGCTAAGTGAGCTATGATGGTGAAGCGAGGTGTCCTTCAGTTGTTTAGAGGCAATCATCATAACTTCAGTTTTATCTGAGTTCAAGCATAAGAAATTTTTTGACATCCAAACTTTAATGTCTTCAAGACAGGCATTAAGTTTGGTTGTCGGAGTACAGTCGCTAGGCTTCATAGAGAGATAAAGCTGTGTATCATCTGCGTATGAGTGAAATGCAATGCCATGTTTCCTAATGATTTCACCCAGAGGTAGCATATATAGAGAGAATAGTAGGGGGCCCAGTACTGAGCCTTGCGGAACGCCATATTTAACTTTAGCATGATAAGATGAGACGTTGTGAGCATGTACAAATTGGTATCGATCAGTGAGGTAGGATTTGAACCAAGCTAGTGCTGAATTTCTAATGCCTATCGTATGTTCGAGTCTGTGTAGTAGGATATCGTGGTCAATGGTGTCAAAAGCTGCACTAAGATCAAGTAAGATTAATATGGATACATTACCATTGTCCATGGAAAGAAGGAGGTCGTTGAAGACTTTAACTAAGGCTGTTTCAGTGCTGTGATTAGCTCTAAATCCTGATTGGAAGACTTCCTGGATTTTGTTTTCGTCTAGGAAGCGACAAATTTGTTTGAACACAATTTTTTCTAGAATTTTGGATATAAAAGGAAAGGTTGGATATAGGTCTGTAATTAGCCAGAACATCAGGGTCAAGGTTTGTTTTTTTAATCAATGGTTTAATGACTGATGTCTTGAAAGTAGTTGGTACATGTCCCGCTAGGAGTGAGCTATTGATAATTTCAAGTAATGTCTCAGCTAGCGGTGTAAAGGCTGCCTTGAGGAGGTGAGTAGGAATAGGATCAAGTAGGCATGTTGGACGCACTTCGCTTTAGTAATGAGAGAAGAAATTTCTAATATATTAGTGGGCATAAAGGAGTGAAGGTATGCTACGGGTTGGCATTATAACAGTCAGCAGCCTGCTCAGTCATCTTATAACAGTCAGCAGCCTGGCTCAGTCATCTTATCTGTTATTGAACCGTAATATCCTCCTGGCCGTAGACGTTTGGTCCCATCTCCAACACTTCCTCTCTTAGCCACTCCCATCTCAAACACTTCCTCCTTTAGCCCCTCCTACTGCAAACACTTCCTCTTTTGGCCCCTCCCATCTCAAACACTTCCTCCTTTAGCCCCTCCTACCACAAACACTTCCTCTTTCAGTCCCTCCCATCTGCAACACTTCCTCTCCTAGCCACTCCCATCTCCAACACTTCCTCTCTTAGCCACTCCCATCTCCAACACTTTCTTTCTTAGCCATTCCCATCTCAAACACTTCCTCCTTTAGCCCCTCCTACTGCAAACACTTCCTCTCTTAGCCACTCCCATCTCAGACACTTCCTCTCTTAGCCACTCCCAACTCAAACACTTCCTCCTTTAGCCCCTCCCAACTCCAACACTTCCTCTCTTAGCCCCTCCCATCTCAAGCCCTTTCTCTTTTAGCCCCTCCTACTGCAAACACTTCCTCTTTTAGTCCCTCCCATCTCAAACACTTC
>JAODXP020000010.1:77500-85000 GCA_027497455.2 Sardinella longiceps | reverse complement strand
TGCAATGAATGCATATTTAGAAGAAAGTAAGCATGCTATTACTGAACCAACTCTCCCTGATGCGTCAGCTATTGAATTTGCTCCTTTGGCTGCTGTACCAAAAACACCATTGCAAAAGGCTGTTAGACACATTCGTAGTGGGCCTAGCTCACAAGCTGCTGCTGTTCCTCCAGCCTCTTCATCCAGCCCTCAAGTTCAATCCAGTCATGATGTAGATCTGAATATGACGCTACAAACACAGAAACAGCTCACTGATGCCATGCTTAGGCAGCAAAATATTTCTCTGTTACCAAAGAGGGAAGTACCAGTCTTTGATGGTGATCCACTATCTTTTCAGTCTTTTATTCATGCCTTTACATATCTGATAGAAGACAAGACAAGTAGCTGCCAGGATAGACTGTATTTTCTGGAGCAGTTTACTGCAGGCCAAGCTAAAGACCTTGTGCGTAGCTGCATGCACATGGATCCTCGTAGAGGATATACAGAAGCAAGACAGCTCCTTAAGAAACATTTTGGAGATGAAATTAAGATTGCTAATGCTTACCTGCAAAAAGCTTTGAATTGGAAGTCAATTAAAACTGATGATGGCAATGCTCTTCATGCCTATGCCTTGTATCTAAGAGAATGCTATAACGCTATGCAAGACTTGGAGTACATGGATGAATTGAACGTGGCCTCTAACTTGAAACTGCTGGTGTCTAAGCTCCCCTACAAGCTCCGTGAGCGATGGAGAACTGTAGCTTATGAATCCATAAAGAAAAACACCCGTATCCGATTCATACACCTGGTAGAGTTCTTAGAGACCCAGTCTAGCATGTTGCTACATCCTATATTCGGAGACATTAAAGACCCTGTTCCAGCCAAGGTTGTAACACCAAGACCAAGGATGCCAAACGCAAAACCCTTTGAAAAGACTTTTGTTACCACGGTAATGCCAGCTGAAGAGCAGGTAGCATCACAGCCAGCTCAGACACAGCAAGCTAACCATCATGTTGTGGCTTTGTCTTCATGTAGCTTCTGTGCAGACAAACACGAAATAACAGACTGTAAAAAGCTCAGTTCAAAACCACATGATCAGAAAGTTGACTACCTAAAGAAAAATGGATACTGCTTTGGATGTCTAAAGAAAGGACACCTCAGTAAAAATTGTAATAGGAAAATGCTCTGTCAAATCTGTAAACGTAAGCATCCTACCTTGTTACACATCAGTAATGACAATGGAGGGAGAATGCAGACTGTGACCGTATCAAACACCTCGAACCACTCAGGCAGGCCTCCCGTCAACAGTGCCCTGGTCTCAGCTGAGAATGCAACAGGGGCCAGCAAGGAGTGTGCGCTAGCCATCGTGCCTGTTCAGGTGAAGGCATCTAAGGGGTCCATAACCATCCAGACCTACGCCTTCCTGGATCCAGGCAGTTCAGCCACCTTCTGCACGGAGAACATCATGCGCCAGCTGAACACGAAAGGCCGCCGGACTGAAGTGGTGTTGCGGACGATGGGGCAGGAGCGTCCAGTAAAGAGTTATGAGCTTACAGGACTTGAGGTAGGCAACATGGACGGTAGTGTTTACATAGAGTTGCCTCATGTTTACACTCAACCAAAAATTCCTGTGTCTAAAGAAAACCTACTTAGTCAACATGACTTGAAAAGATGGCCTTACCTGAATGCAGTAACATTGCAAAGGATTGATGCCAACATTGAGATCTTGATTGGAATGAATGTGCCAAAAGCAATGGAACCTTGGCGTGTGATTAATAGTCAAGGTAATGGACCATATGCAGTCAAAACACTCTTAGGATGGGTGGTCAGCGGCCCACTCAACACATCTGCTATGGAAAAGGGTGGCACAGCGTCAGTCACAGTCAATCGTGTCTCAATGCAAGAACTGAAGGATCTTCTCATTCATCAATATAACAACGACTTTCCAGAAAAGGATTATGAGGAGAAATTGGAGATGTCTGTTGAGGACAAGAAATTCATGGACATAACAACAAGGTCAGTCATTCACAAAAACGGTCATTATCACTTACCTTTGCCATTCCGTGATGATGTGTGCTTACCTGACAACAAGGAGGTCTCAGTCCAACGTGCGATGGGTCTCTCCAGGCGATTCGTAAAAGATTCTGTATATGCAAATGAGTACAAGACATTTATGGAAGATGTGCTCAAAAAAGGCTATGCAGAAAAGGTGCCACCATGTCAGCAGCAAAGAAATGATGGCAAAGTAATCTCCAAACACTGGCAAAAATGGATCACAGAACTGGAGCAGCTGAACAGATTTCATGTGGACAGGTGTGTAAAACCTGAGAACTTTGGCTTAACCAGGACTGCTCGACTGCATCATTTCTGTGACGCAAGTGAGTCCGGCTACGGAACGGTGAGTTACCTCAGTCTTACAAACTGCATTGGCAATATTCATGTCTCTTTTGTGCTTGCAAAATCCAGAGTGGCTCCCGTGAAGCAGATGTCTATTCCCAGACTCGAACTCGCTGCTGCAACACTTGCTGTTAAAGTGGACAGGATGCTCCAGAAGGAACTTCACATGGATCTGGAGAATTCCACTTTTTGGACGGACAGTACAGCGGTGCTGAAATACATCCATAATCAAACAAAAAGGTTCCATACATACGTAGCCAACAGGATTGCAGTGATTCATAACCTCTCTCATGTACATCAATGGAGATATGTCAACACTAGGGATAATCCAGCAGACGATGCCTCCCGCGGATTGAACATCGAACCGCTCTTGAAGTCCCCTAGATGGCTCCACGGCCCTCACTTCCTTCTAAAGCAGGAATCTGAATGGCCTGAGGCACCGGAGGACATCGGACACATCCTCCACGATGACCCTGAGGTAAAGAGAGACATTACTGCAAATTGTTTAAAACTTGACACTAATGCAACTACTTACCTCATTCAGTACTTCTCTTCATGGAGGAAACTTCAAAGAGCTGTTGCCTGGCTGCTGAAACTCAGAAAGCTCCTGCTGCTCCGAAGTCAGAAAGGTAAAGACCTTAACTCAACATCCAAAATGAAAGGTGAGCACCAAATTCTGACTGTGGATGATTTGGACGAAGCAGAGAGGGCGATCATTTGCTATGTACAGCAGTGTCACTTTGATTCTGAGCTCACTCTCTTAAGGAAAGGCATGCCAGTCAAAGCAGACAGCACCATATCCACACTGGATCCCGTCTTAGTTGATGGAATCCTGAGGATTGGAGGCAGGATAAGTAAATCTTCCATGCCGGTGAGTCTGAAACACCCCACCATCCTTCCCAAGGATTCACATGTGTCCAAACTGATCCTGCGTGACATACACCAACAAGTAGGACACGCAGGAAGGAATCACATGCTCTCGAGGCTTAGGCAGAAGTTCTGGCTTCCCTCTGCTAACTCTGCTGCAAGAAGTGTTATTAAATCCTGTGTCTTCTGTAGGAAATTGCAGGCCAAAGTTGGAGTTCAAAAGATGGCAGACCTGCCAGAAGACCGAGTCACACCAGACCTACCACCCTTCTCACACACAGGTATCGACTACTTCGGGCCAATTGAAGTCAAGAGGGGCCGATCCTGGGTGAAAAGATGGGGAGTGATCTTCACCTGTTTAGCCAGCAGAGCCATCCACCTGGAAGTGGCGAGTATGTTGGACACCGACTC
Organism: Sardinella longiceps; assembly: GCA_027497455.2. NCBI lineage: Eukaryota > Metazoa > Chordata > Actinopteri > Clupeiformes > Clupeidae > Sardinella > Sardinella longiceps. The sequence goes on along the minus strand of JAODXP020000010.1, from coordinate 81,346 downwards.
CTGCATCAACGCCATCCGGCGGTTCCTGTGTCGGAGAGGTCCAATACTCACCATCAGAACAGACTGCGGCACCAACTTTGTGTGTGCGCAGAAGGAATTAGAGGCTGCTGCAGACCAGCTCGACCATCTAAGGATCCATCAAGCTCTGCTGACCCATCATGTCAAATGGCTGTTCAACCCCCCTTCTGCAGCCCACTTTGGAGGCGTGTGGGAGCGGCTGATCAAGTTAGTAAAAAAGGTACTGCTGTCAGTGTTGAGACAACAGACACTGGATGACGAAGTGTTACACACAGCCCTGTGTGAGGTTGAGTGCATTCTCAACGACAGACCACTAACAACTGTATCCAGTGATCCCAACGACCTCGAGCCTCTAACTCCAAACCACCTTCTACAACTAAACTCCAAACCTCTATTACCTCCTGGACTCTTTGAAAGAGATGACTCGTATGGAAGAAGGCGGTGGAGACAGGTACAATACTTAGCCGACCTGTTCTGGAAGCGTTGGACAACTGAATTCTTAGCTCTGATGCAGCAAAGACAAAAATGGACCAACCCTAAACGGAACTTTAAAGAGAATGACCTGGTGCTCATTGTAGACCCGGTGGCGCCAAGAAACTCGTGGCCCCTAGGCCGTGTGGTGAAGACCCTGCCTGGGCCCAAAGGGCTCGTCCGGAGTGTCTTGGTGAAGACCAAGGCCAGCGTCATCCAGAGGCCTATCAGCAAACTTTGTCTGCTCCTGGAAGCTGATCCAGCTTAAAGGCCTCGCATGCTGGGCCAAGCTCATCATGCCCCCTTGCCCCTGCACACACTCATCTACACTGACATACACCTACATTGACAAACACCTACGCATGGTGTCCTCACACACCGACATTCACATGGACTGTTGCATCCACAGCGCATTCCCTCTCACCACTGTACTTATACATGGACTTTTACTCATTTTTGCAGCACACTGACATTTGACTCTCGTTGCACCCATGGACATTTGAGCATACATGCGCATACGCACATACATGCATGGACTTTGAGATAAAGACACATGCGCATATGCACACACCCATGGACTTTGGGAAACATTGAGGTCCTATGGACCAAAAGAACTTTGAACTTTGGGGTCTTTGTGGGTCTTTGATAAAAAAATTGAAAAAGAAAAAAAAAAAAAAAAAGGAAAATGTACTGTATGTATTGACACCATTGATTGTTGACAGTTATTTAGAATGTGTTTACATAATCATATAACTGAAGTTTGAGTTATTATGCATTATGGCTCCATTTAGTATTTATTTGGTAATTGTCCTGCTTTAGCACTAACAATTAGGGGCCAGGATGTAGGAGCCATATTTAGGTTTTTGATTTTGATTTAGTTTTTGTTTCAATTATGAGGTTTGCAAACCTATAAGGAAAAGAAAACCTGTAAAGAAAATGGTTATTAATTTATTTAGTTTAATTTAGATACTTACCTGATTATGTTCCCGATCATGTGGCATGTAACCACTCCCCTTTGACCTGCCGGTGTACATCATGATTACCTTTAATTAGTTGGTTTGGTTGAGGGTAGAGTGGATAGCGAGGCGGAAAAGTTTTCCGACCACATCACATACGTTTATAGGTAACTTTGCAAACTCGGTTTTTTGTTGGAATACTCTTGGATTACTTTTATACTCATCATTTCATTGCAACTGTACCGTGAAAGTAAACCGGAATTGTTCATTGATTAAACCACCATTCATCTGAACTTTCTGTGCGTGCTTAACTGGACATGTGCGTCGGGACCCTCGCCATTCACTTAACGTGGCGATAACGTACACAAAGAATTGCCACTTCAGTCATGCACATGCTACTGTACGCCACATAAACAAAAGCCATTTTGGAAAAAGAGGAAATTTAACAATTATTGTGCAGAAATTGCCACCCAGTCAAAATAACAGTATTGTCCCTTCAGGCCTAACTTTCCCTACAGATCAACATTATCATTATTATTATTAGACTGTTTTAGGGAGAATAAAAAGTGATGTTTTTGTGGAGAAATCCTTTTATTTTCTCAAGTATTGGATGCAAATATCACTCAGCTGTTTCAATGCCAGTCAATGCTGATTAAAAAAAATAAAATAAATAAAAATCAAATGATTTGTCCTTTGGCCAGCTGTGTTTCTGGTCCTGAATAGGAAATAATTTGAGCAGAACTGGTCAAAACCACAGCAAGCAAACAAATCACAATATAACCAAACAGCTCATATTTTATTCATGATTTATTCACTTTTACTTCCAGATCTGTTATTACTACTAAGCCATTTTCTCTTCTTCTCCCACAGACGTGCTTCTACACTCTAGAACACACACACACACACACACACACACACACACACACACACACACACACACACACACACACACAGACGTGCTTCTACACTGCAGACTGACTTGCATGAACAATCACCTTAAGATTTTCCCCCCAACACCTGCCCTCCCTTCAAAGAAAGAGACAGAGTAAGACACTCATTATCACACATACACACACACACACACACACACACACACACACACACAGACACACACACACACACCCTCACAGAGACAGACAGGAGAAAGACACTCATTATCACCCTTAGATTCTCCTACCTCTTTGCCTCATCACACACACACACACACACACACACAAACACACACACACCCTCACAGACAAAGATGAGAGAGAGACACTCATTATCACCCGTAGATGCTCCTACCTGTGTGCCTCATCTCTCTCTCTCTCTCTCTCACACACACACACACACACACACACACACACACACACACACACTTAGCCAACACAGACACATACACAGCCTACAAACACACACTTAGCCAACAGACACACACACACACACACACACACACACACACACACACACACGCACACACCCACACACATACACACACACACACAGATGGGAGAGATCCCCCCATTAGATGCTACTACTTCTGTGCCTCATTGCACACACACACACACACACACACACACACACACACTAGGGCTGGGATGGTTTTGTTTGGTTTGGTTCGTATCATGGTTTTAGGGTCACGGTTTTCGGTTCGGTTCGGTTTGCTTTTCTCCATAAATGCTCCATCATGTGATAAACTTTATCCAAAATTTGGAGTATACACATATAGCAAGGGGGAAGACATGGATTTCAACAAGCTTTTCATTTATTTGGCAAAAAATTGTGTACTGCCATTTACAGGAACCTATGTATGTATGTCCAGTGTAGCTCTTACCAAATTGTATCCCTTAGAAGAAAAAGAGAGGAAACTTTGAATAGCCTAAATCTGCATAAACAGAATTATAATAGCATACCAATGCACTATAATTATAAAGCCCATAATAGCATAGCATAGCAAGGCCATAAACATATATAGTGGAACAAACATTCAACCAACTCTAATTGATGTGTGAAGTGAGATACTTTAAGTCATTGTGTCTCTTTTCGGTTATGCACTTTTTAGACGGTCCCTGGGTGTTCCTCAAATCTACTCTACAGCAGGCAACCCCTGCATGACACACTTGATGCAAAATGAACAAAGAATTCCAATAATGATCTAATAGGACTTATTTTCCTCTCACACACACACACACATATCCAACAATAAAGCCGACAACCTTCAGTAGTTATTCATGGCCCATGACACACGAGTGGACAATGAAGAGAGAGAGACACAGACTGTAGCACTCACATGGCACACACACACACACACACACACACACACACACACACAGCCTGCACACAAACACTTAGCCAGAGAGAGACAGACACTTGCAAGAGTGACGACAGGGCCGGGGCTAGCCATATGGGTGAGTGTATGTGT
>JAODXP020000010.1:62500-65000 GCA_027497455.2 Sardinella longiceps | reverse complement strand
AGAGAGAGAGAGAGAGAGAGAGAGAGAGAGAGTGGCTTAAAAGAGTGAACAGTCCTTTACCAGAGAGAGAGAGAGAGAGAGAGAGAGTGGCTTAAAAGAGTGAACAGTCCTTTACCAAAGAGAGAGAGAGAGAGAGAGAGAGAGAGAGAGAGAGAGAGGCTTAAAAGAGTGAACAGTCCTTTACCAAAGAGAGAGAGAGAGAGAGAGAGAGAGAGAGAGAGAGAGAGAGAGAGAGAGAGAGAGAGGTGTTACATGGTGCTGGGTAGTGCTGCCTGTGTCTGTTTAATTCCTGCCGGTTGTCTGGCAGTTGCGTTCTGTATTTCCTGTATAGGTGGAGCTTGCTGAGCTTCTGGCTCCCCTACTGGTTTTCATTCATCAGTGGCGCCAGCCCACCAGTATAAAAGCCCGCCCCTTTACAAGATGGCTGTTCCTCTCTTCGCTCAGACACTTCGCTATGGCAGACGCTGGAACACCCGCACTTTATGTTCTGTTCTCCCTTTTTGGCTAACTATTTAGTTGCTTATATTCAGTTTTGATATTCTTTGTTTTCACCACGGTGGTTACTTTCTGCACATTTTTAGTTTAGTTAGTTAGTGCAGACTATTTAGTTCCTTCGGAAGACTCACCCCTTACTTTGCCAGCTCGCATATTGTGCGTTGGGTGCACGAGCGAGGTAAGTGTTCCAACCTTAGAAAGTAAGTGGGAGGGCTTTCTTTATGTTTTCCTTTTCTCTTTGTGTAACCACCTTGGCTTCTGTTAACGGGTTTTCTGTGTTTTTGTATTCTTACGTTGTACTGACAACTCGAACAACTTGAAGAAATAGTAAACAAGTACTTTTCCGTGAACCTGTTTTCAGTCTCTTTATGTTGCCTTGTCCAAACTGTTCACAAAGTTGGGAGATCGTAACAAGAGGCTTTGAATGATTAGTCCTTTACCAAAGAGAGAGAGAGAGAGTGGCTTAAGAGTGAACAGTCCTTTACCAAAGAGAGAGAGAGAGAGAGAGAGAGAGAGAGAGAGAGAGAGAATAGCTTAGAAGAGTGGACAGTCCTTTACCAAAGAGAGAGAGAGAGAGAGAGAGAATAGCTTAGAAGAGTGAACAGTCTACCAAAGAGAGAGAAAGAGAGAATGGCTTAGAAGAGTGAACAGTCCTTTACCAAAGAGAGAGAGAGAGAGTGAGTGATCAGCAGAGGGCTGATGATTGTTGGAAAGGCCACTGACAGAACTCTAATGAACAAGTCCCTGACGTCACGCATGCGCAATCGCGTGTGTTTGGGCCACACTTTTGCCACGAGTGAAGCAGCGCCTGCAGCTCCATGAAGATGCTCCAGTCAACTCGTCCATAGCTTAGCTTAATAGTAGTAGTTAAACGGTAAATTCCTTCACCTGTATGTCCTGGGCTGCATTTCCCAAAGCATTCTTAACACAAAGTAGTTCCTAGTCCATGGTGATCTATATGTTAAGTACTACTTAGTGTTAAGAAGACTTTGGGAAGTTCATGGTGATCTATACGTTAAGTACTACTTAGTGTTAAGAAGTCTTTGGGAAGTTCATGGTGATCTATATGTTAAGTACTACTTAGTGTTAAGAAGACTTTGGGAAGTTCATGGTGATCTATACGTTAAGTACTACTTAGTGTTAAGAAGGCTTTGGGAAACGTAAGCCTGGAAGTCCTGTTTCCTATCTTGACTGCCTGCCATCTTCCAACCAGGAAGTCCAGGATCCAGTTGCAGAGGGTGATGATGTTCAGTCCCAGCTGATCCAGTCTCTCCACCAGCTGTTGAGGAATGTTGGTGTTGAACGCTAAACTGAAGTCAGTGAAGAGCATTCTAACTGAAGACAGATGTTGAGGAATGTTGGTGTTGAACGCTAAACTGAAGTCAGTGAAGAGCATTCTAACTGAAGACAGATGTTGAGGAATGTTGGTGTTGAACGCTAAACTGAAGTCAGTGAAGAGCATTCTAACTGAAGACAGATGTTGAGGAATGTTGGTGTTGAACGCTAAACTGAAGTCAGTGAAGAGCATTCTAACTGAAGACAGATGTTGAGGAGTGTTGGTGTTGAACGCTAAACTGAAGTCAGTGAAGAGCATTCTGACTGAAGACAGATGTTGAGGAATGTTGGTGTTGAACGCTAAACTGAAGTCAGTGAAGAGCATTCTAACTGAAGACAGATGTTGAGGAATGTTGGTGTTGAACGCTAAACTGAAGTCAGTGAAGAGCATTCTAACTGAAGACAGATGTTGAGGAGTGTTGGTGTTGAACGCTAAACTGAAGTCAGTGAAGAGCATTCTAACTGAAGACAGATGTTGAGGAGTGTTGGTGTTGAACGCTAAACTGAAGTCAGTGAAGAGCATTCTAACTGAAGACAGATGTTGAGGAATGTTGGTGTTGAACGCTAAACTGAAGTCAGTGAAGAGCATTCTAACTGAAGACAGATGTTGAGGAGTGTTGGTGTTGAACGCTAAACTGAAGTCAGTGAAGAGCATTCTAACTGAAGACAG
>JAODXP020000010.1:50000-52500 GCA_027497455.2 Sardinella longiceps | reverse complement strand
AGACAGACACACACACCAGTAATGAGCAGGGAAACAAGGAAACATTTTAATTCCATCTGATTGTGTTGTGAAGTCCTGCTGGGCTCATGAGAAAAAACACACTCACACACACACACTGAGCTCATGAGAAAACACACACACACACACACACACACACACACACACACACACCACACACACACACACACACACACACACACCACACACCACACACACTGAGCTCATGAGAAAAACACACTCACACACACTGAGCTCATGAGAAAACACACACACACACACACATACACACACACACACACACACACACACACACACACACACCACACACACACTGAGCTCATGAGAAAACACACACACACACACACACACACACACACACACACACACCACACACACACTGAGCTCATGAGAAAAAACACACTCACACACACACACTGAGCTCATGAGAAAAAACACACACACACACACACACACTGTGCTCATGAGAAAACACACACACACACACACACACACACACACACACACTGAGCTCATGAGAAAAAACACACACACACACACACACTGAGCTCATGAGAAAACACACACACACACACACACACACACACACACACACACACACTGAGCTCATGAGAAAAAAAACACACACACACACACACACACACACACACTCACACACACACACACACTGAGCTCATGAGAAGAAACACACACACATAAACACACACTGAGCTCATGAGAGGAAACACACACACACACACACTGAACTCATGAGAAGAAACACATACACACACACACACACACGCACACACACACACACACTGAGCTCATGAGAAGAAACACACACTGTGCAAGACTGTAGCCACTGAGCTCAAAAGCCCAGACTTCCAACTCAGTCATTCTAAGTATTCTTAAGGATTTACCACATGCTACTGCCAGCTAGAACTGCCATCCATTACACACACACACACACACACACACACACACACACACACACACATGCCACTGAATACATCAACATCTTACTGTGCGTTCAGACCGAGAGCAGTTCAGGCATCACGGGTAACGGAAGTAATTGACTTTGTATGGAGACGGGCGAATTCGCCGACAAAAGCCGCAGGTGTGGAGGGTGCCGAAACTTGAGCAACTTGGGCCATGCGCTATGATGCAGTTCGGCGACTGCCAATCAGAATTTGGAGGTATTTGGAGGCGTGACTCCTGTAGAGGAGCAGGATCGAGCGTTCAAATGCTTACATCATGGGCAACTCTGCCGTTTTGGTTGCTCTGCTCAAGCGATGTTTCTTGGGAGTCTTCGGCAACTCTTGGCAATTTATTGCTTGTGGTTTGAACGCACAGTTAGACGGCAACCACCAATCCACAGTTAAAAAGATACCTGATGCAGCAACAAAGCCGGATGTCAACCGGATCTGGCCCAGGTGTGAGCCAGATGTGCTGCTGTGATTGATGGCTGAGGAGTTGCCAAGCATAGAGAGCTGCTTTACTGGCTGCACAAGTGTGTGTGTGTGTGTGTGTGTTTAATTCACATTGTTGTTCAAATGTATTTCCATAACAATGGGTTTTTCATTTCTGTTTGCACAGGAGCAGAGATCTGGGCCCAGCCTCTTACCAAACACTCTCACACACACACACACACACACACACACACACACACACACACAGCCGCTTTGACCATTTTCAATTTGGTTGATCAATGGCGGGAGGGCCTCCCGTAGTCTCCGTCTGATAAATACCAACACACACACACACACACACACACACACACACACACACACACACACACACACACACACTCAGTTTCTGTGTGATAGATAGCAACAGAGAGCGTGGCTCACACAAAGGGCGCCACTGTAAACACTCGTACACCTGCAAACTAAACGTTTTTAATAAACGAAGCCAATCTTTCTGTTTCCAGCCTTTCTGAGGCGTGTGTGTGTGTGTGTGTGTGTGTGGTTTGGGTGCGGTAGCGGCCATGCTAGCCTAGCGCTGTTGATTAGCATAACAAAGAGACTCATTTCTCTTGGCCGGGTGGCAGCACACACACACAGACACACACACACACACACGCCTTTGACTGCAGAGCGACCCAGAGTCTCACTGCTCTTCAATTAGGCCTGTAAATACCAGTCGCCCATCTCACACTCACACACACACACACACACACACACATACACACACACACACACACACACTGCAGCCTGTAGAAAGGGCAAAGATTAGACGGTCTGGGGAGAAGGGACTTTGAATCAGCTGAAAGATCCTTAGCCGCCATCTCTCACTCTGATGCTCCACACACACATACATACACACACACACACACACACACACACACACACACACACACACACACACACACACACACACACACAAACACACACATGTAACTCATCCCTGATAGTCTTATTTTGATACAGTTGCATTCAGCTTTCAGAGTTAAGATGGCGGCCACTGACCTTTGACCTCGGTAGTAGAAAACAAAAGAATT
>JAODXP020000010.1:37500-40000 GCA_027497455.2 Sardinella longiceps | reverse complement strand
AACTTGATTTTATCGCCCAAGTTTCATCGCCCACCACACCTGCCGCTTTTGTCGCCGAAATCGCCGGTCTCCATACAAAGTCAAATACTTCTGTCGCCCGTGTCGCCTGAATCACTCTGGGTCTGAACGCCCAGGAAGCTCTGTAATGGGGATGAGAAGTGAAGCCATGTTATCAGTCCAATGAAATATGAAAAATGGAAACATAACATAAGAACTTTTTGGACAACTGAGAATTCTGCAATGATGCCACTGCTTCCAAAGCACGGTAATAAATAAATAAAAACAGATTCTGGCAAGCTTCCTAACCTTCAAGTTTTAAATAAATTCTACCTTACCTCCTCGAAATAAAAATGTGTGAGTCTTCCGCACGGTTTACCTTCTACACCAAGCCTATTCATTTGGCGGCCCGGGGGCCACATGCAGCCCGGACTCGGATGTGTCACCTTTAAAACTAAAATATCGTCACCAGTCTCCAAAACTTAATATGGCGCTTATAATTCAATAAATAGATAATGTTATAGTAATTATTTAGCACTTCTATTATTTTGTATTGTTAACATGCAAGGTTATTGTTAAAACAAAGCAAATATGCATTTTCAATCAATGTGTCGCAAGAGCATGAAGAGTGGTGTGCAGCAACACAGAGCGTCCCTAGCAACACACTGCTGCATATTAAGATTTATTATAAATGAAAGTTGGAACATGTCTCTCTCTACCCTTAAGAGAAAAAGTTCAATCTAGCATGGACCGAGAAATATTTGTTCACTTTGCCGACGACTGCCAATGCCAAACCAATGTGTTTGATTTGCAACGAAAGTATTGCTGTACTAAAAGACGATCTGGACATGAAACGTGTGTGCATGCCTGCGACTGATGGGGCTCCATCTATGGCTGGAAAAAAAAGTGGATTGGCAGCACGTTGGTCAGCTATCTGTCCTGACACTGCATTGTGCACCAGACAGTGTTGTGTTCAAAGCTAAGCGGGGACCTTAAACAAGCAATGGATGACGTGATGGCAGTAATCAACTTTATTCGATCCACATCAAGCCTCCAACATCGCTTGTTTCGCCAGCTGTTGGCAGAAATGAATGCAGAGCACTACGACCTCCTTTTGCACAACGATGTCCGATGGCTGTCCAAGGGCAAAGCTCTGGAGCGCTTCTGTAACCTCAGAGAGGAGGTAACAGTTTTTCTGCGCAACAGCAAGCACCGAAAAGCGCGCATCCACCTGAATTGCATGAATGATGATGCGTTCATGACTAATGTTTGCTTTCTAAAAGCATCTGAATGACCTGAATTTGGCATTACAAGGCCGAGATAAAACGGTCATAGATCTTGTGGAACAGATGAGGGCATTCCCCGTCAAGCTGGATCTTTTCGCGACTGACCTAACTGGCAGAATGCTTCATTTCCCGACGCTCCGCGAATACGTCGCATCCCCGGCACAAATCACAGATGTGATAAAGGATTTCATTGCGAAGCTAAAGGAAAACTTCGCTGGCCGGCTGGATGGACTTACTCTGCCCACGGAGGTTATGGCCTTTGCCAGAGACCCATTCATCGCTGCGAAAGAAGGCGACTTATCTGCCAGCGCAAAGCAAGCAGTCCCCTCCATCGACGAGGGGAAAAATTGATTCTTGAACTTGTTGACATGCAGTCATCTGCGACCATGGCTGTGGCGCTTCGCAACGTTGGGCCAGCAAAGTTCTGGACTGATGTGAATACACACCAGTTCCCCAACCTGAAGAAATTGGCAATCTTTGTTTTAAGCATGTTTGGATCAACATACACATGCGAATCAAGCTTTTCTCACATGAACGCAATCAAGAACAGTTATCGGTGCTCCCTCACAGACACCAAACTTCAGCAGTGCCTTCGAATTGCATTAACATCATATGAACCAAACGTCAAAGATCTGGTGCTAAACAAGAAATGCCACTTCTCTCACTAAAGTGAGACAGTGGGCTAAAATAGCCATGTTCTGTTCAGTAGCCTGACCAATCAGAAATGTTGAGATCAATGTTCTATTTTTTTGTTTGTTTGTTTTGTTTTGAATAAAGGAGATGGAACAGAGAGTTGCATTTTTATAGGCCTATTCAATGAAAGCTAAAAGGAAATAATATAAAATAGGCCTACAATAATAATAATAGGCCTAATAATAATAATAATATTAATAACAATAATAATAGGCCCAGAATAATAATAATAATAATAATAATAATAATAATAATAATAATAATAATAATAATAATAATAGCCTATATAGCCAAATATAATGATAATTTGAAAAAAGTGACCGTGGAAAGTTTGCGGCCCAGCTCAAGTTCTTGGATTCAAAATGTGGCCCACTTGGAAAACCAATTGAATAGTCCTGTTCTACACTAACAACGGCTATTATGGACAAACAAACAAAAACTCACCGGCCCGTCACCAGTTACAATAGTCGGTTTGAAAAACAAGAATAAGAAAAGACAATATTAAGCAGAGTAACTGCGAGTAA
>JAODXP020000010.1:25000-30000 GCA_027497455.2 Sardinella longiceps | reverse complement strand
GCTATCTTCCCTCAGATGCTCCTCCATCCCCTGTCTCCCTTTTCCTCCGTCTCTCTCTCCTCCCTCTCCACCTCTTCCTCCCCTCTTCCTCCCTCTCCCCAGAGGAATAGCTGAGTTAGGGAAAGAGAAAAGAATTAGAGAGCAAGGAATAGTCAACATAGAACCCATTTGTCCAACTGGATACACAATTACCCAGTAGTCATGACGACCACTAAGAAACTCCCAGTAGCGTATCATGCCAGAAAATGCAACACTACCCCAAGCACCCACGCCTCACTGATTAACATGTGACTGCCACACTAGCCGCTAGGCTAACTCTCAGGGTCGCACCCTACAGATTGGCTTGTGTCCACCTCGCTAGCTGCTTGGCTAAGCTTGGCTAGGCTAGCTGTCATGGCTAACACCTCATTGACTGACATGTTTTGGCCCATTAGGTTAACTGCTGTCTTGCAGGCTAACTCTGATTTAAAACACCTTTTCCACCCCTCACTGACTAAAACATGTCTGCTATGCTAACCACTAAGCTAACAGTTCCCTGACTGATTGGAATCATAAACAATCCCTCCACCCCTCAGTGATGGCTATGCTAACTGCTAGGCTAACAGTGCTCCTGACTGATTGGAATCATAAACAGTCTGACTGACACGTGTCTGCTATGCTAAGCGCTAGGCTCACAGTGGCCCTAAGTAATTGGTATTATAAACAACCTCTTCTCCACCCGACTGACTGACGCGTGTCTGCTATGCTAAGCGCTAGGCTAGCAGTGCCCTGACTGATTGGAATCATAAATAGGCTGACTGACATGCGTATGCTATGCTAAGCGCTAGGCTAACAGTATAAACAGCCTCTCCACCCCTGACTGACTGACACGTGTCTGCTATGTTAAGCGCTAGGCTAGCAGTGGTCCTGACTGACTGACACGTGTCTGCTATGCTAAGCGCTAGGCTAACAGTGACCTTGACTAATTTGTATTATAAACAGTCTCCCCACCCCTGACTGACTGACACATGTCTGCTATGCTAAGCGCTAGGCTAACAGTGGCCTGACTGACTGACATGCGTATGCTATGCTAAGCGCTAGGCTAACAGTATAAACAGCCTCTCCTCCCCTGACTGACTGACACGTGTCTGCTATGCTAAGCGCTAGGGTAACAGTGCTCCTGACTGACTGACACGTGTCTGCTACGCTAAGCGCTAGGCTAACAGTGGCCCTGACTGATTGAAGTGGCCTAATAAACAGACTCTCAGCGCCTTCAATAATTATACTTCACTTTCATTACCAGCCCAATTAGACCCCCATTATTGCAAGGTCACACAGTCCTACAGCCAGTTAGCACAGGAGCAGAGCACACACACACACACACACACACACACACACACTACACACACACACACAGTCCTACAGCCAGTTAGCTCAGGAGCAGAGCACACACACACACACACACACACACACACACACACACACACACACACACACACACACACACACACACAGTCCTACCGCCAGTTAGTAGAGGAGCAGAGCACACACACACACACACTAATACACGCACACAAACACAGTCCGACAGCCAGTTAACACAGGAGCAGAGCACACACACACACACACGCACACACACACACACACCGCCAGTTAGCACAGGAGCAGAGCACACACACACACACACACACACACACACACACACACACACACAGTCCTACAGCCAGTTAGCAGAGGAGCAGAGCACACACACACACACTAACACACGCACACAAACACAGTCCGACAGCCAGTTAACACAGGAGCACAGCGGTGAGCACACACACATTACACACACACACACACACACACACACACACACACACAGGATATGCAGGTAGGCAACTGTGTTGGTTTGCTCTGTCTCACTGTTGGTGGTGTGTGTGAGTGTGTGGTTGTGTGTTCTGTCTCACTGGTGGTTGTGTGTGTGAGTGTGTGAGTGTGTGGTTGTGTGTTCTGTCTCACTGGTGGTGTGTGTGAGTGTGTGGTTGTGTGTGTTCTATCTTGGTGGTGGTGTGTGTGAGTGTGTGGTTGTGTGTTCTGTCTCACTGTTGGTGGTGTGTGTGGTTGTGTGTGTTCTATCTTGGTGGTGGAGGAGTGTGTGAGTATATGGTTGTGTAGTTCTGTTCTGAGGAGTGTATGAGTGTGTGTGTCTGTTTCTGAGCAGGGTGAGTGTATGTTGGTGTGTTCTGTCTCAGGTTGAGATGTGTCACACACACACACACACACACACACACACACACACAGTCGTGCTCCACGTCTGGAGAGGAAAAGTTTATAATTAGCAGCTGCCACCTGTTCTCTGGCCCACACAAACGGAGGATGCTGGAAGTACACACACACACACACACACACACACACACACACACACACACACACACACACAGAGGATGCTGGAAGTACACACACACATACACACACACATGGAGGATGCTGGAAGCTGATGCATGGAGCACACTAGCAGACTACCTGAACTCACCACACTTACACACACACACACACACACACACACACACACACACACACACACACACACACACACACACACACACACACACACACACACACACACACACACCGAGGATGCTGGAAGCTGATGCATGGAGCACAATAGTGGACTGCTACTCATCACATCTCCACTTACATTTATCTCTCTCACACTTAAGGGCAATTCAGACTGAAGATCCACGACCAGACCAAACGGTTTTAGAACGGAGTTGCGGCGGTGTGAATGAATCGTCGCAGGTTGTTGCAGGCAGTTGCAAGCCGTATGTGTGTGTGTGTGTGTGTGTGTGTGTGTGTGTGTGTGTGTGTGTGTGTGTGTGTGTGTGTGTGTGTGTGTGTGTGTGACATTAGAGAAGCTAACAGATTTAAGAAGTTGTATGTAGCCATGGGCAGTTGAGTGTGTTTCTCTGCTACTGGGGTAATGAGTGTGTTTTTGAGACCTGTGTGTGTGTGTGTGTGTGTGTGTGTGTGTGTGTGTGTGTGTGTGTGTGTGTGTGTGTGTGTGTGTGTGTGTGTTTCTGCTACTGGGGTAACGAGTGTGTTTTTGAGACCTGTGTGTGGTGAGTCCCCCAACCTTGGCTAGATAGGCTACTGGGGTCATGAATGTGTTTCTATGGCAATGGGTGGGTTTCTATGGTAAGAAGTTTCTATGGCAATGAGTGGGTTTCTATGGTAATGAGTGTGTTTCTATGCTACTTAAATATTCAGCCTTTTACCTTCAACACTTCAAAAGCCCCTCCCCTCTCCTACATCAGAGCACACACACACACACACACACACAGACAGACACACACACAGACACACACACTTCAAAAGCCCCTCCCCTCTCCCACATCAGAGCACAGTCCCTCAAGCAGAGGCCTATTAAGAATCATCTAAGACACTACCGGTCTCTGTCACACACATACACACACACACACACACACACACACACACAGACACACACACACACACACACACACACACACACTGCTCATTCAGGGTCCATGAGAAGGACAGATGGAGTGGTAGCTGTTAGTGAAGCATCTCATGTGCAGCTCCTGCGGGTGAATTTGGATCCCTTAGCAGCGCGCACACACACACACACACACACTTATTCCAGCATTTCAAACGCACAGCTGCAGGCCACAGCACCTCCCTGCCCACAGAGGAAGATTCACAGCAGTGGCCATTATGCTGGAGTGTCTTATGATCAAAAGCAGGCCTCTCCACACACACACACACACACAGGGCTCTGTACTGTTCTTAGCAGGAGAGAGACACTAAAGCTTTCAAAGGTAATGGCACTTGGAAGACACCCACCCACACACACACACACACACACACACACACACACACACACACACACACCTGTGTGAACACATTCCAGATAGCCATTTTTCACCTGCCCATGTGTGTGAGAATAAAATATGTGTGAGGTGAGGTTATATTGATTATTATTTTATAATTATATTGCATGTGTGTGGAGGGCTTAGTTATGTTATCACAGTTTACAGTGACCCAGACCAGACGCAGTTTACAGTGACCCAGACCAGACGCAGTTTACAGTGACCCAGACCAGTGACCCAGACCAGACGCAGTTTACAGTGACCCAGACCAGTGACCCAGACCAGACGCAGTTTACAGTGACCCAGACCAGTGACCCAGACCAGACGCAGTTTACAGTGATCCAGACCAGACGCAGTTTACAGTGATCCAGACCAGTGACCCAGACCAGACGCAGTTTACAGTGACCCAGACCAGTGACCCAGACCAGACGCAGTTTACAGTGACCCAGACCAGACGCAGTTTACAGTGACCCAGACCAGACGCAGTTTACAGTGACCCAGACCAGTGATCCAGACCAGACGCAGTTTACGGTGACCCAGACCAGTGATCCAGACCAGACGCAGTTTACGGTGACCCAGACACAGACACAGAAGTGTGGTTGCAGGAGTGGTTTTTATCCAAACCCACATGATTCACCACACCAAACACAACTCACCACACACCCAAACACACCACACACACAACTCACAACACCAAACACCCAAACTACTAAACACAACTCACCACACCAAACACCCAAACACAACTCACCCCACCACACACACACATCACCCCACCACACACACAAACACAACTCACCCCACCACACACACAACTCACCACACACACAAACACAACTCACCCCACACACACACCCAAACACCTAAACAAAACAATGCCTCACCTTTCTTACCTCACTCGCGTCAGATGATGCGCTAGGTAACTTTAAGGCACTTCCGCGCAACGATCTGATGTTGAAGCCCTTCAGAGCGATTTCAAACCCAATATTTTCTAACCGAACCAATCAGGGCTGCTGGCTGCTGTAGAGGGTGTGACGTAGCGAAGAAGCAACTGTTTTGAATCCAACCAATCCAACAAACGTAACCAGCGTCATCGGTTGGTTTCGTTGTGATTGGCTGACATGTACGTCAATTTAATTGAAGGACAAG
>JAODXP020000010.1:0-7500 GCA_027497455.2 Sardinella longiceps | reverse complement strand
AACGTGTTGAAGCGTTACTTTGAACGTGTGCCTGAACCTGTGTTGCTGTCCAAGGTCCCAAACTCAGACATCACTGTTAGCTCCCCAGTCTGACCTGCTGCGTTGTGTCATCTTCTCTTCTGGGAGCAGAGGAGGATGGCTTAGCAGTTCCCAGCCGCTCCGTGTCTGTTGTCTGTCTCAGAAATTCAGTCTCAGAGATGTTACAAAAGCTTCCCGCTTAAACCTTTCCCACTTAACGTCCACCGAAAGCAGGCATCTTCAAGAGCTGATACTTGAATTCCGTAACCTCTTTAGAGATGCACCGACTCATAACGAATGTGCTTGAACACAATATCGATGTGGGTTCCGCCACACCAATCAACCACCACCCTTATCGTGGAAACCTGACCAAACATGCACACTTACAGAATGAAGTCGAGTATATGTTAAGCCATACTTACTGGTCTACTTACCTTCAATAATTCGTCAACATCCTGCTCAAGTTTTACTTCCCTGTTTATATACACAGAGAGGAAGAGTTGAGTAGAAAGCTTCACATTTCTGTTAATTATACATAAATTTTAAATGTTTTTATTTACAGGATGGAAAACGGCATTTCAGGATAAGCAGAAATGTTTTTCCTCAAAAACATTCACTCTCTCTGATGCTTAACATTTACAACTAGCAGAGGACATGGTTGAAGTGGACGTGGACGAGCAGAGGACGTAATTGAAGTGGACGTGGACGAGCAGAGGACGAGGTTGAAGTGGACGTGGACGAGCAGAGGACGTGGTGGGAGTGGACGTGGACGAGCAGAGGACGTGGTTGAAGTGGACGAGCAGAGGACGTGGTTGAAGTGGACGAGCAGAGGACGTGGTTGAAGTTGACGTGGACGAGCAGAGGACGTGGTGGACGTGGACGAGCAGAGGACGTGGTTGAAGTGGACGAGCAGAGGACGTGGTTGAAGTGGACGAGCAGAGGACGTGGTTGAAGTGGACGAGCAGAGGACGTGGTTGAAGTGGACATGGACGAGCAGAGGACAAGGTTAAAGTGCTCATGAACACTATTCAGAAGCCAACTGTATCGCATCAGTTTGTCTCACAGGCGGCACAATAGGGTGGCTGGTGTTTGTTCCACATAGTAAGCCAATGGCAGCGCACAATGGCCAGTAATATACCAAAGCACTTAATTCGTTAATTAGCTCGTTAATTAGCTCATTAGCGACAGGTGCTGGAACAGGTGAACCAGGATGTGTTGTGATTGGTGCATGGGTCTCTACTGCCAGTATACAATTAAAAGACACTTAACAACTTTGAGACAAATAAACTCAACTAGATATACAAGGTAAGCTAACGTTAGCTTAGCAAAGTATCTGCTAGAATACATAACTTAATAGCATATGGAGTATAACTGCTAGAATACATAACTTAATAGCATATGGAGTATAACTGCTAGAATACATAACTTAATAGCATATGGAGTATGCTAGATACTTAATAGCATATGGAGTATGCTAGATACTTAATAGCATATGGAGTATGTTAGATACTTTATAGCATATGGAGTATGCTAGATACTTAATAGCATATGGAGTATGCTAGATACTTAATAGCATATGGAGTATGTTAGATACTTAATAGCATATGGAGTATAACTGCTAGAATACAGAACTTAATAGCATATGGAGTATGCTAGATACTTAATAGCATATGGAGTATAACTGCTAGAATACATAACTTAATAGCATATGGAGTATGCTAGATACTTAATAGCATATGGAGTATGCTAGATACTTAATAGCATATGGAGTATGCTAGATACTTAATAGCATATGGAGTATGCTAGAAACTTAATAGCATATGGAGTATGCTAGATACTTAATAGCATATGGAGTATAACTGCTAGAATACATAACTTAATAGCATATGGAGTATGCTAGATACTTAATAGCATATGGAGTATGCTAGATACTTAATAGCATATGGAGTATGTTAGATACTTAATAGCATATGGAGTATGCTAGATACTTAATAGCATATGGAGTATGTTAGATACTTGTTAGCATGCAGTCTTGGTAAGATAAGGGAGAATACTCATTTGTCTGTGGTAGACCACTGGAGAAATGAATGTATGGATATCCTTGCTATAGAACAGGCTGCCTTATCGCTTAATCCACCGGAGAGGCCTAGCAACATGCAGGGACATCTTGATTTTATGAAAGCCTTAAAATGTATGCAAACCTAAATGTTTATCACTGTAGCAGCAAAGGTCAGCGTTGAAAATGTCGACGTTTAACCATGTTGAACTTTGACAACAGCACGACGCCAGGCAATGCAGAGACTTTTGACGCTTCTTCATAGAGAAATCGTTGCCCAACGCGCGTCACAAGCGTTTTGAAGCTGTTCATGTGTAGGCACCTTTATTTCCAACAGATTATGGAACGCCATCCAAGCCTTTTTTTCAGGTGGTGGAAGAAAAGGCACAACATTACAGATCAACTCTAAGCCTCTCAGTGGAGTCCAATCCACTCGTGTGGTGGAAGGACAATGAACACCAGTTTCCCTACTTGGCCAATCTGGCAAAGCGTTTTCAAGGAATCCAATCTGGCAAAGCGTTTTCCAGGAATCCCTGCCACATCTGGCCACAGTGGGGGAGTCTTCTCTGCCAGGAACAGCACAGAGAGCCTCTCACCAGACAATGTGGAGAGAATTTGATTTGAAATTTGAAACAAGGATTTTATGAAATTAGTCAGAGTGAATCAACACCTAGCCATGGTGATTTACAGTGCTGCTATTGATAGCTAGCCTGGGCCCACCCATACTTCCTGTCGCTGCATGAAATTTTGTGATCAAGTTCGCAAGTCCAAGGAAACAATTTCTTCAATTCTCAAGCCCAGAAAAATCAGGTCCCAATGAGAAAGGAGCAGGCAGGGCTCATATGACTCTATCTGTCCAGCTCTGTATCTCCAATAGCATACATAGAAGTTTGAAAACATAGATAGACTTTTAGATTAAGCCCAACTCCGTGTTCCCTGGCAATGCTAGCTTTGCCAGACCACAGTTCATTTCTGAACGTGGCAGCAAAAGCCAGGCTAATTGTTAGCCACCACAATGACCGGATCTGTGAAACGCTGACCAAGATGGCGAAACGCCAACATAATGGTAGCCTTATTTGATCATCCACTTTCACATCGTTTTACATCGCTGAATTTGGCCCACACAGATCTGTGTCGGTGAAAACGAAATTCAGCGAAAAGAGAAAGAGAAGAGAAACTGAAGCCACTATACTGTGCCTGTGCGAGGTAAGATAACAAATCTTTTTATGCGTTTTAAACGAACTGTAGCGGAAAGTTTCCAAACATTGCACAGCCAGTGTTGGGGAAGTTACTTTTAAAAAGTAACTAATTACTTTACTTTAGTTACTGCTTTGAATTGTAATGAGATTACTTTACTCGTTACTAATTTTAAAAAGTAACTTATTACTTTACTCGTTACTTTACTTTTTTCCACTCCAAATTCCCTATGCAGAAATACACGCACAAACAAGATTTGTAGCATTCAATTTCACTTTATTTTTAACAAAGTTAATAATCACCTTGTGCAAAATATGAACATGGTTCAAGGCATAATATGGCTTCATTAGACAGTTAAATGTTTAAAATAATACAAAAATAAAAATGTCAACAAATCTAGTTTTTACCACTACTCAAAGTGAAAGCCAAGGTTGTATAAGAGAAGGCATTTGAAGTTATGCCAATCATTTGAAAACACAATGAATTGTGCCCTGCACAAATAATTGCCTCAAAATAAAATCCACAACATAAAACTAAATGGAGGCTACACAAGGGCAAGCAGGTGAGTCAACTGCAACACTTAAATTTCAGTGTAAATGAAGAACTAGGAACTAGACTATTTATGTAAACATTCCACACAATTCACAACACACAATCACACAATTCATTTAACATTCTCTTTTGTGAAGCAGTGGTTGTACCTCATTAGCAAGATACTTTCAAATTTTCTGTCTGACAGTCTGTTTCTCCGAGGGGTAAGAACGATGCCGCCCTGGCTGAACAGCCTCTCAACTGGAGCACTAGATGGTGTTGGGGTGTTATATTGACGTGAAATATCCTTGATCCTGGGGAACTGGCTAAGAGAGGTCATGTCAGTCTTACTTGATTTCAGGTACTCCATGACTTCTGTTTCTGCGGTGTAAGAGGTCTGCTCCTCCTCCTCAAAAGCAAAGAAGTCATTCTGACTGGAGGGGCCAGGAGTGGCCTCTGCTGGTCTCACCTGCTCCTCCACAGCAATACGAGCACGACACTCTGAAATGAGCAGTCTCGTGGCAGCATCCCTCCTTGTCTCATCTTTGAGCCAGCGCAACTTGAACCTAGGCAATGTGATGGCAGCAATGAGGGCATCATTGCTGTCTAAAATGGCTGAAAACCTGTCTTTGATTGCCTGCAACATGATAAATATAAGACATTAGACATGTTTTACAAGTAGCCAATATGAGAAATGCATTATATCAATAATTATAGGTTAATAATTGAATACAGATTATATTTTATGGAGGTATTTTATTGTTTATAATATTTACCTGTATAATGGCATCAGGCATGCCAGCTGTCATGCGGGATAGGCCATCCTTGAGGGCAAGCAACCTGGACATAAGTATCTCCAGCGTTGGCAGGAGAGTGCCATAATAGCAATTATCTTCTCCTTGTAATATGTCTAATGCCACAGCAAGTGGCTTGAGCACTGTGCAGTATTCCTTCAGGAAGTGATACTCTCGTTCAGTGATGCCTCTGATATCCAATCTTGAATAAAGGGTGTTCAGCTCCTTGATTGGAATGTCTGTGATGCGAGACAATGCATTGTAAAGGGAGTTCCATCTTGTTGTAGAGGGGACGATGAGCTTTCTGGCAATCACATCCTCAACCTCATCTGATGCCACAGTGGAGCGGCTTGTCTTGCTCCAGAGAGTTGAGCACTTTGCAAGAGCACTTCTATAAACTGCTCTGCATTCACTGTTAGTAGTGACCCATTTCTCTAAATCAGTGGTGGATATCAAATTCAATGTATGGGATGCACAACGAAGATGAGGGGGCAGAGAAAACTGTCCGTCAGAATTTGTGGAAAGCACTTCATCAATATCAGTGAAAGTCACCTCTTCATCATCAGTGATTTCCTCATCACTTAAGGACCCTTCAGGTTGCATCTCAAACATTCGAAATGCTTTAAGAAAATTACTCCCGTTATCTGTGACACACTTTACAACTTTGTGAGTTAGCCCGTAGCTTGAATGAACTTGCTCTATTTCGCTGGCTATAACGTCATATGTATGTCTCCCTCTGACCCTTTTACAGGCAATGGCAGCCTTCTCGCGCTGAAAGTTTTTATCTATCCAGTGAGCAGTCATTCCGAGATAACTT
Organism: Sardinella longiceps; assembly: GCA_027497455.2. Taxonomy (NCBI): domain Eukaryota; kingdom Metazoa; phylum Chordata; class Actinopteri; order Clupeiformes; family Clupeidae; genus Sardinella; species Sardinella longiceps. The sequence continues at coordinate 2,087 of JAODXP020000010.1, read as the reverse complement.
TTGTTATTAGCACTCCATATATCTGCCGTTGTAGAAACGAATTCTGTGGTCTCAAATGTCTTTTTGAGATCCGATTCCATTACAGCATAACATTTGCTCAAGTAGCTCGAAAATGTTTTTCTGTCTGATATGGGAGCTCTCGTTGTTGGTATTTTGCTTAATATTCTCCTAAAACGGGGGATTCTATTGTTGACAGCGGAACCATGTCCTCCACAACATAGGCTGCAACTAGATTATTTATTTCTGCCTGCGATGTTACCTGTCGTAATCCTCCCTCTCCTGATGTAAGTTTCGCCTGTTTGGGTGCTGGGGGCAGTCTCATCATCACCGGGACGGTGGCTATGGGGATTTTTAGCCACCAGCTTTGTACGACTGTGCTGTCTGGCCAAGTGCTTCGACAAATTGCTCATTGACTGTGTAGAAGTGGAAAGCTGTTTATCGCCAGGACATAGCGAGCACTTAACCGACATGTTTTTGCCTTTGCAAGCAACTATCTGAAAATAATGAGAATATTTCCAGTTGGCGAAGATGCCAGTGTTCTCCATGACTTCTCTCTCTTCTATCTCCCTCTCACTGAATCAATCGATTTCCACAGCAGCCAGTTAGGCACGCATGCGCCACTAATAAAAACAGCGCGGTTTTGACAGCAATTCATGTTGGCCTACCGGTAGCTCACTGATTTACATATAAATTTGTTAATCTGAATGTCACTGAACAAAATCGTGGGTAACGCTGTAACGAACGCTACTATAGTCTAGTAACTGTAATGACGTTAGTGAAATTTGAACTGTAATGCGTTACGTTATTAAGTTCCTGACAACAGTAACGAAATTACAGTAACGCATTACTTTGTAACGCGTTATCCCCAACACTGTGCATAGCAAAGTGCCCTCTAGAGAGGAGATGATTGCCAATGGAGATTTTTGTGTGTGTGTGTGTTAAGTGTTTTTTCCTATTTTAAGGTCATCTACTTCAAGCACATTGTGTCTATGTTTACGTAATATGAAATGTGCTTTATAAATAAATTAGATTTTTAATTGATGTTTCAATCGAAGTGAAACAATGTGAATCATGACTGTCAAATCAGGCTATCAACTTTGGATTCTTTTCTTTCTTGCCTTCATGACTTAGCATTGACAGCTGTTTCACTATATGGTGTGCGTTGCACAACATTCTGATTGGTATTGACAGCACTTAGCAATGGTAAACAACAGGGTTATGTGCCGGTAAACAACAGGGTTATGTGCTGGTAAACAACAGGGTTATGTGCTCTGGCTGTGAAATAACAGGGTTATGTGCTCTGGCTGTGAAATAACAGGGTTATGTGCTCTGGCTGTGAAATAACAGGTCTCTTGGTTGATTCACTCCAGTTAACTGCTACAAGGTGTACGGAGGCAGGGTTACTAACATACAATGACCAGCTGCCTATTGAACAGAAAAAAAACTTGCCTCTCTCTTTCTCCTTTTCTCTCTCACACACACACACACACACACACACACACACACACACTCCAGGGAATGACTTACTGTGCTCCGGGTACTAAATTAAAAAGCCTCCTTTGTCGACCAAAAGAAGAAAAGTGCTGACTGGACAACCGCACAAGGCTCCAAATTACTGTCCCTATACCATCACACACACACACACACACACACACACACACACACACACACACACACACACACACAGAAGACTCACTCTCCAGCATTACCACACCCTCCAAGCCACTAACTCCCCCTCCCTTCACACACACTTACCCTCTCCCTCCCACACACACACACACACACACACACACACACACACACACACTCTTGTGCATGTCTGTTTATATCTGCCCTGTCTGCTGACAGACTACAGCATAGGTTACCAGAGCTAGATGCTCACACACATACATACACACACACACACACACACACACACACAAACTAACCCTCTCTCCCCAACTCTCTGTGTTCATTCTGTATGTGCCCCAGTAGTGCTGAAGTGTGTCTGTTGACTGATGGTCTTATTGCTGCAGCTATTGTAGTTTAGTTTGATGGTCTTATTATTATTACCTCCGCCAAGGAGGTTATGTTTTGCTCGCCGTGTG
>JAODXP020000009.1:1309364-1349364 GCA_027497455.2 Sardinella longiceps | reverse complement strand
AAAACCCTGAGGGAGAGAGAGCTGGTCTGCAAGTGAGGGGAGATCTTTCTCTCTCTCCCAAAGCTGCTCTTTGAGTGAAAGAGAGAAGGTGTGGAATAAGAGGTGTTGCATATAATTTACAACTCTAGGCTCTAGAACTTACAATGCAGGAAATTCTTCTTACAGCTTTTCCTGCCATGCTGTAAATTGTTAGGAGTCTAACGGTACCATTGGATGAATTCCTATTTCATTGATAGATCTTCTGACTGTTTCTAAAGGGGATTGTTGAAATTAGAGATCATTGTTCCCCAAAATGGTCACTGAACAAAAGCAGAATTTATTCTTCCCCAAAGCAGGTCTCTTTGTTTTTGGGAGCAAGGAGTTCCTTCTCACTCTCAAAGGTCTTGAAATGATTTCTGCTCTCTCTCTCTCTCTCTCAAAGTGGCTGTCTGCTGATGATAAACATTCTCTCCTAGGCCGGTTACTGCCAGTAGGCTACATGTTGCACTGAACTGTTTGATGCAAATATTCAGTTCATTCAATGGGAGAGATTAAGAAATTTCATAACATTACATTTATCAAGTAGGCTATTAAAGTGGACATTGCATGGATGAATGAAGTATTCATCCATTCATCCATGAAGTACTGTATTCACTGATATGTTAAAATAGAGTATTCAACTTTAATTAGTGAAAAATAAGCTTGAGTGCAATTTTAGGCTAATAAAAACCTTATATTTGGGCTGTGTCTATTGTCTTTTTGCCTGAATGATGCCCTCTTTGGCAATGATAATTGAACTGCAATAGCTTTGTGCTATTTGACATCACTTGCAGGCTTTGTTGTAATTTGCCCATGTTCATTGGCTCTTTCTGCGTTGAAGATTTCCGTATGAATTCTATAAGTGAAAAGAAAGCGCTCGAGAGCGCGTTACGTCAGGATGTGGTCCAGAACAATGTACTTCCTGTCATACTCTGGATCACCAACGCCACCAGAAATAATCAGCTCTTGCTGTCCCAATATCATGTTGTCCAAAAATTTCATCCAAATCCGTGCAGTACTTTTCGGTTATCCTGCGACAAACAGCAAACCAGCGTGGCCGAGAACTAAATTCCTTGACAGAAGTGAAAAATATTGTAGGTTCCAAAGATTCCCTCATCAGAGATAAATCTTTTACCAACCTCTGTCTCACTCATGACATTTTTCTCTAATCTAACTGTATTTTTTTTTTCTTTTAGTGATGACATATTTTCTATTGAATAATTGAGCATCTAAATTGGTTACTGAGTCAATGATTAATGAGTCTGACACCACTAATGACTGGGGCCATGTTTTGCAACAGATTGGAGTCCGAGATCGGTTTGCTGGAAAATGAGGAATCCCAAATCTCTGCCAAAGAGCAAGTTCTCCGCGAGCGGCTGCGGGAGACAGAGCGATCAATCGAAGACCTACAGAAAGTAAGAGGAAAGAATGAAAGAAAGCATTCAATTTTATTGAGCAGTATTTCAAAATGAACAGAGCATAGTATAATAAAATTGATCCATGGCTGGCATTGGCTAGCATAAGTACTTAGTAACATAGACAAACACCTATGTCAAAATCCACAAACCCCAACATTATCTTAACAAAATATTTGAACATGTTTGTTTATTCTACCTTTTTCAAAGATTGTCTATACACATAGTGAACATAGTTTTCCACTGACTAATCTGAGATGATTCTCTCTCTCTCTCTCTCTCTCTCTCTCTCTCTCTCTCTCTCTCTCTCTCTCTCTCTCTCTCCACCTCCCTCTCCTGTTCTCAGAGTCTCCAAAACCAAGATGGAGGTAAGAGCAATCATGACCCCCACAGCTGTGATTCTGTGCCTCCATGATCATATCTGTAATCTAGCCACAACCAATAGTAGAACTGTACATCACTCCTGCATTGGGAGCAGTCAGGGTAGTATTGGTTGGTTGGATTTGCTTCATAGACACACACACACACACACACACACACACATACACAAGCACACATGCACTAACACACATGCAGACACACGCATGTGTGTGCACACAAACACACACACACACACACACACAAACACACACACAACCACACACACACACACACACATGAGCGTACCCATGCACACACACACACACTCCAACACCCATGCCTACACCCACCTACACACACACACACACACACACACACACACACACACACACACACATATAAATACACCCCCCCACACACACACACACACACACCCCTCTGCTGCTGGCCCTTTGTGAGTTGGTGGGGTCCCCCTGTCCTAAACATTAGCCCCTTGGACCGTGTCCCTCATGCCTCAGCTAGACTATTGAGGTCCCCATGTAAGGCTGTGACTCCGCACTTTGTTTACCCTGATCCACCTATTCAACAGCAATCCCCCCAACCAGTGGGCGGCCATTGTCCTTCTAATGCACTCTCTCTCTGCTTTTGCTGCCTAAGCATGGGACACAGAGAAAGGCAGAGAGAGAGAGAGAGAGAGAGAGAGAGAGAGAGTGTTAGTGAGGCGAGACTTTGGTGGGTGTGCATGTCAGGTTGTGTGTGTGTGTGTGTGTGTGTGTGTGTGTGTGTGTGTGTGAGTGTGTGTGTGTGTGTGTGTTTGTGTGTGTGTGTGTGTGTCGGAGTGAGGTGGGGGGCGCTTACGGACGCAGAGGTCCAGTCTGACTTCCTCTTCTCTGCCTCTCTCTCTGCCTGACCAACAGATGCGGTGAATTACGTCCGTTCTCAGATTCCCAGCCTCCCAGAGCTGAACTCCAAAGCGTCAGCCACAGCTCCAGGGAACAACGAGCAAGTCCCAAGAAAACCTGGTAAGTGCCCTGTCAGAGGAACTGGTGTGTGTGTGTGTATGTGTGTGTGGGTGGGTGGTGAAGGGGTGGGTTGAGGGTGGGAGGGGTTGGATTTTGGGTGGGGGGGGGGCACATTAGATTTGGGCCACAGCCAGAGATGCCAATGAGGATTATGGAGGGAGTTCAGCACCTCCACCTCCAGCAAGATCACAGCACAGCAGAGGCATCAGCGGCAGCAGCCCCTCCTGCACTGCGCTCACCATGGCAGTCATTCCACTTACAGTACTAACCCCACTTCACTCAACATGAGCTGAGCTGATCGCTCTTTGGTATTTTTTGCCCTCAGCGGTGCCTTCTAGGCAGCGCTGCCCTCAAGGCACTACTTTCCCCAGTTCAGGGTTAGGATGGGGGTTGAGTGGGTTAGGTTTAGGGTAAGGGTTAAGGTAGTGCCTTTTAGGTTGTGCTGACTAGAAGGAGCCATTGGTGGCAAAAAACACATGCAGTATTAACAGTCTTATCACCTGAATGGAGTTGAGAGACTGTTTGCAAATACAGTAGTTCTCTCATCATGGCACTGATACTCTGTGTGTTTGTTTAAATGGGCTTTTAGGATCAGCACAGCCGCAGATGTTTCTAGTGTTCGGGACTGCAGCTGCTGAGTTAAGCTAAAGAGATTACTGGAAATAGTTACTGTAGCTTGACATCAAATGCGTTTACATCACACACACACACACAGCGCGCACACACACACACACACGTGCTCTCAGAAGTGCTGAGCTTATTATGTCGGAGCAGTCACCCAGGCTAATGCTAATGCTGTGTTGTGGTTAGCGCCGGCACATTGAGCACTATAGTCCTGTAGAATATTTGTAAAATAAATAGATTAATTGTGGAAATGTTAACTGGGTTTTTGTGCATGTCTTTTTTTTTCCATCGTTGAAGTGTGCTGCTGAGGAAGGCTTTAATGACTATTCCAGACAAAGTTGTCATAGAGACTGTTTGTTTTCCCGTCCTAAAAAACACAAAGCATGGCAAGAGGCCACCGACTGTAATGGCTTCCGCACCGCATTCCTTACCTATGGCATTAAGCAACAAGTGCTTTGTTATTGTTAGTCATGTCTTAGGTGATTACATCAGCGACTGCAGTGTGTACATTGAGATTCTGTCTCTAAAAACTATAGGTACAGTAAAATAGGAATATAGAACAAAACAAAAACAGAAGTGTTCAGAAGAAAAATTGCAAAGTGAACACAATATGGCCGCCTCCAAATAGAACAAGGTGGGTCTGAACACAGTGTTGTGTGTTGGGGGAAATCTAAGTAGGTGTTTCAGTGATAAACAGACTATCCACACCAGGTATAGTAAACCATGTATAGGACCTGGAGGGCTCACTCCAATCCCTGCTTTTCCATCTAACTACAGTACATACTTTACAATCCTGGACGTAATGTGTTGATGTGTTCTATTATGTCTAATATTCTAATCAATATTATGTTTTATTGGTTACAATTACAGATGAAGCATGGTTTATTAATTAATAAACACTTAATTAAAAATATTAGTGGGTTCTTGAAATCGTGTAATGACGTGTATGTATTTATTTAAGCTGAGAGTAAGTCTGCGCTAACTGAACAAAACACTGCACATAACTGCACATACAGTACACATTCCTTAGAAGATCTTACAAGTGATACACCATATGTGAGCGAGGAAGTGTGTGTGTGTGTGTGTGTGTGTGTGTGTGTGTGTGTGTGTGTGTGTGTGTGTGTGTGTGTGTGTGTGTGTGTTTGTTCTTGGCTAACACTAACTACATCCTGTATCTCCCCCCACATGTGAAGCGTTGTACGCCATGGAGATCAGCGTGGAGAAGGACAGGAAGACGGGCGGCACTAGGATCCTGTCCGCTTCGGCGGTCAGCCCAGAGGACCTGCAGCAGCAGCAGCGAGGGGTCAAGGTCTACGACGATGGACGCAAGGTGATCTACGAGGTGCGTTCGGGCGCCTCCACCACCCTGGAGAATGGCGTGCACGCCTGGACCCCCACGGACGTGGACGAGCTGATGCGGCACGTCGGCCAGTCCCATCACCGCGGCGATACCAGCAGGGTCGTCGTCACGCCCGCTGAACCCGATGTGCCGCCCCCGGGCCTGAATGAGCCGCTGCCACCGCAGACGCACAAGGAGGTCAACGCAGAGTCGGGCAAGATGGCTGCCGCCACGGGTCAACCAGGCTTCCAAGAGGAGTTGACCGAAGTGCCAGAGGCCACCTCAGACAAGCCGGTCACCATGATCTTCATGGGCTACCACAGCGTCATGGATGAGGAGGAGACCAAGAAGCTGCTGGGGTTCGATGGCACCATCAAGGCCGAGATCGTGCTCATCGACGAGGACGACGAGAAGTCGCTGCGGGAGAAGACTGTCACCGACATCTCCACCATGGATGGCAACGCGGCCGACCTGGTGTCCGGCCGCCCGCTCTCCGACAGCACAGAACTCTCCTCGGAGGGCAAGGAGGAGAGTGCGGCCACCAAGGACCTCCCAGCCACAACAGGTATAGAAAAGAAAAAACGATGCCAGTGCTGTAGTATCATGTGACCAGTTTTCCACAACACTGCTTTTTTTCCCTCTTTTTTTTTTCTCCTTCCACTTCCTTTTCCTCTTCCTCCACTACTGCTTCCTGGGAGTAACACACCCACCTCGGCTCCTCCTCCCTTTAAGAACCCACCAATCAAAAGGCTCACGCTCACACTAACAGCCTCTCTAGCTGTCTGGCAGGAGAAAGTTGCCTGTGCGCTGCCTTTTCTCTTCCCTCTGGCCTGCTCTCCACAGAAACTTTGGTTCCACAGCTGAGAAGAACGCAGTTCCCAGAGGCCAAAGCAGGTTTGGAGAAGGGGGAATCTGTAGCACCCCACGCATTGATTTACACATTAGGAAGAGCATTTCAGCTTTTTATTTTCATCATGGAACTGTGACATAATGAAAAAAGAAAACACGAACAAAGAACAAAGAATAATATAAGACAGATTATTTAAATATGTATTAGTATTTAACTTTTTTTAAAAGGCAAATAAATTAAAGATGTGTCAGTCTTAATCCTGGTCTTTCAAAAATGAAATCAATTTGACACTCACCCAGAGAGCTTTATACCGTAGAGTAGCAGATATATAATAGATATACAAAGAGTTAAGGTTTGACAGAAATCATGTTTGGGGTAACATTGTGGGAGACATGAACTTGCTTGACACGAACTATTATGGAAACCAAGGACTCATACAGTCAAGCGCTGTATGTAAATCCACACATACATTATGGCATTTGTCTAGTGGCCTTATGGAAGCCTTTAAATTGCTGATCTCTCTACACAAGCCGAGTTTTGTGTTTTCTTTTGTGTTTACAGTGGAAGAGTGTTTTAAGGAGTTCTTGCTCCTAACGCTGGTGACCCACCAGAACTGTACAGAACATACATTCACCCTGTGCCAGACACAGACTTTCTCACCAACACACACATCTGCCTTGACCTCTGTGTGTGTGTGTGTGTGTGTGTGTGTGTGTGTGTGTGTGTGTGTGTGTGTGTGTGTGTGTGTGTGTGTGTGTGTGTGTGTGTGTGTGTGTGTGTGTGTGTTTCTCAGTCCCCTTGTGTCAGTAGGCTAAAGTGATTGGAAAATGTTGTTGTGTGTGAATGTTTCAATTTTGTCTTCAACAAGAAAAAACAAACAAAAACAAACAAACAAAACAAAACAAAAACACAAAACACACATGAGTGTTGAAGGGACACATTTTTTCTCGTCCTTTGTGCCAGTGATAGTCAATCCCCTCAGTTCAGTTACTGACCTTGACTTTCAGGTGTCTTTTGATGTTATTGTTACAGTAATATACTATTATTATTATTACTAAGTTATTACTATTGCCATCAAGGCCTTGATTAGATAATTAGCTAAAAAAAAAAGTGAGATTCCGCTATGATCAATCCCTTCATACAGGCCCTCGATTAATTTAAATTTACTTGGATTTGTGAATCTGAATTAGTCTGTGGTGTTACTGTCCTTCCAGATTATAGATTTAAGTCTTTAGTGTTCCTAGTGACACATTGTTTACTGTCTCTTGTGTAACACAAGAATTTCAAGAATTTAGCAAAGATGTACATCCTCTCTTAGCGTCTGGCCACTGTAGGTAATTACACATAGCTGGAAACACTGGGAAAGAAACGATAGTTTTCACACAGCTTGGTCCTTGTTTACATGTCAAGTTAACAAATCGTTAACTATTAGGGGACCGTTGTTTTGAGGAACAATTTGTAATAGAGAAAGAGAAATTAGTCATTTTGAAAGATCAATTGAAACAGAACAATGTTACAAAAAGCACAATAAATCAGATGTCTGGTCTGTCTATGCATAATTGAAGCTAGAACTGCCAGTTCGGAATTCTCTTTGTTCTACCAGCAACAAACTCTGCAGTTAGCGCCTACTAAAAGAGAAGACGTAATTGACCGCAAAAGCACTAACTGCATCAACAATCCGCATAGTTTGACTCCTTTGACAGGATTATCATTGGCTCCCCCAGACACTAGAGTAAGTGTCTGTCAGGGATCTCTGCTCTTTCATTAGCGTAGCATTTTAGGGATTTCCACTTCAGGGGTTTGGTTCATCTGTGTCCTCAGTCAGTGACAGGGTCTTGAGCCGTTATGGAGTCAAGTCTAACAGAAGCCTTTCATCAGATGGCCCAGGCCCCAAGATGAAAGGTTTGCGTCTTTTCAGCAACTTGTCTATTTTTGTGAGTGAGTGAGTGTGTGTGTGCGTGAGTGTGTGTCTGTATGTTTGTGTGCCTGTGTTTATGTGTCTGTATGTATGGACAAGGCCGATTTCCAGTTTATTCGGAAAAAAAAAAAAAAACCTGGATTACAGAAATTTCACAACTCAATCAAACTGGTGATGGATCACACACAAATGGATATATAGTCATACGCTTAGTATGCCTGTAGATAAACAATGTACATAATATACTCTTCATGAGTGGTCAACTCCTCATGTATTTATAGGACATTATAGATATCCAATAGGGATATGAATATATACATATGATTTGTATTCAAATGCACACAAATGCCATAGGACCTTGTTGATGTGAACTCTTTACAGGACATTTGATTTATTTTTATTTACTAACATCATCTGCTAAGCTGTATCCATCATATCTCTACTCATAACCACACTTCCAACTCACAACACTTCCAACTCTCTCACTTCCTAACGATTTAGAGTCATATTCACCTGACTTGGGCACCCAATCAAGCTCAAATCAGGAATGATTGACAAGCCATCACTGCTGCTCACCCCGCCCCCTACCTCCTCTGTGCTTGTCTGTCTTCAGATGATCGGATCTTTTATTGTGCGACACTAGATTTAAGTGACACTGGAGGACTTCTCTCCTGTCATACATAACAGTTTGGTCACATTTGTAGGACTTAGACAACTCTCTAGGCATGTAGGATTGATAGAAATCAACCCAAAGATTTAGATTCTAGTTTTTAATCATTATTTAAATTTTTTTGTTTTGTTTTAAATTGTTGTTGGAAATTAATCACAACAAATGATATGCGGTTATATCAATACCACACAATTGTAAGCACTGAGGTACAACCTAAACCTCTGGAAGGTAGCCTACAGTATACAATCTGTGTCTCTGAGGCTGGGACAAGTTTTCTTGTGGGTGTGTGAGTGTTTAATTTCCTCACATCATTAGCAGTGACAGCACAGTTTAGTAGTGACTATTACACCACCAAGAAGACTCCATTCTAATCATTCTGCAGACTATGTACATATTTTCCATTGCTTCTTTAGTACAGTATATCATAGGCTACTGGAGCATTTAAAACAATGAACTGAGGCTGTTTGTACATGTTGTTACAGATACAGACTATGCCTGGATACAGAATATCCACAGTAGCTACAAACAACAACCCTATTGTCAGTGAATGCACAGATAACTTTGGAAAATAGTTCATTTTTCTTACAGTGATTTAAATTTATTAGCAGGGAAAGACGTATATCTGTCATAACATACATGATGTTTGGCAGGATAGTTTTAATCATTGTGCACAATTAGACATCTTCTCTCTCTTTCTCGCTCTCTGTCTGTCTCTCTCTGGAATACACACACACACGCACACACACACACACACACACACACACACACACACACACACACACACACACACTGCCATATGGGTCTGCCTCAGAAGAGCAGTGCTCATTTAGGCTCAATGAGATGAATTGAACTTGCCATAAAAACCGCTGTGCTTTATAATTACCGTCTGGTGTATTTTTGTAACCTGAAGTGTAATTTTAGTTGTTTCACACACTTTTTTTTCTTTTTTTTTTTAAGACTATAATAATCACTCTCTGTACATTTCCTGTTTCTTTCTTTCTTTCTTTTTTTCTTCCCTTTATCTCTCTTGCTCCTCACACCTACAACACAACAAACTCAGTTCAGTATAAAATAAAATGGCAGCCGCCTCGCTGTAACAGTGGCTTTCCCTTTGTATGGTATACCTAGTCAAATAAACTGCATTTCCCACAGTGCCTACCTCTTGTGTCTCTGCTATGGTTCTTTCTCTAACTCACTCTTCCGACATCACCTCAACACACCTGAACACTACTACTACTACTACTACTACTACTACTACTACTACTGGTCAGTGTCCTTCAGCCCAGCACCTTCTACTGACCCAAGCTTGGATATTGGTCGGATCTGGCCTGAGTGTGGGCTGAGGTATCTGGGCAGTTGCCTCTCTCTCTCTCTCTCTCTCTCTCTCTCTCTCTGAGCCATCCATCCAAGCACCCACACTAACCTTACTGTATGTTACTGATGTTTAGCACGCTCACTGAACTCACCTGCATCCTTTGGCCTCATCCACTTCCTGTTGGTTAGCGCTTCAGGCTAGCCACTTCCTGTTAGCGCTGTTCCTGCTTCCTCTCTCCTGCTGCAGCTCTACTCACACCTGCTGAAGACTCCTCCTGTCCTGCATGAGAAACGTAACTGGTCTGGTCTCTCACTCATATGAGCTCGCTCAGTGTAAGCAATGGGAACATGGGAACATCTCTACTATAGTCTTGCCTCCCTAAAGGTTTAACTCAGCTTGGAATGCTTCATGGACTCATAATATAACGATGCAGGGCATCACCGGGATTAAACTAAGCGTAATTTAATCATTGCCCTGTTCTACAGCTCTGGAATGGAAGGAGAATGAATGGATTTAGAGTAATAGAACAAATATTGAGAACTAGAAATTTGTGCTAAGTAAATGGTACTTTGAGCAACATAATCGAAAGTGAGATTATGGTGCCATTAAACCCACTAATGGTGAGGGTGTGCCAAATATCTTAAAGGAGACATGGAATGGAAAATCACTTTTACATTGACTTTGATGAATTAAGAGAGGTTGTGCATGGTCAAAGAGCTATCATGAACATTAGGCATGGTTCTGCCCTCTTTCATATGGAAATCCTAAATTTAGAAATAGCTACGAAAACTTGGGCGAATTAGAACAAAGCCTACAAGTGATATCAAATAGCACAAATCCATTGCAGTTCAATGACGGTTGCCAGAGAGGGCGTTGTTTAGGCAAAAGGGGCAGTTCAATACATATCCTAAATATGGGGTGTTAATTAGGCTTGTAAAATATCACCTGACCTTATTTTTGACCAAATACAATTGAATATATTGTATTGTAACATCAGAGAACAAGGTACAATACTCAATGAATTCATTTAATGTCAGTATGCTTAACCAACAGGTAGGGTGATATAATAGACCTAATTTTCCATAGCAACAATATTAGTCAAGAATAAGACTACTGAAAGTGACTCAAATAGAGGGCATCACCCGGGATTAAACTAAAGCGTAATTTAATCATTGCCCTGTTCTACAGCTCTGGAATGGAAGGAGAATGAATGGATTTAGAGTAATAGAACAAATATTGAGAACTAGAAATTTGTGCTAAGTAAATGGTACTTTGAGCAACATAATCGAAAGTGAGATTATGGTGCCACTGAATTATCTTAAAACTGTGCATTTAGTATTCGGCCAATGTACATTTTTTCATTCTTCAAGTTCAAGCTTATTGATATACATTACATGTAGCTCATTCTGCTCAATATCTACAGCATTCAGCAAGCTCATCCAACAGGGCAATAATTGAAGGATGGCAAAATATCACTTTAAGATTGACTGACTGGCTAGTCAATCACCATATACCCATAACTCTGTTCCTTGAGGCTGCATGGCAAGTGTTATCAGTAGGGATCACAACCCAATTAGCAAATTACCAGCTAATGCTAACAGATGGGGGCATAAGAAAACAAAAGTTTCTAGCCCTGATCAGTTAGTGTCGACAACTGCTTTGTTATTTGGTTGATTTTGCACCAAATTCTGTGCTTCTTATACCTACCGGCTGCACTTGGCACGTACAGTAAGTGATAATCCCAGATAATCCCAATGGAAGGAGGACAGTATGACTTGTTAGAAGCTTTTGATTTTTTTATTTTGATTTGATTTGATTTGAATTATTTATTTCAGACGTTCAGTGTTCAGAGTCAACAAAAACAAACAATACAACAAAAACCCACCTAACATACCTGAAGCTTCATAGAAGTATGATGCTAGTAGCTATGACTATTTATGAAGAATATTTCAATAGGCTAGAGACCCAAAGGCTTTTAGCATTGCAAGAAGAAATTGATAGATTACTGTAGAATATATTAGAAATAAATGAAGTAGATTATTGTTTGTTGGGGATGTCCAGTTCATCGTTACGTGTACTTTAAACTTCATTTAGTTTCTATTAGTTCTGTTAGTACTTTTCCTACGTGCCCAGATGACTGCAGATGAAAAGTAGATTAAATGTGTGTGCCTATTTTATTTTTATACAACAATATTCATAAATATGCACAGTCCTTATTACTGCAAATAATTACTAAAAGTAAAAACAGATGAACAAATAGATAAATTAGTAAGACAGACAGACAGGATTTGAAAAATCACGTGACAAACAAACAAAAAAAAAACAGATGATTAGCCTACAACAAATTTCTCATTCATGCAACTTATTCACGCAACTTGCAAAAACTTTTCATTCCCATCATGTATGATGACGCACCTTAATAAGAGCTGATAGATTTTGAAGGAGTCTTTTTTGTAAAATTATATTATCATCAATTGATTCTAAAACTAAAAAATATATATGATTATTTCGGCTCTAATTTTCCATGGGAACGGAACAAACAAAAGGATGGGCAAAAAAGTTGCCATGGCAACAATGGTGTCTTGCACAAAATGTGTGTTGTAAACAATCAGGCTGGCGGCAAAAAGACATTAGTGGAACAGAGGGATAATCTGTCTCTAATGCGTCACCCATTTCCCCAGAAAAACACACAGGCCATTCACATCTAAGGGGACCTTACGGTGTGTTTGTGAGAGGAGGATGATGATGACTCACTTTGACCGCATAACATTTTACTTGAAGCTGTCTACATGTTGTTTGACTGTTACCATTAAGTGTCATTTGTTTTTTTTATATAATGTCTCCATCTCAAACAGTGTCAACTTTACATTACAAAAAACTAATGAAATTCAATAACAACAGTCATGAACATTAAAAAATGTATAATTAATAAATGTTCATCATACATGTCAAAAGTCCATTGTATGCAATCCCTAAGTGAGCTATTACTGAATAAACTCCAAACAGGGTAACTCAAACGTAATGTTTCCCCCAGAGTCAAATCTGTACCTATGTACAGTACAAAGTCATTTATAGATAGATAAATATATAGACAGACAGACAGATAGACAGATAGATAGATAGATAGATAGATAGATAGATAGATAGATAGATAGATAGATAGATAGATAGATAGATGGATGGATGGAAAGATAGATACTTTATTTTCCCCATGTACAGTACATACAAACAGCTCTCCCACTTGTCATTATAAACATGATCAGAGTGTATCTGCCCCTGCACTACCAGTGTGCTTGAACACTGAGTCCTTTAATTCTTACTAATAGTGCTTTGTGACAGGCCTTTTCATCCCTGTGTGTTTACAAAGAGTCTCACCTGTAATTTTCCATCTTAACAACCAGCCTCTCTATAATCCAGAAATACATTCATTGGAAAATACCAAATCAGTTATGGAAACAATTCTGCCCTGTTCCTCAAAAGCTAAAAATATTAAGAGAATGAGAAATTATGAATAAACATTATTATGTAATTATGAATTAAGAATAAGATTAATTTTCAGACTGACTGCGGTATATGTGTGTGTGTGTGTGTGTGTGTGTGTGTGTGTGTGTGTGTGTGTGTGTGTGTGTGTGTGTGTGTGGTTCCAAATACAGTAGTGTGCACTGAACTGTGTATAACTCCTGCATGAGTGCAGAGAGGGTGATGTTATTGACAGGAGAGGAGGCTGATGTGCCATATAGTCTCTGTCAGAGGTCCAACTCCACACACACACACACACACACACACACACACACACACACACACACACACACACAGGGTGTGGGAAGCTGCTGGAAACGTGAGGGAGGGGATGCTGACTAAAGCTATTTATTCCTCCAGGCCTGAGAGGAGATTGGACTGTCTACGCACAAACACACAACCTTAACTCATGATATCAAAAGTAAAAGGCAACTTTAATGTATTTTATCTGTTTTATTTATTATTCTTAAATAAATATTAATTAAACATAAATATTTAAATTTTGCTAGAAAGCTAAAAGTTAGACTTAAATGAACCTCTTCCAATATAATGTAGACTTTGGACTTGGGAGATAAGTAATAAATACATAATAATAATTTCTAACAATAATAATAATCTCTCTCTCTCTCTCTCTCTCTCTCTCTCTCTCTCTCTGACTCTTACTTGCTATTTATTAGCATGACAGAAGATAGTTAACGAAGCAATGGCACACTAATAAAACCAGAATCTCTCTCTCTCTCATACACACACACACACACACACACACACACACACACACACACACACACACACACACACACACACACACACACACACACACACACACACACACACACAACCTCCTGGGAGTGCAGTTTAACAAAGCTGTTTTTCACGCTGTGTGTAATTGTTTGTCTGGATGCTGATTGGTATCATAATGAATCCTGCGATTATGGCGCCTCAGGGAGTCTGTTCAGCTACAGTGTATGAGCAAATGTCATGTTGGCCTCATTATAAGCCTTTCTCAAAATCATAACACAGTTAGGGTCCTGTGCGAGTGTGTGTGTGTGTGTGTGTGTGTGTGTGTGTGTGTGTGTGTGTGTGTGTGTGTGTGTGTGTGTGTGTGTGTGTGTGTGTGTGTGTGTGTCATAAGCTTTTTTCTCAAAATCATAACACAGTTAGAGTCCTGTGCGTGAGTGTGTGTGTGTGTGTGTTTCAAAATCACAGTTAAAGTCCTGTGTGTGTGTGTGTGTGTGTGTGTGTGTGTGTGTGTGTGTGTGTGTGTGTGTGTGTGTGTGTGTGTGTGTGTGTGTGTTATGTTCTGTTGGGCAGTTACAGAGTCACTGTGATGTTTAAAGGAAATCTGTGATAGTGTACAGCACTTGCTCTGGAGAAATTTCCCTTAGTCAGCATCACTACACACACTTACACAGCACACACACTACTACGTGCATCACGTGTACTCACGTCTACTCTGCTCTGGCGTCTCTCTCTCTCTCTCTCTCTCTACATCACATACATCACACACACACACACACACACACACACACACACACACACACACACACATACCCATTGGTGCCTCCTTAATATGATAGCAAACGACACCTCCAGAGAACCATAATTAATTCTGCACTGCAAACACATTAGTGGGCCCTTCTCCAGTATGTGTGAAATTGAAAAGAAGAATGCATTAGACATGAGATATAGCTCTCAAGTTATAGGCCTTCAGCATTAGACATGAGGTATAGGCCTACACATTGCATTAGATATGAGTTATAGGCCTTCACATTGCATTAGACACAAGGTATAGGTCTACACATTGCAGGCACATGTTTATAACAGGCTAATGTCATTCTTATGTCAACAACCTCAAGTTTTATCCATAATTGTGCTGAATTACTTTTTAAAACTGATTATTGTTTATTTACACTGATGAAAAGGGAAAAATACCCGCACACTATTACTGCTGCTCCAAGTGAGTTTAATGCACAACGTTTCGGCCCAGGTTGGACTCCTTGGTTCACATATTATTTTACCCAGCACCTGTGACTTTTTGGATGTGCGTGCACTTTTTTAAGATAATCTATTTACACTGATGGCCATAATATTATTGCTTTTCTAGTCATGAGTTGGAATCACTGATGATTGTATAGAGCTATTTACATTCAGAAAATAATCTCTGTGTCATATAATCCGGTCATTTTATTATCAGGTTCCTTGTTCCATACAGCAAACTGTAGGCTATAAAAAAGAAGCATAATACTATCTGTAAGTCAAATAGTGAGGATGAATTGATATTGTAGTTATAGATATCAGGTCAAATAATCATGTCCACTTTTACCTCCTGCTGCAGTCTTTGTGTGATGTGAGTTGGCCTGCTTCAGTCTCTCAGTGTAAAGTGTTCTTGCCTCATCTATGGTGTGTCATGCTCTTGTATCTCCTGTAGTGTGTTATGTGTTCTTGTCTCACCTGATGTGTGTTGTGTATTCTTGTCTCACTTGATGTGTGTTGTGTGTTCTTGTCTCATGTCTGTGTTACATGTCCTTGTCTCACCTGTGCTGTGTCATGTCTTGTTGCCCAGGTGTAGCGGTGGATGCTAGCATGGCTTCAGCTGGGAATGGGACTGTGTCTGAGCCTCATGCTGTTCTGGTAAGTTTGCTGCTACTGGTTGCATGATGTTAGTACTGTATTTCATGGATTGGCATTATGTACACTATGTACAGTATTCAGGAATATCATCAATTGATACTAATTGAACAAAGTCTGCAGTACACTAACTGACACAAAGAAAGGTTAAGTGATGAAAGGTGGCCTGACATACATTTTTATTTTATTGTCTCAAGTTAATGAATTAGTTCAACATCTCATCCTAAATGAGCCTCCTAAAGATTTATGTAAACAGTGGTGTGTACTAAGTGCAGAGGAATTACAGTGTGTGTGTGTGTGTGTGTGTGTGTGTGTGTGTGTGTGTGTGTGTGTGTGTGTGTGTGTGTGTGGACTTCTTCATTATCAATTGTTAAGTCAACTATGAGGAGTTTTGTGGCCTCTGAGTGTGTATAACTAGATCATCCTAAGATAGGAGATAGCAGAAGAAAGGGAGATCAGCGGACAAAAGACAAGTGATGATGAGGATGACAGGAGAGGAGGATGAGAGGAGAGAAAGATGAGAGGAGAGAAGGATGAAAGGAGGATGAGAAGAGAGGAAGGATGAGAGGAGAATGAGAGGAGAGGAGGATGACAGGAGAGGAAGAATGAAAGGAGAAGTCTATCTACAGAACTTGGCAGCATGGTCATTTGTTTTTCAAAGAGAACGACAGAAAGTAACCAACTATTTCACTTACCCCCTAAATAAGGCAACATTGCTTCTTCCATTTATAGATTAATAACACACCTTACTGTGTGCATTTGCGTCAACATCCAGCACATAGCTCAGATGTTTTAAAAGTGATGTGTCAGGCATGAGCATCATCAAATAGTTTCAAGGAAACAGACATTCCTATGTGAGTAAGGATGCTCAGAGTCGGACCTGCCTTCTGGCTTCAGCTGCACGAGGCTTGTGCCACATGTGTGTGTGTGTGTGTGTGTGTGTGTGTGTG
The DNA here is from genome assembly GCA_027497455.2 of Sardinella longiceps. Classification (NCBI taxonomy): domain Eukaryota; kingdom Metazoa; phylum Chordata; class Actinopteri; order Clupeiformes; family Clupeidae; genus Sardinella; species Sardinella longiceps. The sequence continues at coordinate 1,332,736 of JAODXP020000009.1, read as the reverse complement.
TGTGTGTGTGTGTGTGTGTCTGTGTGTGCGCGTGTGGGAGGAGAGGATGCAAGATCTCTGTCAGTACCAACCATTGTGTTCCTCTCATTGCCACTGTGTGTGTGCGTGTGTGTGTGTGTGTGTGTGTGTGTGTGTGTGTGTGTGTGTGTGTGTGTGTGTGTGTGTGTGTGTGTGTGTGTGTGTGTGTGTGTGTGTGTGTGTGTGTGTGTGTGTTCCGTGGAGAGATGCTTCATCATTCTCTTTTAATTAACCTACTATTATTATGTCGGCTTTGACGTGTGTGCTTATCGACTGAGAGTGACTCTAACAAGCAGCATCTGCATCCGGGCAACGCTCTGCTGTCTGCTTAATTGAAAAGGATTTATCATAATTGAGTCATAGTTGTCATTGTAACATAATGTCTCTCATGATCCATCTGTCATGAAGAGAGAGCCCAAGAAGTATTACAACTAATGTTTATTTAGAGACAAATCCTGAGTGCTACAGATAGAATTACTTTTCAGTGTCCATTAAGTAACATTGCACCATGGTCTATACACACTGAATTTAGAGTTAAAACATGAATTTATTGTTCAATGCTGAGATATTAGAAGGTGTTAACAACGCTTTAATAAAGGCCATACCAATTTTAATTCGCCCATAAGGTGACTCTGGCTTGTTGCTATTGTGGTGTGATGGAGAAACAACTAGCAGCTACTAGTCATGTGAGATGACCAACACAAAACCAACTGTAGCATATCTGGACAGGTATTGGCCTGGTGTTTTTTAAAAAGTATTTCAAGAATGCTTATACCCCCCCTTGTTTCATAGGCTACTGTGGTGGTGACCTGTTTTTCATTATGCAGCAAAGAGAGGAATACATACTTTGAATGCCTTCAACTTAAAACAATTTCCTCTGATCTGATTCTGGGCAGGGGTGGGGGGGTGACTATTGTTACACAACTTAATTGTTCCAGAGACTATGTTGCGTGTGTTTGTTATTGTCCAGCCGAAGGCCCCCTCCGCTAGCTTTTAACATCCACTATTGACCCCTGTGGGTCTGTGTTTCGTTCGGTTCCTATTTGGTTTTGGGATCGGGAGGGGGAGACTGGGGTGGACAAAGACAGGATGAGGGCCAGATTGTTGCGCAGCTGAATAGGGAACGGTAACCCGAGCAAAGCGCCGGACGCATTGTGCAGCCCGGGACTGATCAGTTCCTGATTGCCGTAGAATGAGAGAGAAACCTCCAGGACTACATTAGCCATTCATTATTCAGCGAGCGTGCTTACGGGGACAGAACGAGAGAGAGAGAGAGGGAGAGGGAGAGAGCAGTCCACGCTAGAGAGAGGGAGGTAGTTCATGTGTTCATTGCTCAATGTCATCCAAGTCAAAACTGCTGCAAGCTCCAGCTCCCCAGCTGCGACGTCGTCTACAAGAGAAACGCAGGAGTGTTGCTCCAGCCGCAGGACAGACCCGGCCACTTCTTAAGACTTTTCATGCGCACGTTTAAATAGTCAAATACGACTGAACTCTAACGTTTTTGCATCGCTAACCACAGAACATCTCCACATGGTCGGACAGTCTGGAATCACCGTTTGATGACTCTCTCTACGAATAGGTAAATTTTGACTAGTTTTTTGAATAGGCTATTCTGATACCATTAATGCAGACTGTTCTTGACGCATTACCGGTACACAACTACTCCTAAAGATATAGCCTAGATGCAATGCACTGATGTGCACCTAACTGAGATATGTGTCGTCTTTACTTGTCCTTCGATGCCTGTGAATTGAGTTGACAGATGGTTGGTCACTGCATTTGGACCTGATGAAGTCTGCAAGAGGTCAGCGTTATGAGCTGACTGCAGAGATTTTTACTCCCTGTTCACATTCGAGTGCAACTTTACCCAATTGCAACGCAATCGTGTAGTCTACGAACGTTGTTTGGCTCATTAATTGTCATAACAGAACCATTTGGCATATTCCATTACACTCACATAAACAACGAGCTTTATTCTTCCTTCCTTTTACCTACTGATAACTTAATGTTAATTTCTTTATGGCGATGCGGGTGCAGATCCCCCGGTGAGTGTGCTACCAGGTGCTAACGCACAGTCTTGAAAGAGAGCGCACAGCAGATTGTTGGCTGTCTGGGGCTACGCTGCGGTGTTCTTCCATTCACTTGTGCAGTGTCTTAAATTTAACACTACAGTAGGCCTAGCGTACTTCAACTCTAGACCGACACAGTTTGGGTTCAGAGATGTATACACGTATAGATAAGAATCATGTGAGGGGAAGGATGAGTCAGTTGATGACTCCTCTGTACTGTGAAGTTGACGTCCTTGAATTGGCTCTGCTACAGTAATTGACTGATTTTATGTGCGTCCATAAAGTGATAATGCAGGGAACAATCATCATAATTATGACTGCATGAATCTCTTTTTTTTTAATTTTCTGGACATAGAGGGAATATCAGTTCAGAGTATGTTTTTTCATTCTGAGATGTTTTCTAGAGGACACTCATAATGGGTGTCATAGGGCGATGTGAAAGGATGTTAGTAAAATATTTTTTTATGCTTGGCCTTGTTCTCCTTTTGTGGAGACTGTTTGGTGTCCATAACAAACATACACAGGCACTAAAGAGAGGGAAAGAGAGAGAGAGAGAGAGAGAGAGAGAGAGAGAGAGAGAGAGAGATTATTTTATCCCAAAGGACATTAAGGAAATGCTATTAGTCTGTCTAGGTGCCATAAGTAATGTTCTTGGAGTATGATTGGAGCTATATTCATTCTTGGCTCTTTTCTCTGGTATATTTACTATTTACTATTTGAAAAGTTATGTGCAGGAGTCTAAAAGAAAGAGCTCTGGTTTGGCATCATGCATAGATACTCATACACAGGGCTGGACTGGGACAAAGAAATGGCCCATGCCGTTTTGATCATGGTACTGTACATACCCCACCATGACTTTATTCAATGATAACTTCATGGCAAGCTAAAATAACACTGTAAGTTGGATGCATTTTATGAACATGAGAGATTTAATTGGACTAGCCCGATATCCTTCAAGAAAACGATGAGTAAATTATGACAGCTCCGGCCCAAAAATGACTGTCGGCCCCGTAAGGCCTATATGGCCAGCCTATGCCTGCTCATAAATAGATACTGTAGCCTACTGTATGTGCTGTATGACTGTGATTGCCATCCAGTTGGTCACTCAAGTGTCACTGTACCACAGCCGGTTCCATTTCAGACCACACAACATAGTTTGTTGACGTGAGCTGTAAAAATCAATGGCCTTGATTTGAACTGAAAGCGCTCGATAACTCCCCTTTGCTCCATGTCATTTGACTGTTCCCCCACACCTACCCACACCCCCACCCCTTTCCAGCCATGCAGAAAGCTAATAGATTGCCTTTGCAAAATAACCAGTACTCAAGACTGGCTACAAAGTGGCAAACACAGTAGCACTGGCAACACATCACAGTGGAAAATGTATTGCTATTTCTGTGTTATCACTGTTCAATAGGAACGAATGTTGTTCTTGTTGGTTCAGGACTCTTGTTGGCCCTTGTTGGTGTGTAACATCACTTGATTTCACTTGAGTCACACTGAGTCACTTTTTATCAAAGACTTCAAAGTAATGCTAATCATCACATGTTGTTGTGATTAATGGGATATTTCAAGATCTCATGTTGCAACGTGAGAGAGACTGAGAAAAAGAAACAGAGAGAGAGAGAGAGAGAGAGAGAGAGAGACTGAGAAAAAGAAACAGAGAGAGAAAGAGAGACAGAGAGCGAGTCGCTCACCCTGAAATTCCGATGCAAATTCCCAATCCCAAGCCATTTCCTTGATGGAATTCCTGCGTGGCTCAGGCTCTGCCTCCTCCAGGCCTGGGAAGAGGAAAGGCCACAAGCACACGTTGGACTTTCATAAGGGAAGTCCTCCAAGGGAGGAGGAGGAAAATGCTGCTCCTCTCCTCTCCTCTCTCTGCCCAACCCTCCCGCCCTTTACTTTCACAGGACAGGAGGAGAGGCTATTCGGGAGTGTTAGATCCAATCCAATGTCAAAAAACAGGAAGGCATAGCTCTAAGGAATTCCAAACACTGTCACGCCAGCCTTGGCCCGGGGAGGCAAAATGCTCCTCACGGACAGACAGTTCTGGAACTTCCCTGCTGCCAGGATGTCATCAGATAGAAGCTTCATTTTGCTAGATATCATTTCGTCCCACATTGAATTTTGGATACGCTGGGTAGTTCAGGAAAGTGTTGGGTAGTTCAAGAGATTGTTGGGTAGTTTAAGTGAGTGTTTTGGTAGTTTAAGTGAATGTTGGGTAGTGTAAGAGACCATTTGTTGTGGAGTTAAAGAGACTATTGGACACTCTTGTGATTCATTCAGACTTGCTTCTTGTCAACATTTCTATGACCTCTGGTCAGGCAATATGTTAGTGTTTATCTGAAGAATCTCTCTAAAGAATTTGTTTGAGATTGAGGCTTTTACTTAAAATCATATACACAGATGAGCATGATTCTCTGAAGATTTAACAGACCCTGCTTTCGTAGACAAACAAGACAAACAAGATAGATGTACATATAAAGGCTTTTTCACCTGGTCTGTGAGGACAAACTTGAGAGAAGTTTTGTTCAGCACTTTTCAGAATGGTCTGATCCAGCACAGATATAGAATGTCTATTTGTGTTACCTGCTACTCATATTTGTGTTACCTGTTGGGTGAGTTCAAATGGATGCTGAAATGGAGGAAAGTTAGCCTAGCTGCGCACATAGAAAAAAATAATATATCAATATATGTAAACCAAATACATATTATGTGCCCATGTATGTGTCTTCAATATATATGAATGCAGTGTACATATAGTATTTTACATCCACATACAGTATATGTACCATATATGTCAAAATATATAAAAATTGCTGTTTTCTGGTATATCGCGTATATTTTCACATATAGGTTAAATTTATGCATACTCTTTCTGCACACAGTAGAACTTTAGTGCACCTTCCTCCTCACCGTTACACTCCAAGAACCTCCTATAATAAGTTGAGTCTGAGTGCCTAGGCTTATCAGTTGACTGCTTAGGACATTCACCTCCCAATCTGCGGATGCTATTTTTGTGAGGTCGGTGGTTTGAGCCACAGGTGGAACTGTTCAGGATGCCCTCTGTTACAGTGCTCTTCCACCGTATTTGTGGCGGAGATTTTAGACAGTCATTGGCATGTTTTGCCCTCAATGGTGCAGCGCTGCCTTCAAAACACTACACCCCCAAAATCTAGGGTTATGGTGAGGGTTAAGGGGGTTAGGGGTTAAGGTAGTGCCTTCCAGGCAGTGCTGCTGCTTGGCAGGCGGCGTTGAGGGCACAAAAGACCATCAAGTATTTTCGACAGGCTATTGTGCACTTAGGGGTCATGGACAGGTGCAGTCCTGCCCTGCAGGGGTCGTTGCCATGGGCTGTCTTCCAAGCATCACTGACATCCCTGCTACCCCACTGTCCCCAAACGACAGTGTGCTTCCCAGAGCATTTCCTACAGATACTTGGAAAACAAAGAGAATGTGGTTGTCTCTATCTATCCACCCCCCCCCCCTTCCTTTACCACCCTCATTCCAAGAACCACACTTATGTAACTCTATATCCTTAGTGTGGAGAGTCCTTCACATCTCTCTCTCTCTCTCTCTCTCTCTCTCTCTCTCTCTCTCTCTCTCTCTCTCTCTCTCTCTCTCTCTCTCACACACACACACACACACACACACACACACACACACACACACTCACCTACTCTGTGTTTCACTCATCTACTAGCAAGGACATGAAGTGTGTGTGTGTGTGTGTGTGTGTGTGTGTGTGTGTGTGTGGTTTGTGTATTAGATTGCTGTCTATTTGTTAAATGGATTTAGAGTCGTTTAGAGTGTTATTTAATGTCTGTCAGTAGTGTTGAGAGGTGCAGTGGATGACATGCTTGTTATTATTCAGCTGGTGGTTGCTGTGTTAGTGCGGTTTGGCAGCAGTGGAGAAGGCCTGAGAATTCATCCCAGACTCACCACTGATACCTTTGCTATTTGGAAACATACAATTGTATATTGGTTATACTCAATGAAAAAAAAAAAAAATAACAATATGAACCATTTTCATAATATTGTAGCAACATCATGTTACAGACAATTCTTTGTTGATCCTTTATATACTAGCAGCTCTGTATGCTGCATATAATGTTGCTATAAATGCAAATTATTTATAAAACTCTCCGTATCATTCAGTTTTTCTGCCAAAGATGCATGTTGTCTAAACAGCAGATGACGTTGCACCGTTACAGGCGTGTCCGGTAAAAGAAGAGGTGTGGTCGGCACAAAGTTAACTTTTGTTTTCTTTGCTGACACTGAATTACTGTAATTATTCCAAGATATCTAAAGAGGCCAAAATCAGCATCATCTGTGGCTTGTGTAGTATTTATTGGGATCCTGCTTCAAAAGCCTTACCTTTTTGTTACATTTATGCACAAAGGCTTCGTCAATGATCAAGGCATAACTTTCATGTGCGGCCTTGCTTTGTGTTTCATATGATAAAATAGTTTGCTGTAGCACCACGAGCCCAAGCTGCCAAAAGAAATATCCTTTTGGCCCTTTGCATCCTGCATACCACGCAGAGACTGGTTTGAGCAACCTCCTTCCTTTGTCCTGCGCAGCAAGGAAGTTCCTTTGCCGTCGACGCTGGGCAGACCATAATAAGCCATGTTGTAAGCATGAGTAACAAAATGGACCTGGGAAATAAATGTTAAACTTCGTACTAATCGTAGAACTAATATTTATGACTATGGATTATATATTAGGTGCTGTAACAAATCAGAATGTGTGTCTGCGTTGTCAGAGGAAGGTTCATGCGTGTTCCCTAGAGGTCAAAAACAGATGACCTTTACACTCTGCGTCTGGCCACCTGCTCTCTGTCTCAAACTCCCCAGAGTGCACGGGCAGTTTTTGCCCGTTTGACACTCGGCAGCGTCCGTCCACAGAGCACCTCCTGGGAATGAGGAGGAAAACTATTGCTACATTTCCATTAGTTCCACCTGAGCAGTTCTCAGCTCAAGTAGCCCCTAGTGCAGACACACACACCTCAGTACCTGCTCTGCACACGTATGCATTTCCCCCGAATCCGTAGGACTGTGAGTAAAAACTAACTGTGCGTGGTCTACAGAGATTGTAATTGTGCAGTCATGTGGGATATATTTCTCACAGACCTCTATTGAGCAAATTAATGATACGGTAATAAGGATGTTTGGATTTGGGAGTATAGGCAGCCCACAGCGCCGGGTTAGTGTGCACTTCACCTCACTGTGTGTGTTCACTGTGTGCTGTGTGTTTTATTCATTCCAATTTGGTTGCAGAGACTGAATTTCCCTCACAGAATCAAAAGAAGGGTAAATTATTAGTATTATTATCATGTTGAAAGGATACTGTACTGTTGATATTGTTGATGAAGGAATTGCTAATAAGTATGTTTGGACGTTTGGAGGATTGCATTGGTCAAGATGAAGAGTGGACTCCCACTCTAAATATGGGCGTGCCTGCTTTTCAACCCTCTACCATGCAGTGCTTGGCTCTTTTGGGGATGGTGAAACAGGCTCACAACATGCTTACTAAAAGGTGGATCGCCCACCCCCATCTTATCAAATTCCTGGTGCATGATGAACTTAGAATGCCGGAATGTTCTAGGTGTGGCCAGCGAGCTGTAAATAATCCAGTGGGAGAGACATAGAGAGAGTTACCCCTGGGCACTTAGAACAGACCAGACCCTAGAACAGGCTGCTCACGCACAGCTGCCCTTGTCTTGCCTTACCAGCCTGCCTGGGGTATGTTTCCCAAAAGCATAGTTGCTAGCTAAGTTAGCTTAAAACATGTCACATCTACTAGAAAAGAAATTAGAAAGTGTGTGTGTGTGTGTGTGTGTGTGTGTGTGTGTGTGTGTGTGTGTGTGTGTGTGTGTGTGTGTGTGTGTGGCTTGTGTATTACAATGCTGACTATTTGTCAAATGGATTTAGAGTCATTCTTATTTAAATGTCTGTGAGTACAGTAGTGTTGAGAGGTGCTGCAGGTGGCATGCTTGTTATTAAGCCAGTGGCACTTAGAACAGACCAGGCTGCTCACGCACAGCTGCCCTTGTCTTGCCTTACCAGCCTGCCTGCCTGGGGTCAGTTTCCCAAAAACATAGTTGCTAGCTAAGTTAGCTTAAAACATGTCACATCTACTGGAAAAGAAATTAAATGTGTGTGTGTGTGTGTGTGTGTGTGTGTGTGTGTGTGTGTGTGTGTGTGTGTGTGTGTGTGTGTGTGTGTGCTGCCCTTGTCTTGCCTTACCAGCCTGCCTGCCTGGGGTCAGTTTCCCAAAAACATAGTTGCTAGCTAAGTTAGCCTAAAGGAAAATACCGGAGTAAGTTAAAGCATAGCCCTGCTGCACGAGCCTTCTAACAGCAATATATTTCGCATGAATGAACAGCATAGACCTAACACGGATCTCAGAAGTAGGCAGCCAACTAAATTGCTAACTGGTTAGCTAGAGGGCCTACAGTATGCATTTAGGAAATGGACACCAGAGGTGTGTAATTATAATAAAGCACATTCAGTGCCCAGTGAGTCCCCTGCCAGGTAGGCTAAGGGCCCAGGCAGAAGGAGCGGCAGCTTTGGACAGAGCAAATAAATGAGCTCTCTGTGGCCCGGGGTTATAATGAGATAGGCTTTTATGTGAAATAAAGTATCCCTCCTCCTTTTCCTCTTCCTCTCCTCCTCCTCCTCCTCTTCTCCTTTAAAGGCCTCATGAGCAGAGATCTGTTTAGCACGCTGGAAACAAAAGCCAGCGCCTCTCCTCTCCTCTCCTCGCCGCTGCTGCTACCGCTCCCTGGAAGTGGAAATTAGGGTTGGCAAAGATGAGGTGGTGATGGCTCAGAGAGATGGGACACGCACACACACACACACACACACACACACACACACACACACACAGACACACACACACACATGCACACAAACACACACTGACACACACACATACACACTCAAAGCACAAACACACACACACACAAAGTACACACACACACACACACACACACACACACACAAGTACACGCACACAAAGTACACACAAAGCACACACACACACACACACACACACACACACACACAAACACATGTCTAAATCAAACAGCGTAATCAGTTGCCATAAATAGAATTTTGGTTGTGCTGCTTTGCTTAGCTGTCATCACAGAGCAAAATTGAGCTTGTGGAGCGAGACCCCTTAACACGGTTTCCATCTCGGCTCTGTCAGACTCTCCATGGTGCTCTGATTAAGATGCGGGCTCTACCTGTGCAATGCCAGCCAGTCGCACAGTACTGCCTCTGTGAGTGAGGCTCTTTTTCACTTCTTTATATGGGTTTGGAGCCTGGCGAATGCCAAACTAAAAATCACGAGTGATATTTAGTCTGGAGACCTACCTATTGCATCTCTCGTAGCGGAAGCATCGTTAACGATTGTCCAGAGCCGTTTATTGGCCACTACGAATGTCTATCATAGCGTCTGTACATAGCTCAGAGCCAGTACCAGAGCCACCATGTGATGTAAAATGCAATCGAGGGCTGTACTAGTCCCTTTTTGTTCTGTGATTGGATACCGAAAGTAAGCGAGAAAAATGGCCATGGTCACCATGCTGCTTTGCAGAGTGAAATTAAATAAGCACGCAAAGGAGCATTGGGTTTGGCCAATAAACAGGCAAACTGGGTCGCAAGACTGCAAGTGCCTTCTGTCCATAAGTATGTGCGAGTGTGTGCAAAGGGGCGGAAATGATAGGTCACTGTCGAGGGTTGCAGTTAGACTTGGCTGTTCGGTGGGGAGATGCCAGATGGCCGTCCTCTTTCTCTGCAGAGGGAGACTACAATGCCAGCACAGGCACTCAGAGGTCAGGGTGTGTAGATAGATGTTTGCTGTAGTGTGCAGTTAAGACACTGTATAGCGCTCAGTCCTAAATTAGTAGCCATTCTTGTACCACCATAGTACATCCACTCAGTAATTGTACTGTACTTCTGTAGGTTTTGTCCACATTCCCAAATTTTTTAGCATCCTGATTTGAACAGTGAATAGGAACTGAACGTAGAACCAGTGAGTTGAAAGGTTGAACAAAATGTTCCCCGTCCATGAAGTAACGAATGCCTGTCAAGAATGTCCAGGCTCTTTGCTCAAAGTGAAAATGTCTGGCCCGCTTCACCAGGCTAATAAATTGGTCATAAATGCAATATACTGGTAATAATAATAAAATAGCATGCAGTATGTTCTATATTTATGCTAAATGCATTGCAATATAGTCTAAAGTCTAATCAACTGTATCCATTTCAACAATACAATGTAATCTTTACTTTGTAGGCCCTATAGATAATGATTTACATGTAGTAGACAGAGTATTTTAAAAGTATTAAATATAATTTGTTTTGTGTGTGAAACTGCTGGCTAAAACCCTCATGTCCCCTCACCTGGAAGATGATCAGATCATCCATAGCAGCCAGGTCAGATGAGAGAGACCTTCCCAGCAGGATTATGAGTCCGCTAAGCTAAACATCTGGATTTCAAGAGCTGCCAGACAGTCGTGAACCTGTGAGCTGATAGTGGAAACAACATGACTTTAAAAGGAAATGCAGCAGCCCAGCACTGCACTAGACAGCCTTAGAGCAGGAAACATCACGGCAGCCTAGTGGTATTTCACCTCCGCTGGGCCAAAACAACCAAAGCAATAGCCATAAATGTGCAGTGTTTGGAGCATACAGTAGCATTGGTAGCTAACGCATGCTAATGCAGATACTTAATGTCCGTCTACATTTGTTTATGGCGATGAAGCGAAGCTGAAACATGGACAGAGAGAGAAGGTGCAGGAAATACCAGTGCTCTGGAGAGAAAGAAAAAAGTGGAGATATCCAGAAGAAGTGGGAGAGGAAAGTTAGTCAGTCTACTTTGTGTAGGAAGGGGGTTGTAGCATGAAACATCCATAGATGTAGTCATGTGGCTAATCTTGGTGCAAGCAGACACATAACAGCAGACCTCGTTCAGGGATCCAACTGGGTGGGAAATACAGGGTGTGTTGTTTGTCTAGCATCAGTAACTGTCAAAGGTGCCGTTCTGCTTCATCAAGAGTAGGCCTACGGGTTTTGAAACACTTGTTTGAGTTGATAAGATTTTCTTTATAAGCAGATACTGTGATACTGTAAAAAACACACACACACACACACACACACACATACGCACACACTCACTCACACACACAAATGAAACAGGTGTAGGGTATTGACAGTAGAGATTCATTTAGAATGAAAGGCCTGGTGCTTCCTCACCTGTTTCTAGATCAAAGTGATTGCCATCATTGCCAGCATTAATGGTCACATTAATGGCAGCATTATCCTATCACCATAGCAACAGCTGTTTCCTGTGAACAAGGGAAAAGACTGGCGACTCTAATTACCAATCATCATGGAGATGTCTGTGTGCTGTGATCTCTTTTAATCTTCAAGCCAGCATCAGTGTGAAAGGCCAGAGACCATACCAAGGACACACACACACACACACACACTTATTACTTCTGCCCTAATAAAGAAGAGACCACACTGTTCTAATGTATGTGTGGGGTGGAATAGAAATGGCCACAACCATCTCTGGTATTATCACATAACCACACAGGCAACAGTAGCCCCACTGTGAGCTGCACAAACTCAACTCAGCTCCAGAATAGCACAAGTGCAAAGCCTCTCTTTCTGACTCAGCAAGTCCTCTCACAGGGTCACGACCTTTGGATTCCTCAAAGGAATACTAGATTTATTCCAACCTGTCTTACACTGGCACAGCGCAGCAATGGGAATAGCTGTCTTCTTAGTGAAATGGAAAGCTTACCATGGCTAGTGTATGCAAACTAAAATATATCCCAAAAACGTCAGATTCAGACACAGAACCCTTGGCCTGCTTAACTGAGTCCAGCCTCCTCCTATTGAAATATAATGTGTTGTATAATATATAACTTAAAGGATCAGTATGGCATTTCCTCCACAGCTAACGGGCTAAAGGTAAACACTGACAACATATAGCTACTTTTTAGACAAATAAGAAACAGTCCTTTTCGTAATACATCATGCAACATCTGATATACAGACCATTCAAATCAATATAGCCTACGCCCACCAAAACCTCCAAAGTATCCTTTAACAGGCTTCCAGGTTTTAATGTTGATGATGCCAAGTAAAGGCATACAGTATAGGCAATAGGTCTGCATTGTAAAGCAGTTTATGAGTGCATTATAACTTTTTTTTAATTTGCGCTTATGGAAGACGTCTTTGGAGTGCTCCCCAGGGACCCTGTAGTCTCTCTTGTCTGGGAAGCATTGAGCCTTTTGTTGGCCGCCTGCTTAGCTGCAATGAAAAGGGAGAGAGACCCACATTGCCATGTGCGCTGGCAGCATCCAGACACACACACACACACACACACACACACACACACACACACACACACAAACACACATACACACACAACCACACACACACAACAGAGATTACGTGGTTCTCAAGAAATCTGCTGTTCCGGTGAAGGAATAACATCAAAATGATTGCTTTCTGGATGGCTTTCTCTTGCCTTTTGGTAGGTGGAATGGATTTACAATAAATCTATGGCCGGCGGCGTCTTGACATTTTGATTAATAGATGATAGCTTAATCAGTTCAAATGATTTCTCAATAGGGGAGTTGAAAGACCACTTGTTCTTGTACACTATAACTTTGAATTTGCATGCAACATGCATTGCACTTGAACACTCATTTGTGGAGCAATGCACATTTTTGTATCATTTTGTTTGACATTCATTGATATTTTTGTTGTGGGAATGTTGATATTTTTTGGCATGGTGAGTAGAGTATGTCTTTTCAACCTGTATATATTTTTTTCTCTTTTACAAAGATGACACAATCATTTGTGTATTTGTGTTTATTTTAAAGTTTTAAAGACTTTTGCAGTGGTTATGGCAAGTGACAGTAGCTTAAGTTAATTTATGAATGATAATGCTGCTTAGAATTACTGCTTGTTGCTAAATGCACATTAATCATCTCGGGACGGTCCACATACTGAGCCCGAATTAGACATCACGTAAACGTAAAAATGATTTAACGCCCATCGTTTGTGCAGGAAGAGAAAGCACATGATTGCATTTGCAGGGAGACTATAAATATGGAAGGCAGATTAAAAAGAGGAGCAGTATGTTTGAAAGGCTGGGACACAAAGCAGACTTCAGGCAGAGCCAGAGCCCCCAGGGGGATGGTGATGGGGATGGCGACGCTTCTTTTTTTAGTGCCTCTATTCACTGGCCTGACAAATGTATGAGTGGTGGCCTGTCCTGTGTTAGCTTCCCTTCTCCACAGCCACTTTCCCTTTGTTGACCACATAGCCCCATGCTGGAGCATTACGCAATGGCTTTCTCAGACATGTTTTTTAATGCATTTTGTACTGTAGCTCATGTTTGGCAAGTTTGATTCACTTAAGCATTTGGCATTGTTACCTCCGCCAATGGTCGCGTTGGTTCGTTTGTCTGTTTGTCTGTCTGTCAGCAGGATAACTCGAAAAGTACTGCACAGATTTGGATGAAATTTTCGGACAATGTGTATAATGGGACAAGCAAGAACTGATTCGATTTTGGTGGTGATCGGTGATCCAGAACATGATCTGGATTGTATATTGTGTCTGTGACCACATTGCCTTGGTGGAGGTCTGCGCTCTCTGAGCGCTTTTCTTGTTGTTTCTTTTATCTGACTACTATTTTGTGCAATGCTCAAATTCATGCCTTTCCTCCTTTGACAGTGCTAGCAGAGATCTTAAATGCTGACCCTCTCTCTCTGGTGTTAGACAGGAGGGACGGAAAATCATCAAAATTCAGTTGACTCTCTCTGAGTTAGAGTTATTCTGTTGTCATGGCAACTCGAAATGCTGAGAGATGGAGAGAGAGAAAAAAAAAACGTCTCTGTTCTAGACATCTTCTCTAGACATCAGAATCACATCAGTGAAACAGAGGCTAACAAAACAAAATGGTATTATAGGGGGTTGTTCTGGGGTTATGGGCATGTGTGAGATCACTGTTGTCAGCGATCAGGGGTTGGGTGACTTGCACGTGTCCGAGCAGGTGTTGCACCCATCCTCCTCCTCCTCTTCCTCCTCCTCTTCCTCCACCCTCTGCATTATTTTGTTTGGGTTGTGTTGCGGGCGTGCCCTTAGATACGGGAAGAAGTGCTTCCTTCCACTTACTGACCTCTTGCATTGTGCAGGGAAGGTAAACAAATCATCTGTTTCCTCCCTCCACCTCTCGCTCTCTGTGTTCTTCTACCCGCGGCTAATTAGGTGCTAATACGTAGCCGCAAAGTTATTTGCCCGCACACTATCTGTCACTGTTGTGTTGTCGTCTTGCATCTTTCTACAGCGCAGCTGGACGTTAGCTAGGTCGCTGCAGATGGACACACACACACACACACACACATACACACACTCTGTGCGGATGTTCCCATCCAATACCCAGCCTGAGCCCAGAGAGTGTGAATGGCAGGATATTTTCTTGCATCCAAAACAATCACTCTTGTCTTCCGTTAAGTGTTTTGGCCCCCAAATGGGCAATTGTTTAAAGGGACGTGGAGAGGCGGGAGAACCCAGCCGGTCTGAGACGCAGAGAGAGAGACATGTGCTGGAGGAGGTTGCTTAGCAGGGGGTAGGGTAGGGGTATGGTTAGGTGAGAGTTCTGTTGCTGGGGTAGGCTCAAGGTTGGAGACTTTAGTCTTAAGTGTATGCATAATTGTTTGTTTGTTTTGGTATAAAGATGTGACCATGGTTATACTTTATGATTTATTATTTAAAATCAGTGTTTATCATAGTTTATCCTCTAAGTATAGCCTATTTTCTGATCACTACCCATAACTCATATCGCATATGCTATCTGCATACATGAAGTGTGTGTGCATCACAACCAAATTGGATAAAATGTGCAAAATGTATGAGGACTGCACTTGCGTGTGCACTTGTGTGTTGATGTTGTCATTGTAGCTGTGGGTTAGTCCAGAAAAAAAAGCATCTTTTGGGTGAAGTGGATTTTCTGCCTCTGGTCTGGTTATGTCACAAAACTCTGCCACGACATGGCTATCTGACAGGAAGCATGAAACAAGAGTTTTTTATTGCATTTGACTTTGACAGTACAGTACATATTCATAATAATAGTGTACGCATTCAGTGTATTTACCTGTGTATCTTCAATATACCACCATATGTCCACATACTGTACATTACATACAGAATGCTACTATTTGTATGTTTCGCTGAATACTTCCTGCTTTCACTGAGTACATTTTTCTCAGGACTACTTTCAGCTGTTTGTATTTTTCACTGTGGCGAATCTTCCTCTCCCGCTGTGAGTCTTCCCCTCGGTGATGCAGTGCAGTGCAGTCTGAGGATGTGGCAGCAGGCAGGCCGGCCGCTCAGACACCTGTGTCCTCTGAGCCACCAGAGAGAGTGCAGACGCTGCAGGCTTTATGAATTATGCACGCAAGAATAAGCAGCGTGGTGTCTGAGAGTTGGTGAACACTTCGTTCTTCTTCTACTTCCTTTATGTGTCAAATCAGGATTTTTTTTTTCAGACTGATACTTTTGCTTTACTGTATGTATGTCTTTAGCAGTACTTCTGATGCTTCGCATCTGAAGCTGAGTTGAACTTAAAGGGGTCAGTCGGTGTATTTATGTGATCCAATTTAGTCCAGTTTTCTTAAAATGATGTCAAGAACTTCTAAAAAAAAACACCAGCTGTCCATGCGGATTGTGAGGTTCCAGTATCGTCCAGCTCTCTGTATCTGTGGTACACAAGCACAGCACTTTGGATCAAACTATGAACAATTACAGTCCATCAACCTGTTGGTTCAGGGCCATAGATGGGAGAGGCATTTTGACTAGTATTCTGCCAGGTGCAAAAAAAGTGTTTGAGTTTGAGTTTATTTTATTTAAAAGGGACAGTGTACGATCAACAGTAGTCGTGTACAATACAAGAAAAGATGCATTGCACCAGGTTTTAGCAGCCGCCTGCAGTCCCTTTGGCAGGTGATGGACAAACATAAAAACAGAATGATTTGTGTGATTTAGACCAATAATTTAACAGTTTGCATTTTAGCCTGCACTATTTTTTGGACTTAAGCACCTGGGAGAATACCAGAAATAGTATCTCAAATATCCCTTTTGTACATTTGTGGATTCAGTCTTTGATACAAAGACATAAAGTTGAAAAAAAAAAGTTGAACAAAAGTGTAAAGGCATTTAAAGCAAGCCAGCTGAAGAGCTGACCAAGTTGAACAGGTTTAAGACTTTTTATGGTGTTACCACTGGCTGACTGAGAGCACAAGAATCCTTCTCCTGGAACTTGTGCTCTTTACCCAACTTGGCCACTCAGAGCAAGCAGAGCCAAGCAAAGTCATCCCTCAGCTGAACATGACTGGCCCTGCTTCCCTGCTAACCTCTGACCCATCTTAGCAGGAGTGTGTGTGTGTGTGTGTGTGTGTGTGTGTGTGTGTGTGTGTGTGTGTGTGTGTGTGTGTGTGTGTGTGTGTGTGTGGGGGGGGTGGTGGTGGGGTGGAGAGGTGGTAACCTGACAGAACACATTACCAGGGTAGAGGGTTAGAGGCTAGAGTTGCTATACACGGCGATTGGCTCTCAACCCATCCCTCTCTGCGAGAACCAGAGAGCCATATAATTGCCTTTGAAGCTAAGCTCATTTTCAGATCAGGAGGATCCCATGAATGACTCTGGACTCTTAACTGGACTCTTTGCGAACGCTACAGTATTGCCGCTGCCGCTGCTGCTGCTGCTGCCGCTGCTCCTGCTGTTCTGCGATGCAGCTGCAGTTGCCAAAGAGGCTGCTGCATGCGTTGGGTATGCGTTAGAGGAATGTGCTCACTCTAGGAGTGGCAGAGTCCTTGTTTTTTCTCAGTGCTAGGGAGGCACTGTGCCGTGTGATGGTCTTAATTAAAGAAGATAAGGAGCGCGGCACACAAAAGCATGCACAGGGAGTTGTTGATTTGATATACAGTAGCATGTTGTGGTTGTGGCAGAAGGTGATTTGAGAGGAGAGAGAGCTAAGATGCTGAAGTATACGGCACCCTGGCAGGTCCTCTGTCAATCCATGGAGAAAAGCTCACGGGTAAGTGAAGGACTTCATGCATTTTGGAGAAGATCTGAAACCTTGTAAGATACGTTTGTGTTTTGTGTGTGTTTCAATTAGTTCATCTAATTATTTTTTTGATGGCGGAAGAGAAACTACTCCCCATGGTTTCATTTGAATTATTACTTGCAATCAAGGAGAAAAATAATATTCATCTCTTTATGACTCAAACTGTGTTTTAGATCATAATAGAAGGAGCATGCTGTCTGTTTTTTAGCACTGTTTCGTACTTTTGTACTCTTGCGTCATAACCAGCCCTTCCACAATGTATAAACATTTCCAGCCTGCTTGTTCCCTCGTCCCTCAAGAGTGTTTGCATCCGAAAACTCTTGATATGATGCGTTCAATTAGGTCATCCATATTAAACTGTTTGGTAAACAGTTATTATACAACTTATTGGAAGCCAACCAACTCCTTAACACAGTTTAGCAAAGTCTAGTTCTTTAAACACAGTTAAGTCCAATTTATTTTTAGCAGTAAACAGTAAAACTGCCTTTTGAGAGGTTCATACAGTACATAGACATTGACATCTTTGGGAAATCAGGACTCACCACTGGGTCCTAATGCCAACAGCCATGAGTCCAAATTTAGATTAGTCAAGATGTGCTCCATTTCTCTGCTACCCGAGGGGACACAGAAAGCAGGTTAGCCGTGAGTTTCAGCAGCACTGTTCTGTGAGGACAGAGGAGAAAAGTCTCTGCGAGGCAAACATAGAGATCATCACACAAGTTCACCTCAGACTGGGGACCGATTTAGGAAAGTCTGAGAGAACAGGGCAAGAAATGTTCAGCAGCCAGGTGGTAGTGGTATGTGAAATATCCATCACAATAGTCAGGTAGTATATAAAATATCCATTACAACAGTTCAATGGTATATGTGAAATATTCATCACAACAGTCAAACAGTATTATATGTAAGATATATCAGTATAGAGGAAAATAAATGATGTTGTTTCTGATTCGTTTTCTACTAGAGAGACTTTCTACAGTAGAGATTTGATCTTCAGCACGTTGTCATGTCGACCATGTTGTTGTCATGGGAAGGAAAGGGCTGTGTTGCTAGCAGGAAGTGGGATAAGAATTAGCTCACTGCCTGAGTGTGTAGTGCTCAGGATTACCCCTTCTGTGGCCTAAGTGGATGACTGCATATCTTTAGACTGCAACTCACTCCCTCCCTCCCTCTCCACCCATTCTCCTCTTCTCTACTTTTACCCACCCATATATTATTAGCATGCATACTGTTGTCCACCCATACCCACTCATACATTTACTTGCATACTCATCTTCTCCACCCATAGGCTACATTAACATGCATACTCTTTCATATGTATCTGCCTACTGAGGAGGATCCATCCATACTTTTCCCATATACAGTCTATACTTCAATCGGCATCTTTCCCATATATAGCCTGCTGTTCCATCCATACTTGTCCCACATATACTCCTCCGTCCGTATCTTTCCCAGATAGAGCCTGCACTTCCATCCATACTTTCCCACATACTGTATACTATTACAATCATAGTTTTCTTGTACATTTGAGCCATACTCCTCCAACTGTTTTCTTCCCGCTGTACTTTCCCTACCAGTACATTTCCAGTTTCCCTCCAATACATCTCTATACTGTACGGTAGGCTATATATTCTTGTACCCACAAGCCTCCTCCACCAGTAGGTCTATACTTTCCAACTGTATACATACTCCTCCGCACTTTCTCTGTTTCTCTTGTTCTCCTACCCAAGAACTTTTATATTATTGTCTTCACAATTAGAAGCTGTAGACCGTCAGTGTACTGTACTGAAGGTGTTGACAGTGTGTGCCCACAGCATATGACCTCTGACCTTTGTAATCTCATTTAAATCTGTCTCCATTGACCAGGAAGGCTGACTCCAAGGGTGGTCTCATAAGCCACTTATTGGTATTTAAGGAACGGGGTCGCTTGCTAGTCACGGCAAACAGCCATAGCCATCATGCTGTAGACTGTTTATATATACCGTGAACTGAGCTTTGTCTAATTCTGGATGTTTACCCAATTATATAAATAACCCCAGTCTACTGATCTTTCTGCCCTATTGATACCCTGAAATATGGGTATCGGAGTATCAGAGTGGATTTCTACTAGACTACTAGTGCTGTACTGTGCTTGGCTACTAAAATCACCCAACAGTCTCCTGTGTTGGGCTAATATTTACCAATGATTTCCTGTATTGAGCTCCAAAAGACAACAGCCTCCTGGTCCCCCTGGTTCTATATTGGGCTAACATTATCATGCTAGCCAGCAGTACCAGCTGACTGTTATCAGCAAAGATTCTAGAGCGCTACATACAGCTCCACTCTAGAATGTTTGGTTATCAGTGTGGGCACTGACTCACACAGCTGCATCCCCACACCAATGGCCAATCAAAAATGGGTGAGATATAAGTGCCCCCCCCCCCCACACACACACACACACACCTCCTGCCTCCCACAAAGGTTCATCCATTTCGGAGCCACTTGGGTCATATGCAGGACAAGCCTCTGGTCCTCTACCACGGGCACTCCCCTCTCCCCACTCCCCTCTCCACTCTCCCCACTCCCCTCTCCCCGCTCCCCCCCCCCCTTCTATCATCCATCATCCATCCCTCCTCTCACCTCCATCCTCCTCTCCCCTCTCTTCCCCTCCCCAGTTGGGTGTCATGCTGTTCGGCTATCAGAAACTGCTGACAGTAACCAGATGACACCCCGCTGCACTCCACCCTATCCTATCCTATCCTATCCTATCCTGTTGTATCCTTTCCTCTGTCAGCTTGGACTACAGACTGTGAGGCCATGGACAGACTGCCAGCTCTGACTCCACTGCACTGATTTGCCCCTGTGTCCCCTCTCTCTCTCGTGTTGTTCACCTGACTGATAGATAGGCGCTCTAAAAACAGACACCTGGCCTCCTTACCCGAGAGCCAGTTAGGTTATTATCACATTCTTTGTCAGTTCCACACAGCTTGTCCCCACACTAGTTATCAAAAAACATAAAAAAGAGTTTGTGCATGAGTGCATCGTGATTGCTCTGTCAACGCAATTGTGTATCTCGTTTCAACTGCATAAGAGAGCGGAGAACTCGAGTCTCGTAGTAGTGCGTGATGGAATGTTTTGAGATAAAAACATGGCATGTTTCTGTAAGTACTACAGTCGAGTTTTAAACAGTCCATTAGACTCATCATGCAGTAAAGCTGGAGACTGTGCTCTTCCCTTCCCATCTAGTCTCCTGTGAGGACAACACTAGCTGTGTGCTTGTCACGGTCTAGACATCTCGCTGTATTTATGCGTCTCTGTGGATAGCTGAGCAACACGAGGGAGAGCATTCTTCTGCTCTTCTAGTCAGTACTGCACTGATTCTGGGAAAATCTTTGACTTCTGTTTTTTTTTTTTAATTTGTTTTTTTAAGATGTTTTTTTCACCACACATCTGTGTAAGCATGAAAATTGTTTAGCATTGTACCTCTCACTGCGTCCTTTTTTATTAGGCTATAGAGATTATCATTCATGTTTCACTGATGCTATTGATTATATGCATATTTTTTACTTAGTTTCTCCTTTTGAAATACAAAAGAGATTATTAACAGTACTTTAATTAGATGATTGTAGTCCCAGATTTGTCATTGATTTCCACTCTAATGACATGGACATGGAGAAACATTGGCCCTCGTCTCTGGCCTACATTAGCAAGCCGCGCGTTGTTCCCTTCTGGGTCTTGTCATTAGGTATTGATCAGTCTCGCCGGCACAGTTCTGGCAAGGCTGCTCTCTCTCTCTCTCTCTCTCTCTCTCTCTCTCTCTCTCTCTGTCTCTCTCTGTCTCTCTCACATCTCTTTCTGTCTGTATTTTCTTTCCCCCTCTGTCTCATTCCTTCACTGTTGTCCCGAGTCACACTGGTGTTTTGCCTTGATAGATGTGTCTCACTATCAAGACTGTTGCTATGGACAAAATTTTATGAGCGACCACGTATTTGCACATTAGGCTATGTAAGTATGACAAGTTGTCCACATTACAGGTGAATTACAGCGTTAATAATGAATATCTACACCTCATATTAGACACTCCTCTGGGACACTCAGGGGTGAGATTAGCTTGAAATGACTCATTAACCAGCATCCGCTAGATAATTACCGTAATAATAAGTAAATAATAAGTAGAGATTGTTTTTATTCTTGGTGTTGTGCAGCTCTCTGCGGTATTAGCCATCCTAGGTTTCCACAAATAATGCTTTGTTGAATTTTAATGTGACATGTTAAATTGCTGATGTGTCAGTGTAATTTAATTGATCTATTTTTGTGGTGTTTATTCTTATTTGCAATGCAAAAGCCATCTGCCTGAATTTCTAGTTATGGTCATATTCTTTGGCCAAGTATGCAGCTTGAGATCAAAGAAAAAAAGGGAGACCGCATACAGGAGCTAAATTATTTAAAAATAATAATAATTATTATTGAACAAAAATAAACAAAGATCGGAAACAAGTATGCTGCTCACCAGGCAGATCCTGGGTAGCACAGCACAGAGGCAACTGCTCAAGCAGATCTCGCCCAAACCTGATGGAGTCCAACCTGAACTCCCTTCAGCTGCCATTAAAGACTAATGATGCTGTAGCGTAGCGTGGTATCCGCTAGCCTAGCTTGCCCTCTGACTGGTCACCTAGCCATGCTTGTAATGTTATCTTTTATCTTTCACTCTCCACAGCAGTGGGGCAGGCAGTGCTTGACCAGTGAGAGACTTGTAGGCCTATTGCTTGGAACCGCACTGCTATTGTACCTGAATATTTTATGGGAAGAAAGCGAGGAGCTGAAGGGATCCTTTTAAAAGTTTCCGTTCTTGAAAAGAAGTAGATGCTTCCTCCATATGCGCACTAGACTGTGAAAGCAGCGAGTGAGTTTGCCACTGCACTACAAGGACCCATCCCCTCGAGTCGACATGATCCACTTTCATAGCCTACTAAACTCAATGGCAAAGCAATCTGCACAGAGCACTCTTGGCATACTAAAGGACAGCTCTTCAGGTTTATCAAAGATCATGATATACTGCTCCGCTTCGACCCTCTCTGGGTTTATGTTGTGTGCTGTGTTGGTTGGTGAGCTGTGTTCAATCCTGCCGCCACTACGGAAAGCACAGGGAGTGGAGCACTGCTGGGAGTAACCCCACTCAGGATACCACCACACCCTGATATTCAACATCCTCCGCATGGGCAGAAAACTCCCTCCCTTCATCTTATACGTTGCACAGTACAGCATTGCACAGTGGATGTATTGTTCTCCACAAGTAGGCTACTCACACAGTCCCTTAACAGTAGCCTATTACAGTCCCTTAACAAGTAGCCTGCATATATTGAATAGGAGTAGACATTTTGTGTCAAACGCAATTACTGGCAGATATGTGAAATAATGTCAATACTTTCAACAATTCAAAATAGATCCCATAGTTGCTGTCATTGTCATGTATTTATACATATTATCAGGTATGAGTAGCCTATCAACCTGCAGTCATAGTGAAAACAGTAGTAGTTTTATATTAGTCATAGTTGTAGTAAAATCAGTATTTGTAGTTTTATTCAAAGTGGGAGTAAAAGAAGTAGTAGTAGTCATGGTAGTAGTAGTAGTAGTAGAAGTAGTAGTAGGAGGAGGAGGGGTTGTGTGACAACATTGCTTTCTAAATCATGAATGGCTTGTTGGAATGCACTCACAGTGACTGAATCTTTTGTTCAGATCGTCTGATAGCTACTTCAGCTGTAGTGGTGCGGTGAGGGAGATTCAGAGCGTGTGATATTGACTGGCATGTGGCACAAGCTAACTGCTCCGCTAACTTGTAACCATACCTCTAGGTGCGTTTACAAGAAACTTCTAATCCGATTAGAAAGATTCCGAGGTCCATTCTATAGTATCCAAGGAGATGCATTCATAAACGCCAACTGAAATGGAATATTCGCTTAAATAAACAACAGATTAGTGTCCATGTAAACAGGGTTACTCACGCCCAGGGTAGGCCTATAAAATTAACTTTTTGACTGACCTGCCAATGACAGGTAAGGCCTGATCATTTACCGGCCAAAAAACATTTATACCGGCCACTAAAAAAAATGATTTAAGGTGCTTTTTAGAACAACTTTACTTTTCTCTGAGGTGTCT
>JAODXP020000009.1:1219364-1301864 GCA_027497455.2 Sardinella longiceps | reverse complement strand
GTGTGTGTGTGTGTGTGTGTGTGTGTGTGTGTGTGCGTGGTTGGACTCTTAGGGTATAAATGGCTACCTTGTTGCTTGATGCCATCAGCATTATATGTATGTTTCCATGGGTGTCAAAGAATGTAAGCAAGAGTGAAAGTATTTGACCTTTTGGAAATATTTGAACCTTTTATGTAAGAGGGTGATTATTAGTGGTTTGATTGACTGGTGTGAGTTTGAATGTGTGTGTGTGTGTGTGTGTGTGTGTGTGTGTGTGTGTGTGTGTGTGTGTGTGTGTGTGTGTGCATGCGTGCGTGTGTGTGTTTACATGTGACTATCTGTGTTTGCGTGTGTTTGTGTGTGATTGTCTGTGTGTGTGTGTGTGTGTGTGTGTGTGTGTTACATGTGACTATCTGTGTGTGACTGTGTGTGTGTGTGTGTGTGTGTGTGTGTGTGTGTGTGTGTGTGTGTGTGTGATATCCATGTCCCTAGAGTGACTAGTAAGGTATTTGTGCAGTTTGGGAGTGGAGTGGATGGCGCTGGTGGCAGCTAGCGCAGTGGAAGAATGTAGGCCATGTGAATATTGAATGAGCTCCAGTCTGGCATCCACCAACAGCCCTCACCTGGGGAGCACTTAAGAACACTCACTCCAAGTGGAGCTTTCTCAGGAAAGATTGAATAAGCATAAGAGTTACAGAAAGAGGGAAAGAGGGAGAGAGAGAGAGAGAGAGGCCAGATTGTTCGTGATATCCAGATTTTTATATGTGATCTTGTCACAGTTGTCTTGTTGGTGAAGAAAGATTAATAAATATGAAAAGATTGACAGAGGGAGAGAGAGAGAGACATACAGACAAGGAGAAAGGCGAAACGAATGTGAAAGCAAGATTTTGATACATCCCTTTTCACACATTCATCTTGTGTCTTGTGTGATTCATTATTACTACAAAGATAAACATTCCTCTCATTTTTGGGAAGAGTGTCTGGGTGGCCGGGAGGAGTCGGTCTCGGGGGTCGGACAGGCCGAGAGTCGTGTGTTTGTTTTGCAGACGGCCGTGGGCAGTGTCGGGGCTGAGATTAAGTTTGCTTTGTTTGGCCGCTGACATTGTTGACTGGGAGGTCAGAATGGAAGGAGGGACCGGACGACTTCGGAGAGCTACGAGCGGTTACGGAGGGTTACGGAGAGTTGTAGTCCACTGCGCCTCCATGCCATAGCTTCACTTTCCTCCATACTGTAGCTCAGTGTTTCTCAAACTGTGGGGCAGGCCCCACTAGTGGGGCGCGGACACATGACAGGTGGGGCGCGAGACATCTCTTTGCGCCCCAAACTCACAGTTATTCATCAGATATGCACATTTGACAGTAAATTGAGCTTTCCAATGGTGTTATTTGCTACTTGGTGTGATGAGGGGTTTGAGAGAAATTTGCCTTTCAAACATTAAAAAAAATCCTATACTCGCAAAGTATTTCTCACAGAGATATTGTGCGCAAATTGAGCCTTCCAGGTGGGGCGTGAAAATTCTCTGCCTTCTAAAGTGGGGAATGACAGAAAAAGTTTGAGAACCACTGCTGTAGCTTCACTGTCCTCCCCTTTGGGTTTCCCTGAAGCAAAGAGGATCCCTTTTGGTAAACATCTTTAAGGACGTTTGTAGAGGTGCCAGTGTGTTCATGGAATGACATATAGCTAGTCAACATGGCCCCTGGTTTGAACAAATGACCTCTGAGCCAGTTTTAGGGCCTGCGTGGTCATGGAACAACATGGCTGACATGGCCCCAGGTTTGAACAAGCGACCTGTGAACTAGTTTAGGGCCTCTGTGTGTAAGGTCTGGAATGTTTGTCTAGGCCTGTCTTACAACTATACTGCAATCCTTGCTCAGTTCTTCTCTTTCACGCTAGACAATGAGCCAAACTGAAGCTGTTGTGACTCCTCAGGCGTGCAGTTTGCACAAATTGAGTGTAATTGTGTAACAAAGATATAGAGAGGTCTTGCCAGAAGGCTGTGTGTTTAGACAACCCTGATCTTTAAACAAGTCTTAAACCTTGACACCATATCGGAAAGAGAAACAGCTCTTAAGCAAGAGGATCTAACCAGTGTGAAAGCTCGACTCTCAGCATTTGTTTATTAGTCTGGTGCTATCAGGATTGTTAAGACCAAACATTCCTTGAGAATTCAGAAATGAATTTAGCTTTTCTTTGTTGTCTTGGACATTGGACATTGTCATGTTTTGTATGTATTGTTATATTGTTATATAGACAAATTGCCTGATGTTTCACATATTGTGCCTTTCCTGCATGACAGCTTAAGTAAATGTGTCTGAACAATCTGTGGTCCATTACTAATCTCTGTTTTGTACAGTTTATTCAAACCCTTAAATGGTTAAATAAAACCATATCTGTTTTGTACAGTTTATTCAAACCCTTAAATGATTAAATAAACCATAACCATAGCATTTGCAAACATATCAGGGAAAGCCCATTGTTTCTCAATCATTCTTTATAGTATCTACAGTAATATTTGTTGTTTGAAGCTTCAATCAGTTTCAGTCTTTTTCTTTTTTAAGTAAGGGATAACGTTCGGTGAGGCGTTCATTATCGTGGCATATCTCCCGACAGAGTAATGCAACGCATCCCATTGAAGTGAATGGAGCATTCTACAGCATTATAAAGAGCCGTGTAATAATAATTATTATTCTCTAGCAAATTGAAGACCACAGGTGTTGCAGTTGCTTTTCCATCAGTGTTATTTCTCCCCTCATGGGCATATGGGAGTTTTGTGGCAATGACTTGAAAGTGTGCATGTGTCCCCAGAGGGTGAAAGCAAACCACTTACTGGTATTAGCGCCATCACCTTAAAAGGGCCGCAGCAGCAGCATCCTCCCACTCACCCACTCACCTACCCACCCACAGTGTCCCCATTCCCTGCCCCACAAACCCCCATCTCCCCCAGCCTGAGAGCCAGAGGTCCAGCTGGTCTGATGTGGCTTTGCCACATTGTGTGAGTCATTGGCTTTTTTAGGCAGATATTTGCAGAGAAAGGACAGGAACTGAAGGCCTCTCCCACCCCCACCCCCACCCCCCTTCTGTCTCCCTTTGAATGTCGATCTGTTGTCCTTGGCTTTTTAAATGATGTAGCCTAGTTAACAGACTCAGTGATATTGGAACAATATAAAGTCAGACAAAGACATTCAAAGACAAAGAGTAAGGCAGAACTTAAAACAAATAGGTGGAAATGGTGTTTAACGGTGCACTGTGTTTTGCTTTGTTTTTTCCTTGTGTGTAAATAATTTAGAGTGTGTTTGGACTAAATGGATTTTTGCAGCTTTGTCCATGAAGCAAGAGAGAGAAAGACAGAGAGAGAGAGAGACAGAGAGAAAGAGAGAGAGAGGCTCACTATTGCACATAGGGATGTGGAGATGGCGTGGAGTAGTGAATGGCCACTGGAGACCAAAGTACAAACCACAGGGCTGTTTGCATTATTAACGGCCCAGATCATATTGCCTGGTTCAGAGTTCGACGTAGCCACCATCCTCCCCATCATGGGCAATTCCTGTATTATGCATGATAGTCCCACACAATGATTCCACTGAACCGGCGTGTTGCTCTCCTGCGTACAAATTATGTAAACACCATTTATCTGTGAGTGTTTTCTGAACGCAGCGGTTTGCACAAGCGGTGAACTCCCAGGGAAGTTTACTTCTCAGGAAGATGAAAAGAGTATGTGTCTGTGTGGATCTGCCCAGCATAGCAAAAGGGAGGTTTCTAACATTGGGACTAATTTAAATTTCTCTCCTTTTTTTCTCTCTCTCTCTCTTTCTCTCTTTCTCTCTCTCTCTCTCTTTTCTTTTTCTTTTGTCTGGCGCAGAAATCCTCCAAACCTCCAGAGGATGACAGTGAGCTGAAGAGGGAGAGGAACCTCAAGAGTGTCAGTTTCGTAGACTCTGTAAGTGTGATATCTGGAGACAAGGACAGCAGCATGGAGGTGGCAGCCCACGGCGAGAGCCAGAAGTGCCACAGCAGCGCAGGGCAGAACGGCACGGCACACCAGGGCGAAACCATGGACACCGAGGTCGCCCAGGAGATCCGTTACCTTGACGAAGTCCTCGAGGCGAACTGTTGCGACCCCGCAGCTGACATGACTTCAAATGGAACTTCTTCTCCTGAGCCACGACCGATCAATATCGATGGCAACGGGCCTTCGGTCGAAGTAACTGGTGTCTCCGTGCCAACTAATCATGAGGTTGTAGTGGAGAGGAGTAAGCAGACCACTTTTGTAGGCGAGGAGAGTGACAGCACCAGGCCAAATGGCCACTCAGTGTCGCTCGTTCAAGATGATGGGATGCTTGGGAAACAGCCAATGACGACCCTCAAAAAAGAAGCACGCTTCGAGCTGCGTAGTTTCCAGGAGGACAAGAAGCCCTCTAAGCTCTTCGATGCTCCTGCAGAGAAGGAGATCCGTGTGAAGAAGGTCAGGCCATCGGAGGAGGTCGCCGAGCTTGAGAAGGAACGTCTGGAGCTGATCAGGGGTCAGGCGGTGAAGAAGAACCCAGGGATCGCGGCTAAGTGGTGGAACCCTCCTCAGGAGAAGACCCTGGAAGAGGAGCTGGATCCAGACAAGCTGGAGTCGCACCGGAAGTACGAGGAGCGGAAACAGAAGAGGATGGAGTACGGACGTGCTTCCCAGTCCTCCCCGAACCCGACGGCCCCAAGCCCCACGCCCTCCTACACCCCGCCTGAGCCGGTGAACAAAGAGGACATCGTCACGGAGCAGGTGGACTTCTCGGCAGCGCGGAAGCAGTTTCTTCAGATGGAGCACGTGAAGCAGCAGCCTGCCCCTGGTCCGAGGCGAGGGGTCGCTCCGCAGTTGTACTCAGCCAAACCTTTCTCGCGGGTGTCAGAGGTCACACACGTCGAGAGGCCCGGAGGCTCCGTCACCATCGCCAGCCAGGGGCTACAGGGGCTCAATGACCGTTGTGATGTGACAACGGTCAAAACCGAGAGGATCTACTGCAGTCCAGGTGGTTCACTCTCACAAAGCATGGCAGATGTTGAGAGAAAGGAGAGCCCGAAGCCTTGGAACGAGGAAAGTGACATCACTTGCGCCCACGCCGTCATGACTATGGTGAAGGATGATGAGCCGGAGATGTTCCAAGTGCAGCGGTCCAACAACAGTTTGTATCACCCTGAGGAGATCGACTCGGGACTTGACGACCTGTCTATACGCTCACAGGACACGACCGTTCTGGAGACACTGTCCAACGACTTCAGCATGGACAACGTGAGTGACAGCGGAGCCTCTAACGAGACCATGAGTGCCTTCCTGGAGAACTCCCTGGGAGACTACTCTTTCCCCTCCACTCCTGTGGTCACCACTCCCGTTAACGGCAAGTTAGACAAGAGCCTCAAGTCACCAGAAGACCACGGCGTGTCCGTCTCCTACCAATCCGACAGCCTGACCGAGGAAGAGCTGGAGTACCACGCTGGGGTTCTGGTGCAAAACGCCATCCAGCACGCAATCGCCCAACAGACTGATGATTGGGAGCCCAGACAAGCCACCCAGCAGTCGTCCCCGATCCCCGAGAGACGTGTGGAGGTGATACAACCTTCTCCGCCTGCTCCACAAGCTCGAGAAACTCCTGTCTCTCCTGTGCCTCCTCCACAAACTCGACAATCTCCTGTCTCGCCCGTACCTCCTCCACAACCTCGAGAATCTCCCGTCTCTCCCGTCCCTGCTCCTGTTGCTTCTCCTAGAGTGCCAATTCCTGTGGAACAGAAGAGACCCTCTCCCACAATCACCGTCCAGGCTGCCGCAGCACGACCTTGTGTCGGTCCCAGGATCTCCAGCTTGCCAAGTAGTCCTACTCCCAGTCCCACTCCCACTCATGCCTCTGCACCCGCACCCGTGAACACATACAAACCACCCAGCCCCTCTCCGCCACCCAGCGACAAGCCGGAGTTCAGCTACTTCAGCAAGTACTCGGAAGCTGCGGAGCTGAGAAGCACGGCGTCCGTCACGAAGAACCAGGATGCGGAAGTGACCGCCGGACCGTTCAAGCTGCGCTCCCGCAAGCAGAGGACCCTGTCCATGATCGAGGAGGAGATTCGTGCCGCCCAGGAGCGTGAGGAGGAGCTGAAGAAGCAGCGTCAGACGCAGACCTTCCGACCCCAGCCTGCTCCGAGCCACAAGCAGAAGACCAACAGCCTGCCTGCCAAACTGGTTCTCCCAGGAAAAACAGCACCAGGTAAGGATCACTGCCCTCAAACACATCCACCAACAATAATAGTGCCACATAAAGTATTCCTTTTTGTTTTATATTAGACTATGATCTTCACCATTTAAGCAAAACTGAACTTTTAAAAGTTAAATATTCAAATCCACAAGTTTTTTATCATTTTCAACAAAAGGCCTAGATAAATTAACATGGTACATCATTTTACTTTGAGTGATTTTGCAGATATTTTTTAGCTTTTTAGCTGACAATTTCAAAAACACAAAACATTTACAAAAAAGCTTTTTTTGCTTCAATAATCTCATTTTAATTCATTGTTAAAATTCAAAGTTGTGGGGGCGCCGTGGCTCAGTGGCTAGAGCGTCAGACCGTTACCCCAGGGACCCGGGTTCGATTCCGACCCGAGGTCATTTCCCGATCCCACCCCATCTCTCTCTCTCCCACTTGTTTCCTGTCATCTCTACACTGTCCTATCTAGTAAAAAGCCCAAAAAACATCTTAACAAAAAAAAAATTCAAAGTTGTGAGTAATCCCATTTCAAATTCATTGAAGGATTATCACATGTAAAACCACACACAGCACATTAATTGCTCACACTCTAACACCGCAGTATTTGTGTCTTCATCTGAGTCGACCCTCTTAGTAAATTACAGCCCACTCCAAACCCCATCTGAGTTTACCCTCTTGCTAAATGAGCCCTTAAAATGAACTTTTCCAGGCTCTCCGTCTCACCTGTAATGGGTGAACCTAAACCACTTAGAACACGTCAATATGAATAAGCACTGACACTCGCAGTGAGTGTATAGTTTGACAATATGCAGACTGAGAGAAGAGGAGAGGAGGACATAAAGAGAGAGAGCGTGCGAGCAAGACAGAAAGAGAGAGAGAGAGAGAGAGAAAAGTGTGTATGTGTGTGTGTGTGTGTGAGAGAGAGAAAGAGAGAGAGAGAGAGAGAGAGAGAGAGAGAGAGAGAGAGAGAGAGAGAGAGAGAGAAAGAGCAAAGTGAAGGCTGACCTCAAGAGTACATCTGCACAAAATCATCTAGCCAGCGGGCTTTGGAGACGCCGATGACAAATCAAACAGGCTCTTGGTGGAGAAGATGAAATGGGCTTCGGTTCCAGCTGGCAGGGGCCCAAGTCATTATCCTCTGAGGACGAGCCACCACCAGGATTAGCATTGTACACAGTGGCTAGCCCCTAGCTTTGTTAATTACGCCTGGGCCCGGCTTGGCTAAGATAATAGCACAGTGCCCACAGTACCATTGCCTGCCTGCCTGCCTGTGTGCCTCCCTGCCTGTGTGCTTGCTCAGGTCCAGAGGGGTAATTACAGGAGAGGCCCTCAGAATGTTGTTTGTTTATGTGAACCGCTTCTAGAATGTTCTCGGTGCTAATGAGGACCATCATACTCTCTTCATGCCCGGTAGTAAAGTTAAAATAGCCTTTGAGATAATTGCCTTCGTAAATATCATCACTGACGTTTATTAGTCACTGATTTGCTGTCGTATAAACCGGAGCCACAGACAGGGCCTTTAATGGTAGGGATTTCTTTGAGGGTCTCGGCCTTCGCATGCACACACAGTCCCACAGTCCTGCAGCTGCCACACAAGTGTGTGGGAGTGAGAGCGTGTGTCTGTGTGTGTGTGTGTGTGTGTGTGTGTGTGTGTGTGTGTGTGTGTGTGTGTGTGTGTGTGTGTGTGTGTGTGTGTGTGTCTGTGTGTGCGTACTGTACATTATGTGTGTGAGTGTGTGTGTGTGTGTGTGTGTGTGTGTGTGTGTGTGTGTGTGTGTCTATGTGTGTGTGTGTGTGTGTGTGTGTGTGTGTGTGTGTGCATGTGTGTGTGTGTGTGAGAGAGTGTGAGTCAGCTCGGCTAGCTGTCACTTCAAAGCAGAGTCAGAGTCCGCCTGAGCCTCCCCAGCTGTGTCCTCATCCCTCAGTCCTCGACCGCCCGCCTCTCTCTCTCTCTCTCTCTCTCCAGTCATCGTCAAACTCGCATTCTTGATCTCTATCCAGTGACTGCAGTGTGTTTGGAAAGCCAGGTGCAGATGTTTACCCTACATTTACATAATGGTGGGTTGTGTATTTTTCGGAAGTTTAAAAGTATGTGTTTTTGTTGTTTTTGCTGCGAGGAAGTTTAGGGACCTCTGTGGTGGTGAATGTTTGTGGCTTGGTGCTTGGTAAGCATCTGCTGCCACCTGCTGGTGTGATTGGGTACTGCAAGGAGTCCAAGCATTAGGGTTGTATTTTGCTGCCTTTGCTGCATGTGTGGTTCTCTAGGAACTAGGTGACCTATTTTGTATCATCCAAGAGTTATTACTTCTGGCTCTGGTCACAAAATAAATGAAGCAAACATAGTTTAAAATAAATATTGAATTTTATTGCAATCGCAAATAAAGGTAAGAATGAGGAAAGAAATACTTCCTCAATAACAAGGCTTATTGTTACGGCTGCCACCTCCACAACCACAGCACTGCCACCCCAGGGCAGATAGGGGGCGCTGATGACCATTACATGGCCTACAGTATGCTCAATGAACCAGTAGATGTCCATGTAATCCCAATAAATTATGTCCTCTGTGCTGCAAAGGCTCCAACTCTGTATGAACGGACTTTAAGTAATAATATAAGAGGATTCCTTGATTTACATAGTCCACTGATACATATACATTATCTTTTTGACCTACCTGCCAATGGCAGGTAAGGTTCCTGATGCATTTAGCCGGCACCGATAAATATTTCTACCGGCCACTGAAAGCATAATGTCGGGTGTTGGAACTTCACTTTGCTCTCAGGTAGTCTACTGTTACATAAAGCCATACCAGGACACAAGTTCAAAATTTATGATGATACGCAGATGGCTATCTAAACTCAACTGACTACTTAACATCTACGTGAGCATTCTCTCTGTTGTCATTTCATATTAATGACGAATCACGTCATAGGTCTATTATGCAAGCAAAATGTTCATTAATGATTCAGTAGTCTGCCAACGTTTCGGTCTTAGGCCTAAGACTTGAGATTTTGTTATTTAGCCAAGCCAAATATTTTGCTCGCATATTGGCCGATGTGCGGGTGCTTTCAAGTTTCAAACCCATGATCATGTAGTCCACTCCGATACATAACACCTAAAGAGGTGAGCAAAAGTTTTCATCACCACTGTTGTTGTTTGCAACATTAAATATCATTACTCCTGTTGAAACAAAATGGATTATGATTGCAGTAGTAGCTAAAAGAATTGTGGAATTTCCTTGAAGGCCTTTCGTATAAAGTGTCCTTTTCTCTGCATGTGTCCTGTTCTCTCTGCTTCACTGGATCCCGACTAGGGGAATCACAGAGCTCTAAGGCCAGGCCAGACAGGCAGACTCAAGAAGCTGCCAGCCTGTTGCATGCCTTTGCCTTTTAGCTTGTCAGTAGAGCAGCTCAATTTGGAACAGCCTTATTGCCAAGGGGAAAATCCACTTGGGAATTTTTTTCACTTTCAGTTTCACAATGGTACTGAGGCAACCAGTGTTTTGAGAGAACTGGGGTGAAGCTCTGTTCATTTGAGATGAGTGATTTGGAGAGAATCTGGTCTGACACCAAACTCTGCGTGGATGGACTCCAAGTGAACCTCTAGTTGAAGAGGGAAACTTTTGCCTTTTGTCATTGATGTCCATGTGATGCAATAAATTAGATCTGTTTCTATAAAGAGGAACTTGAGAAAAACAATCATGCTACAGCATGCATTGCTTTATGATTAGTGCTGGCAAAATTAACGCTTTAACTCAAGTGATTAATCCATAAATATTTACTCAGATTGAAAAAAGTCAACTCAGATTAATCCTGAAGTATATGGTTCCACTTTCATTCCATGTATTATGTTCAATTTCAGATAGAAAAAGGCTTTTTAGTTACTGTACACTCGACAAAGATCATGGCCTTGCTCCTGAACGTCCAACAACAACATAGGGTTGATGTTTGAGGAATTTATGGGGGTAGGGTATAGGTGTAAATTGTAGCAGGGAGCAGGCTTCACTCAGGGTTCAGTATTACTTTTAAGGGTGTTGACCCAAATGAAAACTTCAAATTAACAACATTGTTGCACACTGAAGAAGGCACATGCCGAAATGCGTCTGTGCGCAAATAAAGGACGTTTGATGCAAGGTAGGGGATAGGTGTGAATTGCCCCATTTGAGAAGAACAAAGCCAGGTATTTAGCATCAGGGTCTTATCAGTACTCTTTTGATTCCATGGGGGAATTTTGTGGAACCACAGACCTGGAATGCCATTCTACCAAGAACACAAACATGAAGAACCAGCACACACACTGGCACTGCCTTTGGCTTGTTAGGAGAGCAGCTGGATTTTGGAAGTGATGTGGGGGAAAATCCATTTGGAAAATTCCTTACTTTCAGTTTGACTGAGCATGGCACTGAGGTAACCTAACCAATGTTTACTGTCAACATTGGTGTGGCTCTTTCATTTGAGCTGCTGTTCGTTTGGAATTCTTTTTAGTCCCATTTTGACCATTTCTGATATCAGAATGAATATTTCAGACCAAAGCTAACAAGAGAGAGAGAGAGAGAGAGAGAGAGAGAGAGAAACATAGATAGAGAGAGAGAGAGAGAGAGAGAGAGAGAGAGAGAGAGAGAGAGAGAGGTATGAATTCCTTTCACTACCCAGTGCCCTTGAGAGCCCCTGATAAATAGCCTAGCTCACTGTGTGGCAAGGCAGCAGGAAGAACCATGGAGCCAAAACAGAGGACGATTGCCTAACTGCACTAACAGCAGTGAAGCAAGAGTGGGACAAGGACGTGCTGAAATGACACAGATAACATCCCCATCCCCTTTTACTGATGTTAAATTGCTCTGTATGTTGAAAATGAGACTAATAACAAACCACCGTTTTCAACAGCCCCGTTTATACTTAGGGCCAAACCTGGTGCTAGAGTAAGTAGTAAGGCCAATTCAGACAGAAGATCCGCGATGAGACAAAACAGTTTTAGAGAGGAGTTGCAGCGGTGTGAATCAATCGTCAATCGTGTCAAATCACAGTTTCTGAGTTTTAGAACGTCCAGGTTTTTAGAACGTCCAGGTTTTTAGAACGTCGCAGCCCATCTCGCCGCGGATCTTTGGTCTGTAGGCACCTTTAGAGTTTATACTAGACTGGCTAACGTATTCTCAATAACTGGCCTACGGAAGACACACCCACTTCCCAAGTTCTATAGAACATTGCAATAGTTAAAACAACATTGCTTGAGGGCTCTATTTGGTTCCAAAAACACTTATGTTAAGATATGGAATGTTATAACAGAAGCCCAGGACTATCAGACTCTCTTGAAGCGGTCTATAGTTGGCGTCCTTATCTCTCTCATTAGAGTTAGAGAAGAGCCTGAAGGGTCACGTTGAAACAACAGAGCCTGAGAGTCTTGCCAAACTTGTAGACACACCAACGTCCTTCTGTCTCTCTTCATTCACATACTTTTGCTTCGGGGGCTTTTCCCCTTTTCGTCATTTAGAAAGTGAAAAAGTTGGAAATCGGAAATGTGCTGTATTGCTGTGTGAAAGGTACAAGATACAATAAAGTTCTCCAACCTTTTTTTCCTCCAAGTGATACTTCGACTAAGTCAACCAGGCAGAGAGATACTTTAATTTTTACATTGGTATTACCAGTAGGCCTGTAAATAGAAGTTAGTATCCTTTATGCTACTGTCTTAAACATTTGCAATGCTCTGAGGTGTCATCTAAATTTACATGTACTCTGCCTTTATTGTCCTTAGTAACTACTGTATATAAAGCCTAATCTAGTGTGGAATACCAATATCGATTCAACTCAGTAAAACTGCGATTAGTTTCTACCAGACAAGACAAGGTGTTTGAATTTGACAAGTTTAATACCTTTTGTGACTATAATATGATATTTATTTACATTTCTCTTTAATCCTTATTTTTAACCAATTGAACTCTTAACCAGGTGGTGAGCTACTATTACCTCCCGAGTTACAGTACCTATTGTAGATCCCTGGTATAATTAAGTTGGTATTTTTCCAGGTGCTAAAGTCCTAAAAATTGCTTAGGTCCATGTGTTTGAGCCTGCACTAAGCACTTTTTTGGACTTAAACACCTAGGAGAATACCGCCCTAATACTTACTGTAACACATATGCAGCCATTTGAAATAGAGATAGACCGATATATCAGGACGATATTTGGCATTTTTAAATCTATCGGCATCGTCCGATATTCGAGTATATTACGCCGATTACAGTATATTAAAACAACACGCGCACTTCAGCTGTAGCACAGCCTGCTACTTGTGTGAGCGCTGCCCTGCGCCTGCCCACACCACGCAGCCATGCAGACAGTCCCTGGATCTGCAGCATGAATCAGCCATCAGCTGACCCTGACTTCCATATATCAGTATCGGTATCGGTCATGACAAAACCCATATTGGTCGATCAGTAATTTGAAATACACTAAAGTCCTACATTTTCCCTCCAGGAAAGATCGAGAAGATCCGGCCGGCCCCACCTGTTTCCCCCTGCTCCTCTGAAGGACCCCTCCCATCACCCCTCTCCGATCTGGGCAGCGATGACTCCGGTGGACGTCCTAAGAACCTCATGCAGACCCTGATGGAGGACTACGAGAGCCACAAGGTTAAACGCAGAGAGAAACTGGAGGACAACAGCGTAAGTGTGCCATGACACAACACAACACCAGAACTCTATGTGTACTGTGTGTGTACTGTACTGTATGTGAGGTTAGCCTTGGGCCAGGTTTGCAAATCCCCCCCCCCCCATTGGTCTACAGTGTTATAAAGTCTGACATGAAAAAGAAACATGTTTGTTTTCTTGCATTGATCATTCATGCTTACATTGTGACCATTCTGTTGTCTTCATTAGAAAATAAGATAATAATGTTTGCAGTCTCCAGAAGCATGCAAGCTTTCTGAGTGTCTCCCAGCTTAATAAGATATATAAACCTTCTCCAGGTATTTGGGATTTGGCCAATAAGATCACGTGACACCCACCCAGACCAGCATGGTTATGATATCAGATTCCATGTAGGGGGTCAGATGATAGGGGTGTGTGTGTGTGTGTGTGTGTGTGTGTGTGTGTGTGTGTGTGTGTGTGTGTGTGTGTGTGTGTGTGTGTGTGTGTGTGTGTTCTTGCACTTGTTGCTTCTCACTACTGAAGGGACTTTCCAGCCAGCATAAGTAAGAATAAGTGAATTGAAACAGGCTGACTCCTTGTAAGAGTCAGAAAAATGGGATGTATGCCAAAATGTGTCAATAGTAGAAGGACAGAAGAGTTAAACTAGGCCACAGACTCTCCCCTCTGGCTCCCCCAGTAATTTACTTTAGGGGTGAAATCCAGTATGATTCAATCGGGGACAGTTCACTTGATTTTGCAGATAACAGTGTAAAAGATGTCTGAGAATTCCACTGTGATTCAATCCATAATCCTGACAGTTAGAAAAATTACATAAGTTTTTAATGCAACATAGATTGTCCGAGTAGGTAGCTAACACTAACTGAATGGGCATAAAAACTCACTCTGTTTAATTTTTCCTTTGCCCCATTGAGTTAATGTTAGTTGCCTCTTTGTTATTTGATCTTTGTTGTATTAAACATTTTCTTAAATATTGCAATCTGTGAATCAAGTGAACCATTCTTTCTGGCATTAAAAAAACTGGTGATCTTGCTGTTCCCACTTGCCAACCCAGCTCAAAACAAAAAGGGTATTCATCATTAGCCTAATAGGGAATTGTGATTGTGTGGTTTTGCAACACATCATTGTGAAACTGGTAAGGCCTTGCCAGACATTTTCTCTTCTCTACCCAGGGTGTTATCAGTGATCTGACTCTAATATGTCCTCTCTTCCTTTTGTCAGTATGCCCGTTTAAAGCTCGCTAGCGATGTTACATCTGAGGTACCTGTCAAAATGCTTGACTTGCAAGTGTTTGTTGTTTGTTGTTTGTGCTGTCCTATCCATGCTGTTATCATTTGCATGAACACCCCTTCTGTTGTTGTTGTTGTTGTTGTTGTTGCTGTTGTTGATGATGATGCTGTTACCGTTTTATTTTATTGTTTGTATTCTTCTCATTCTTGTTTTTTGTTGTTTTGTTTTTTTCTGTTTTATTTTTTTGTTTTTTTTCCTTGGTGGGCCGTTATTGTTGATGGGTGTAGCACGATGCCAACGCTGTGGCTCGGATCCATGTAAGTGTTGGTGTTTTTACCCAGGGGCAGCGGCATATAAGAGGGATGAACACCCCGCTTCCTGCCCAATACAGTGCTGTGCTGTGCACCACTGAAACCTGACTGGAGTGGCATGCTTCAATGGCCTGCCCTGCCTAATCTCTCACTGTTGTTCTTTTTTGAAAAGCAGAAGTGTGACCAGAATAAAACAAAAGCAGAAGTGTTTGCTCCTTGTGGTTCTAACCCCTCACACACACACACACTGAGAGTAAAGTAACCCACTACTCACTCACTCACCCCTACCACATTCACTTGGCCCCCTTTTTTGGTCTTCACTTTGGGTTCGTTGGATCAGAAATGTCCAGTCTTTTACCAGGCACTGATGTCTGAGGCTAACAGCTCAACACAAATATCCTTACAAACCTCAGGAGATGTCAGTGGGGTGTTATTGTAAAAGACAACTGTGAGAAGTTGATACAAGTTTATGATTCTCTTATGTAAACACTGGTGCTCTTACAGCACGTGTGGTTAATTGGCTCCCAGGGAAGGTGGGAAGGTGTAAAAGATAGATTTCATACAACTTATAGTGTTCAAGGTTCAGGTAGAGATAAATGATTGTCCAAAGTCCAACCTCAGGAACTGCGGTATGAAACGGTCTCACCCAGAATGAGTCAGTGTGGACTGCAGACAGACAGACATCTGTTTGTCATTCAAGCCATATAGTATTTACTGTACATGTTAGCACCAAGTGGTTATCAGTGCCCAGAGCAGAAATAAAAGACTGGACGTTCTGGTTCACTGGAAAAGAAAAGCAAGCACTAGCACTGCCCCCCACCCCCACCCCCACCCTCACACACACCTTTATTCTGCACCTGTTAGCAAAGCAAAGCCCACACAGAGCAGCCCATTCGGCTCCGTGGCCTGGCATGACGGTTTTTCCTTTGTTAGATTGGTGTGCTACTGATGATTTATTTTAAGCCTGTGTTTACTTCAGCTTTGATTCACATGAGTGTGTGAAATGGCTGTGCGTGTGTGTGTGTGTGTGTGTGTGTGTGTGTGTGTGTGTGTGTGTGTGTGTGTGTGTGTGTGTGCTTGCGTGTGTGGTTCAAAAATGAGCAATCAATGAGCTGTGATTGAGCATGTGCGAAAGCTTTATCAGGCTGACAAAGCAATGGATGTTTTTTGTGTGTGTATGCGTGTGTGTGTGTGTTTGTGTGTGAGCGCATGTCTTGGGTGTTGACATGTACTGAGCCCAACTGTGCAGAGACCACAGAGGAAAGAGGGCCTGAAACGGCACATACAGGCTAATTACTCTTAACCAGTTTGTTGAGTTGAAGATGTTTTTAACACAGTTTTGACCAATCAGAACACTTAACAACCATAGTAATCTCCAGAAAGTGGCAGAGCTAGCTAGTTTTTTTTGTTTGTTTGTTTTGTATGAATTAATCAGAGTAGACAGAGATATTACAGACAGGTTATTAGTTGTTAATTGACCTAGTCAGCCTAATCATTGTGTAAGATCACTAGATTTGGTTAACATTTGTTTTATTCTAGTTCAAGTTGTATGAAGTCATAAAAGTCATAAAATATTATTACCCATTTACACAGTGCCTAAGAGAGAGTCATAGAGAAGTAATGAAGCATGGTTTAGACTTTAGAGGTAAAACAAGGCAAAGACATTTTGCTCTTAACCGAACGCTAATTCAGATTCTGTTTTTCTAGGTGCTGGAGGCTACTCGAGTGACTCGCCGAAAAAGCAACATGGCACTAAAATGGGAGGCTGGGATCTACGCTAACCAGGATGAGGCTGAGGAAGAGGAAGAGGAGGAGGAGGAGGAAGAAGAGGAAGAGTAAATTCTGACACACCCCGTCCCCAACTACCCCCAATATAGAAGGCTAAGATATATGAATATGGGGGACATTGTGGGTGGACAACCCAATGTATTTATTAAAGTAACAGGGCTCCATAGTACAGGAAAATCTCATTAATTCTGAGTGAAGAAATTGAAGGTGGAGCCACCTGCTGGTGTGGTGGACAAGCAGCCCGCGGGCAAACATAATGAAGGCCTCTATTCTCTTTTGGCAGGATCACTTTCTTTTACTGCTTCAGGTTTCTGTTTGCGATTTTCTACTTGGTATTTTTTGGAAGTGTGTACAGCACAGAGCAATGTGCTACTCCGAGCATGAGACTTGACTTTGGGTGGGATGCGTGTTGCTTCAGAGCTTTGAAGACATTTTTAAGATGAAATGGATATAAATCCGTCTATTTAGTCAACAAGAGGTCTTTTTGAAAGGACTGGTTTCTATCAAACGCTTTGAGATTTCCATGAAAACCGAAGAAGTGTGTCCCATTTCATCTTTTTTTTTTCCCTTCTGGATTTGGCCTTGGATTTTTGGAGGTTTCATCAACATGGTATATCCCATACATTTAATTCCACTTCTCCCTCTGACTTTAAGAAGTTACCCCAAGTATTGACACACCTAGCCCATTTCTACTGAACCAAAAGGACTTATATAAATATCGCAACATTGATAACCATTTTTTGTACACACGTTAAAACTATTGCTGCAGTTATGCTTTTTCGTTTTCACCACTGCAATTTCAGAAACAAGTATCTACAGGATTAGATATTAGAATTTAAATGAGTTTCAAGCATGGATTTTCCGCAACCTATAAATACTCAAAAGGCAGTAGCACGTGGGCCAAAGAGAACACGGCCCATGGAAGTAGCCTCTCCGCTAATCAGGTGCAGGCAGTGTCTCTGCATGTGAGAGAGGATGGTGGACGCTAAGATTCTAGAATCTTTGTGTGGAAGTAGGAACCTTTAGGGGGGAAATGCCTCTCTGCAGCAGTGTGCCATGTTCCTTTCACTCCCTGCAGGATATGAGAGAGTGACCAAAATAAGAGAGAGAAAACAGGATGTTGATTGTTTGTGGAGAGTATGCTATTCAAGCAGATGGACTAGCCTGCTGGTCAAGTCACTTACAGTACCTTGGAAATGCACTTGATAGTTTTATGAGTGAGGACTATAATTTTTATTTTTAATTTTACATTTTTTCCCCCAGGGGTTTGTCATTAGTGAATAGTCACGTGCAGACAATCAAAGCATGCTCTTGTTTTGTTTTTTTTTGTTTTTGCTTTTTAATGATTATAGTCTTTATCTACCAGCAAACGACAGTATTATGAGACCAAAGCTTTGATCAAACACACAAAAACCAAACACACAGGGTCTCTGTATGTTTTAGCTAGTTGATTGGCATGGAAATTAGTCCTGGTCATACACCTGGTCACTGTTTTTGGTCAACAGTTTAGGTCAGAGCCACATGTTACACACAGATATTTATAATCTCAAGTTTCAAATACTGTGTTGCAGGCTGATATTCCATAGTGGTAGGTTGTCTAACAGCATGTGCAAGTGTTACTGGTCTAAGCCAATCAATTCAAAATTATGAAAAACAGATTCCCATTTGCCACCAAGTCAAAGTGAGTCTGGTAGAATTGTAGTGTCATGAAGGTGCATAGAGCAGGAGTGTCAAACATACTGTAAGGCCCGGGGGCCGGATGTGGCCCTTTACATTATTTCATGCAGCCCACCTAAAAAGCTTAAAAAGAATTGTAGGTGTCTGTTGCCTCTTTAAAAACAGTTTTAGCGATGCACTTTCTGCAAAACAATCCTGGCAACTCCCCTTGAGGTGCATCTTACACCTGCTTACCAACAGGAAAGGGATGGAATGGTGGCTCGTTAGGACTGTGTTAGTGATGGTCTGAAACATGGGGAAATGTGCTCCCCATTTTCTCATTTTTCCCCACCAATTTTTGTGGTCGCGCATGTAAATTTGGCAGGTCGTCCCTCTGAGGAAAATCCCATTGCTCATGTGGCCCTCGGCAAAAATGTGTTTGACACCCATGGCATAGAGGATTGGTTGTTTTTGCTTGTCATGCATTGAGATGTTGTGGTCTGGCATTTAGGAACCCTGCCGTTTCAGAGGGAACTAGTTTACCAGTATGGGCAAAGATGTGGTAGCTATCATGTGAGGGCAGTCAGATGTGGATCGGACAGAGACACTGTTTCCACTGTTTGAAAATAGGAAGAGTGAAAGGGAAAGAATGAAAGAGAAAGAAAAAAAGATTAAAAGTGAAAGAATCAAAAAGTTATGATGTGAACGAGGGAAGGGGGAGTTACAAACGTGTATTTCAATACAGTAGCACTTGGCTATAGATACTGAGGAGTGATAAGACACTCTTGTAATTCTCCTCTTGATCCGAGATGATTAATGTACAATTTCTCCACTGCATTGTGATTTCCGTGTTGCCTTTTGCAAACAGGATCAGGTTAGGTCTAAAACCATGCTTGGAAGTGCAATACCTCTGTTTTCAGCCTAAAGAAATCAGCATGGTGGAACTACATGATTTCTATTCCATTTCAATAATCATTCATCAATCTTTCCCCCCATTCCTATGCATCTACAAACATAGGAATTCCACTTAATACCTTCAGACCTCCTTTGTAAAATTTCAAGAATTCCCCATTGTCAGTGAGCATGTGTTATTACAAGAAATCTCATTTTTATATGCATATAATATATAAATATATACATATATATACTCAAAATGTATTTAATGGACAGTTCTTCTTGTCCCTTTATAGGTATTCCTTGTAACTTACAAAATTAGAATGGCACATGCATAGTACATTTCCGTCTAGGCAAGTATTGATTTGTACGGTGGCCTACGAGCTCAGAGCTGAGCTAATATATTCACCGGTGTGATTGTTGTTTAACACCAAGCAATTGGAAATATGTGGCTTAAGTGTTGTAAATCGAATCACTCACACATAAGAAGGGAAACAGTGTGAGATGACATAGGAATAATTAAGTATTATTTAAGAATTAGTTTTGCTCAGAAAGCTAACAACGTGTTCTGACTGACTGACAAAGTATATATAGCCTACACAGTGATGCTGATATATACAGTTTGACAATTGCCCTCTTGTTTATTGGAAATGGCAAAGCAGTTAGTAAACAAAAAAAACAAAAACAGATATGAATCCTCTGTGAAGGAAATATGATTTATACTTGGGTTCTATGATGTGGAGAATGAATGGTTACAGTTGCTTTTTTACAAGGAGATTATTATTATTATTTTTTAATAGTGCAGTGAGGACAGTGTATTTGTGGATGGAAAATATTGATTTTTTTTTTTTGTTCGCGGATGACAGGCATTTCAGTATGTGTGTATGCTTTATAGAAAAACAAAAAAAAGAAAAACAATAATTTTATCTACTGCTATTTTTTTGTGTCTCTGGAGGCTAAAAAATTAGCTATATAGGGGGGGAACCATGCTTTTATTATTCCAAATCATAATGCTTTTATGTTTTTACTGTTCATGGCAAGCCTTGTTTGTGTAAAAGAAATGCAGAGGTATCTTGCTTAGGCTATAATTGTGGCTTTCCTTGCCCACCTACCCTTATGCTGTGTGTAGTATTCCTGCCATAGCAAGTTGTTTAGGGTATTGCTTTAGCTATTGTAGAGTACACAAATAGCACAATGTATAACACATATTTCTGACAATAATGCTGAATGCAAATGGATAGCCTAGAGGGTGATTTAAATCTGATTTAAATATTGACCCAAGTAAGAGTATGCAATTGTGTGATGATGGTATTGGAAGAAGCTTTGGGAAATGACTTGTCTGTTTCCCTCACCCACTTTATTTCATAATGATGGAATTAACGCATATGCAGTTAAAGCATCGGCGCAATGGTGAATTACTGTAATATTCTAGATATCACTGTATATTTCTGCAGATCTTAAACAGCTATATGTAAATGGAAAGAGAGGGTGTAGATGGCATCCAGAGATATTTAATGAATTACCATCACCCAGAGAGAGGTGACTACCTGGCTTTATTAATCACACACCTTCAGTACAATTTAATTTCATACACTACACAAGTAGGCTACTACACTAGGAACTGACCCAAACCCGAAAGAAAGCCTTACGTTGATGCTGAGATGTTATCTTATAATCTTGTGATCTGCAGTTGTGTACTGAATTGATAGTGCCGAAGGACCATTGTTAGAAAGCAAAGCCTAAAGACATCACAGGTTGGAGGAATGGGTTGGAGATGGAATGTCAGCCACATAAAGTGCATGGGTACATGCATATACAGTATTATACAGCACCTGGGTCATGTTCAATGTTCATTAACAGGGACATAAACAGCGGAGTGTTTACCTTACGCAGGAGCTCAAAACACACAGAGTCTGCTTTGTAAATGTAGAATACTTCACACACACTCACACACACACACACACACACATGCACAAAACTGAGCTGCATTGCTTTTTGTTGTTTATAGTTAATACTGAATATTGCAATTTCTGGCATAATTGCAGGCTTTGCAAGCCTGCAACGCCACCTTCGTATAGGACGTCAGGTGGTTCTTTTTCACAGGAGAAGATACCAAAGGAGTGCTGAAAAAAAGAAGTATAGAAAAAAATAAACAAGTGGTGGTTGTGAGAGGATTCTGTTCCCCTGTGTTAATACGTTAACCACTTACATGTTCATATTCTGCTTACATTGTTTTATAATTACTGTAAGACTCACAAGTATACACATACAGTATATAATTATTTTCTCATTAAAAACAAAATTATGACCTTTGTGTATGTGTGTGTGTGTGCTTCCTCTGTTTGACACTAGTTTTACAAGTTCTTGAATTATGAATTATCCCTCATGAATTTGCAACAGCGATGTGTCGCAAATTGACAGATCTGTTTACAATTAACATGAAATCTTGATGTTTTTTTTACCATTTATTTATTTGTTCATTCATCTACAAGATTTTGAGAAGTTTTATAAAAGTAGCCATAGACTAGTAGGCTGTAGTATTTTATGAATGAAACTGTTACAGCACTGAAACAATGTTAAATACATCATTGAAATATAGTGGCATGTTAGTTTGTTTGTTGGACCGACCCAAGAGGGTTTGTTTCACAAGCACTGTATTTATATTTTACATCATA
This sequence comes from Sardinella longiceps, assembly GCA_027497455.2. Lineage (NCBI taxonomy): Eukaryota > Metazoa > Chordata > Actinopteri > Clupeiformes > Clupeidae > Sardinella > Sardinella longiceps. The sequence continues at coordinate 1,280,463 of JAODXP020000009.1, read as the reverse complement.
CAAAACTGTACAAATGTTGAAATACATTGTAATCAGTCTTTCATATTATTATAGCCGATTGTAGGCCTATTGTACATTGTATCATCTGTGGCTCTTTGCAAAAAAAAAAACAAACTACCATTCCACACACCTCACTCTGCCCTCTGCTGGCGGCGAAGTTTTGGATAACGCAATGATAAGGTTTTAGGAAATTCTCTGATTTTGAGTCTGATTCTAAATGAGGTTTGTCATAACCATTGGGTCAGCGTAACTTCGCCTCATCCACCACAAAGACGGCCCTTGAGGCTATGAGTAGATAAGCCTAGCCTATTTGCGCCCACGTCACAGTCTCACACATCTGGTTCATTTTAAAAACAACTTCCTTATCCTTGGATGACGCCATCAACACAGCCCATTTAGCCATGGTAAAAAGATTGTGCCTTTCAGACACGGAAATATAATTTCGTAGATCACATGGTGAGAGGTACACTTGTCAACCGGGTTGCGTGCGTGGAACAGGAGACTATAAATTGTATGATACACGGGGCATAACTTGTCCCCAGAATGAGCGACACAACAGAGAAAATCATGTCGGACGGAAAGCTTTAAGGACGTTTTCGTGAAGGTGACACGAGGATTTTAACTTTTTGTTGTTGTTTTTATTATCCAGAGAGAATGGCAACTTTACGGTGTAATGCCGGGCTTTACATTGAACCTGTGGTCTTCTGCGCGCAAGTGGCCAGTGCATTTTACGACACCGGTCTACAGTCCACTGTTAAAGAACGATTCGAAAATAATCCGAATTTTACCGACACTGACAGTCAACAGAAGGCTATTTCAGACTTTTACATGGTTTACAATATGTTAGGAAAATTCATCCCTATTATTCCTGCAATTATTTTAGCCAAATATGGAGACAGGGGTTACAGAAAGTTACCCATAGCTGTCCCGTTAATCGGCTACTTCTTCGCCAGGTTATTTCTTGTTTTTGTAATCATGTTCAACTGGCCACTTGAAGTTATGTACGGAGGAGCGGTGGTACACGGCCTGTGTGGCGGTTTCTGCTCGTACTGGGCTGGTGTGATGGCACTTGTCTCGGTAAGCACGTCCGAGGAGGAGAGGTCCCTGCGCATTATACGCATGGAGCTAGTCTATGGCTTAGCTGGGCTCGTTGGGAGTCTTGCGTCTGGACACCTTTTCCAGCTGTACACAGTCCAACTAAAAAATGGTGTCATTTTGGTTGGGTTGAGTGTGATGCTGTATTTTTTCTGCCTTATGTATGCAACATTCGTCCTTCAGATCGTTCGCTCTAATGGAACCAGGGAACGCCGTGAAAGCACCGGTATTCTCGAACAAAGTAAATTTAAAAATACCATCAACATTGTGCTCCTGTTTTCCGGAGGGATCTTGTATGACATTGCAGTTGGGGGAGGCATGGAAATCTTGGTGTCTTATGTCATTAAAGATCCACTGAATTGGGACGCAAAACAGATAGGGTACGGTAATGCTGCAGGATTTGTGGTCTTCATCACAAGTTTTTTGGGAGTGAAGCTGTTTTCCAGATACGTCAGTGATGCATCCCTGATTATCATCGGGATGCTGTCGTTCTGCTCCGGGATTTACTTCATGGCCTTCGTGACCTCAACCTCATTATACTATCTAGGTAAGTTTCAGTGACAGAGGTTCCTAGTGTTATCTTTGTATTATACTATATAATTAATGGCATTAATAACATTCGCTATGAACATATCCTCTTAGTGTTTGTTATTTTGGAGCAATGCAGTCATTATATAGCCTAATAAAGGCATATGGGTACTTAAAGAGCCCTAAAATATAGGCTATATGTAAGCAGGAATTTTTCGTAAAGGAATTTATGCAGGTTTTGCTGTAAATTTAGACAACTAGATAAAAGGTAGGTTTATAGAAAAACCTCCAAACAAACAAACAAACCCCTTTTTTACCCACTCCTCAGTATTATGAAAATTAATTTGGAGATGGTACCAAAACAAAGTGTATGATGAAAGGGATACCTCAAACAATGGCGAAAAATTCTCTTATTAACTTGTCAGCCAACATAGCTCTTTGAAACCTCTGTCTAATTCCTCTGTGAACGTGACGGTGTAAATATAATAGGCCTACTCGCCCCAAATGAAAATCACCCTGTCAATAGAAGCCCAAATTTTGCTTTGGAGTGGCACTTGGTTAGGCCACTAGAACCTTTAACACTAGGTGGATCACCGTCAGGCTATCAGTTATCAACAGATTACAGAAATATTTCAAACATAATCAGAAGGAGCCATGCAGTAGAGACATCTACAAGATTAGTGCCTGATGCTGGAGATAACCTCTGTGGGCAAAAATAGGGAAGTGAAAGGACTTCTAGTTGATAAACTGTGGTGATAATGTTTATGTTGAGCAGTTCTAAATTTATTATGAGGAACATGGGTACGCTGCACTCAATGGTGTTTTTTGTCCCCAACAGCATCTTCCAAGCAGCACAGCCTAAAAGGCACAATCTTCACCCTATTCCTAACCCTAGCCCCCTCAACCCTCATCCTAATTATAAACTAAGGCAAAAGGCAGTGCTGCTTGGAAGGCACCATTGAGGGCAAAAAATACAAAAGACAGAGCGGCTCGCTGCATAATTGTGTGTTACAATTGATCTGACAGTTTGCTAATGTGAATGAAAATGGTAGCCAGGCTTTGCTTTCCTAAGTATTTCCGCTCAATTTCCATTTCCATGACTGAGATTCTGGCCATTGACCTCATTCGCATTGACCACATTGAACCTGAGCCAGTCAGCAAGCAGAAGGCAGGAGTTGTGAGAGTTGATGTCTGATTTCTGCTGTTGTAGTGTAGCTTACTTCACAACCTAATTGGCGCACAACATAGGCGATGTCACAGCCAAATGTTAGCAATTTCAATCGTCCACACCTCCAGTAGAGATCCCAGACTCTTGGACGAAGTGAAGTGTAGACCAAGGAGATGGTCATGACCAGGCTATTAGAATGGAGTTTCTGTATTAGCTCAATGGTCCGTTTGGAACTAGCCGATGAGAAAGGCTGGCAGCAGTACCTATACCACACCACACCATACCACATCATATCACCTGATTGGTACGTTGGTCTACATTAGATTAGTTGTTACTGTGAGAGTAAATGAGTTGATAAGGGGAAAGAATCATTACATGTGGGATAAAAAATGACTAGACTCAAGATTGTTTTGTTGGTATCAGAAAGGGAGAAAAATGAGAGAAGAATGTACAAACCAACAAACCTTCTCACAAGGATCTTTTAACAGTGACCTCATAACATTCTTCTCTCTCTCTCTCTCTCTCTCTCTCTCTCTCTCTCTCTCTGTGTGTTTGTGTTTCTCCAGCACGATCTCTCACATTGTTTGCGCTGATTCCGATGCCAACGATACGCTCTCTTCTGTCCAAGCAGGTGGAAGGGTCCTCCTACGGTAAGGCCTTATCCAATGCAACTTTGCCTCAAATGTGAAAACACGCACTTCACTTTTTTTTCAACCATAAGTCGAATTCGGTCTATGAATTGCAGCTAGTTCACAACTTCTAAACCCCACCCTTAATCACAGACAAACACCCACAGATACACACCCACAGATACACACACACACACACACACACACACTGACTGAGTAATTAGCGGACAATAAGTACCCTTTTACGGCGCTCACACTATATGTTGCCTGTTTCAATGGAGTCCAAAAAAGAAGAACTGAAAACTCTATGTTGTTTACATTTAGAAACCTCAGAAGTTTCATATCTTGTAGCCCACCACACACAGTTTCAGAGTCAGTGTGGACATACATTGCAGCAATGTAGGTCTTTCATAAAAAGACTGACAAAATTGTAAGCATTTAAAATTATCTAAACATATAGACCAAATAAAGTTCAGTGGTTAGAAGGTTCGACTCCCATGCCGTGGGTTTGTTGAAGTTGACCGGGTGGCAGGTTTGAGACCCAAGTGTGGTGAGAATGTACCTGGCTACGTATTCAAGCCAAAATATATTAGATGCCAGCTAATCGATAGCCTGACATAGCCCGACCATAATACTGCTGTTCATCCGTATTCATGGTCTGGAGGTTCTTCTGGAGGGCATTCACTTCTGGTTTGAAATGATTGGACAGCTTGTCTAATCAGCTTCGCTTATTGGCCGGTAGTCTCTCTACCGATGTAAACCCGCCCATGAAGACTGTCCCCAGACCATGGATACGGATGAACATTTGTATTATGGGCGGGCTATGTCAGGCTAGCTAATCGAGCCATTATTGTAGTCCTGGTACCAGTGTGGTTTAATTTCACTGTGCATTCTGTGGGTTCCAGGCAGTCGAGTTATGCTACTGTAAGTTCCTGGATTTCATGGAGGAAATAGACATGTTCTTCTAATCTATTTCTTCTTCTCTTAAAGGTGTAATCCTATTGGGGCTTCAGCTCTCTTTTAAACTGGTCAGCTTGGCCTACACACCCATCTACACCAAAGTATACCAGGCTACTCTGGACGTCTTCCCTGGCTTTGTCTTCACCATGTCCAGTATCATCACATTCCTGGCCATGATTCCAATATGGTAAGAGGAACATGTGACATCATATCTTATCACCCGGAGAAATGGAACACTGATTCCTGATTAGCTGACAGGGTGTGTGTCAATTCCGTATAACACACACTGACTAATCCTAGGTCATCACTTTCATTCTGAAATACAGTAGATACTGCAATTGTAGTCTTAAAACAAACACCAAATTGGTAATATGAGAACATATTGTTGTTTTTGTTTTAGTTTAGAAGGTTTAGTTTAGCAATAACAGTTCAAACCATCTTAAGGTGCTTCACTGTCAAGGGCCTGGAACCTTAGAGCTTACCCTCCAAAAGCACACAAAATTAATTAATAAGCCATTTGATGAAAGGAGGAAGCTTGTACAACAAGTTTTGTACTATTGATATTGTATTGATGATATTGTTGAGCTGACATCTTGTTTTGTTTGTTGCTGTTGTTGTTGTTGTTGTTGTTGTTAAAGCATTGTTGGATACAGAATATCTAATGTGGGCGACTATCAACGGATTGATGGAAACTAAGGACAGAGAGAGAAAGACGGTTTTCTCCATATACATCGGTACAACTGCATAAGGAGGTCACAGGCGCTGGCAGTAGGAAAAAAAAAGACTCTTACATACACACACACTCCCACACACACAGACAAACACACACACATACATACATACACACACACACACACACACACACACACACACACACACACACACTGACTTTATATAGACATAATAACTGTTTTAAGCATTGGTCCTTATAGATAGACTATTGTCTGTTGTAAAGGAGTCGAAATTCATGTCAAAATCACAAGGCATTGCACACTTCATTTCAAATCACACTGCAACAAATTCGATGTGGTTGGAATTTTACTGTAAGCGGATACAGGGATGCTTGGTATGTAAGAATCCTGTTCAGCTTGTTGGTATGCTTTTTATATTCTGAAACCGGTATTAACCTACCTATTAACAAATTGTCAACAGGCAACTTTTTTGTTTCAAAAGTGTATGAACTGTATATGTATGTTTTAGCACTTTTTATGTCCAGTTTTCTGTGCCAATGCATGAGATTTAAGTTTAGTTTGCGTTGTTGATGCAGGCAGATTTTACTGTTACATGTAGGCTACATTTCTGTTACATTCCTTCATTTCTTGAAAAAAACTTTTCAAACTGTATTTTGTTTCCATGAGAAACATAATATCCACAACAGCAAAACAAACAGTGTAAGGTTTTTGCATTTCAGTGGTAAAAGTAAGTTTTGTTGTTTACCATTCCACAGGAAGTGTAATATTTCTTAGCAGAAAAGTGATTTCATTTTATTTCTTTTATGTTATGTTATTTTATATATTTTGTCACCATCATTATACCAGGATGGATCTCATACCAAAGAAGCAGCAATAACGAAATATAGGACATTATCAACTAATTACACTTATGTGATAGGGCTTAACCTCATGCAGACTTTGCTATCTTACTGGTATCTATGATATGTATTTTTGACTGTCATACAGCCACTTGTTTCGTTTACACATTGCACTGTCTTAATAAAAAAAAAAAGCTGACAGTTTCCCTGTTTTTTTAAGGGGTCTAATGTGTCTTTTTTTGCCATTGCTATCACAGTAAAGTGTTTGCTTCCATTAGCAAAGTGAACAGCCTTCACTGGCCTGAGTGGGACGCCTAGGTGACTCATATTTCAGGGAATCAATTGTGTCATTTTTTATTGTGAAGATAGCAGTTGATTGTACTACGCAAGGACTCCTCTTTCACAAGAGCTTTGTAAGCATACCAAAGGAGTGCTGTGCTGAAAAAATAGATGTGGTGGTTGTGGAAAAATTTGACTACATTCCCTGTTAAGGACTTGGACTTGGCTTATTTTAGACTTGGACTTGGTGTAAGCTGACAGTCTGAGTTCAATGTATGTTGGGTTCACCCAATTCTTGACATCAAGAATGTTTTACATTCATTTAATATTCATTTACAATGTATTAGTATAAAAACCCAATGCAGTCCACTTCCGTATTGTAATGAGATACCTCCTGTAATTCTTCAGAACAACATCATATGTTCCTCTGACTATGAATGGGCCTTCCTAAGCTAAGAGATTCAGTGGCAGGGCTGTCGCAACAGGACAGGCAAACCAGGCAATTGCCAAAGGCTGAAAGGGGCCCCCAAGTATGACTGTTTAATCATTTTTGTAGTTTAGGTGTTGGTGTTTTTCAATAAAATATGACAAAGTTAGACAATTGCAAGTTCAAGACAAATACTTTTATTTATTTAGGTGTTTATTATTAATATTATTAATTAATAATTATTTTTATGTAGGTGTTTATGGGAGGTGAAGGGTCCCCATGCCCTGTTTGCTTGGGGCCTACTAAGTACCTTGAAACCTTTCTACAGATTATAAGTAGACCACAGCTGAATTGAAACTGGTATTATGCTTCTGCCTCATGCACATCTCAAAAAGGAAAAAAAGGAAGTCTGTACACAAGACAGTCATTTATGCGCCTTCAGTAAAATGTCATTACTCTTTTATTTTATGAACTCAAAATGTCTCAAACATGTCCTTTGCTTGCATCATTTGCTTGTGAAATGGCATGTGGCTTGTGTGGTTTAACGAAGATGCATTGTGCTGAAACAATCTGCACGTCACATAGCTGGGGGCAAGAGGCGTAGTAGGCAGGCTCAGGAGGGTTAAATCTCCTACAAACAGAAGTGGGTAGATTTATGGCTGTCAATGGCTGGTAGGGGCCTAAATCAAGTCTTACTTGCTTAAAGGTGACATAGAATGAATTAATTGAGTATTGGACCTTATTCTCTGATGTAAAAATACATTATATTAAATTGTATTTTGTCAAAAATTAGATGAAGTGATATTTTACAAGGCTAATTAAAACCTCATATGTAGGATGTGTACTGAAATGGGTTTTTTTTTGCCAAAACAACACCTCACTCTGGCCACCTTAATTGAACTGCAATGGCTTTGTGCTATTTGACATCATTTGTAGGCTTTGTTCTAATTCGCCCATGATTTAGTGGCTATTTCTAAATGTAAGATTTCCATATGAAAGAGGTCAGAACCATGCCTCATGTTCATGATAGCTCTTTGACCATGCACAACCTCTCTTAGTTCATCAAAGCCAATGTAAAAGTGGTTTTCCATTCTATGTCTCCTTTAAGAAGCTTTCTGCCTCTTCCTGCACTGTATCTGTTATTTCTCATCAGTGATAGGCCTAGTGACTAATCGCATGCAGACTTTGCTATCTGACTGATATCAATGACATGTATTTTTGACTGAATTCCAGCCACTTCTTTCATTCACACATTGACTACTATCTCTTTGCCATTAAAAATTTGGAATTGGAATGCTGTATTTCCAACCTCCCAATATTCTGGAATGCAGCATTGACCGCAGTCCTTTAGATAATAGCTAGATAAGAGGCGGCATCTTCCCCTAGGGGCAAAGAAGTAAAAGGCGTTCCTGTTTGTCTAGTTTGGTAGCAGTCAGCATATTCCATCACAGAACACCAGGCAGCCTTGTGCAGGACTGACCAAACCGCCTTCTTCTTCAGCCTGGCTGGCTGGCTGAGTGGCCAGGTGCAGTTACATGAACATGAATAATCTGATTATTTAACAGAATATTCCATTTCGCTTGGATTTTATCAATGCATCTCTTCGGATACTGTTCTATAGAACACACCTTGGAATCTCAATAATCAGATTATTCATGTGCATGTAACCGCACTCAATTTCTTGAGGATAATATAGTTTGATATCTCACCACCCACTTACTGTAACCAGGCAGCCAGCCACGTTGAACAAGCCTGTTCTATCTGTAAGGGGTTGGAAAAGGAAATGGGTTGTCATATTTGTTTATTGATGTAACCATAGAGATATCATTGATGTTGCCACAGATCCAATGAGAGAGGAGATGGGATAGACCTTCTTAGTCACACCCCTAATATGCTACTTCCATTAGCTCAGTGGTTCTCAAACTTTTTCTGTCATTCCCCACTTTGAGAATTTTCACGCCCCACCTGGAGGGCTCGACTGGCGCACAATATCTCCGTGAGGAATACTGCGAGTACAGGATTTTTGTCAATGTTGGAATTTTCATGTTACTAGTTCAAAGCCAAATTTCTCTTGAACCCCTCATCACAGCAACTAGCAAATAACACCATTGGAATTCACTGCCATATGCGCATATATCTGACGAATAGCTGTGAATTCGGGGGGCATGGTGCAGTCATTGGTCGATTGCAAAGAGATGTCTTGCGCCCCACCTGTCATGTGCCTGTGCCCCACTAGTGGGGCCCGCCCCACAGTTTGAGAAACACTGCACTAGCTCCATGAGACCTTTGCCGAGCAGTGTGCAGGATTGTGGCCAAAATTGGTACTACAGTCATGTTCAAAATATTTTGTCTGTCGTCTCCATCTTTCAAAAGCATCTCCTATACATGTCCTTGTTTAAGTTCTCACTTTGTCATGATGTGTTTTGGAAGAATAATGAAGCCTTGACAATGAAACAACATAGCCTGGCAGATGCCAAACTAAAATCACAAGTGATATTTAGTCTGGGGACCTACCTATTGCATTTCTCGTAGCGGAAGCATCGTTTACAATTGTCCATAGCCGTTTATTGGGCGCTACGAATGTCTATCACAGCGTCTGTACATACCTCGAAGCCAATACCAGAGCCACCACGTGACGTAAAATGCAATCGAGGGCCGTACAAATCCCTTTTTGTTCTGCGATTGGATACCGAAAGCAAGCGAGAAAAACGGCCATGGTCACCATGCTGCTCTGCAGAGTGAAATGAAATAAGCGCGCAAAGGAGCATGGGAATTCCCAGGCTAGAAACAACACAAAATCCACTTGAAATGACAACATAAACACTATTTGTGTGCTGCAACTTAGCTTCAAATGCAAATATTCTGGCTGGACTATAACTGTCAGTGATATCAGTGTTTAAAAAAATGAACATGATTCCTTCATGTCTGGTGACATATCAAGGCCATTTTAAGATTATTTGAAATACATTTCTTACACACAGCTCCTTTAAAATGAATGGTGGTCAACCAAAGCTCATTTTCAACATTGAGACCAAACCATTATTTGACAGACTTGTATGATATGTTAGGTTTAGAGTGTGAAGCAACTCAACATATTGATGATGGCAGGGATGGTAAAATGAGGGAAGTGGTGGTGGTGGTGATGATGATGGGGGAAGTGTGTGTGTGTGTGTGTGTGGGGGGGGGTGTTCCTGTTGAGGCAATGTGCTCTGTGTGTAGGGGGGGAAGGGATCTGTTGTTGCTACTACTCTCTTTTCAACAGTTGTTCACAAGTGGACTAGTAGTGCTAGAATGCAAATCATGTCTTCCATGTATTCCAAGTCTTTACATTCCAGCAACTGTGCTAAGCTAAAGCTAAAACTGGGTTGCCAGACAAGGAAAACACACTGACTGAGAGCAAAATGCTTTTACCCACATAGGCTACAGTATGGAACTCCAGGTAAGAGGGTGAATGACATATTTTTTATAAAATTGTGGCATGTACCTGCAGGTTCGCCACATGCCTGACCCACTACAATTTGCTGATCAGGAGAATATGGAAGTGAAGATGAGGTAATATTCTTGAGCCATGTGATATGCAGAAGCTCTGATGAAACTGCAATGTCTATATCAAAGATGACCAGGAGGGGGAGCATTTGAGCCTTCTGGAGTACTTCTGTGTCCAACTAGTGAAGAGACCAGTTTTACAGTCATATATCAGGGACACATCAGAATTCTTAATCACAATGAGTTTTTAATCAGTAAAACTATTGTATAGTATAGAATATATTGTATAGTAAAATAAATATTATCTTAGTTTTGAAAAGGTGCTATTGGCAAGATGATTGTGGTCTAATCTGATCTAAAAACGAAAAGGAGAGTACTGAGGGCCCAACCTGTTCACTTCAGATTCCCATGCAGAAGACAGATAAGCCACATTTTCCACATGCCAGAAATCCACTCAGTTTGGACCAGAGCTGGAATGTTGAAAACTCAACTGATAAGAAAAGAATTTAGCCAGATTCAAAAGTTTGACTAAAATTTACCAAAGTGCAACACAAATACATTTTCAGGTAAGGAAGTTTATTTGTTTTGCACATTTCATACAAAGGAATTTCAGTATGCTGTATGTGTATAATAATAATAAGAGAAAAAATACAGTAAGCTGAAGAAGTTAAAAACACAAAAACAAAGAGGAAGATAAGAGTAAAATTAATAAAGGTGTAAAATGATAACATTTTTCAAGTTTACAGAATAGAAAAAGAAAGATAAGTATATCATTTGGAAGTTGCTTCCAATGCACCGCAGCGTAGTAGCTGATTTTGAATGATCATGCAACCTAATTTTCATCTAATTGTTTTTCACCACAAATGAATCTGTAAAGTACACTAACATGTACAGTATACTGGAACACTTCTCTGTCTGTGATTCTAACTTTCTTGTTCCACCACACCCGCTGTAAAAAAAAAAAAAAAAAAAAAAGCTTGACAGGTTAACAGAGGATCAAAGATTTGATTTGATTTGATTTGATTTGATTTATTTTGGATACAAATTAAAACAGTGATCCAAAGGATAACATGCAAAGTAAAATACTTATTTATATCCTTGGTGTTACACAAAACATATGGACAAAGACAGACAGACTCAGGCTTAAAAACTTACATTACATAAATTAAAGTGGGAGTAAAAGTTAATACATAAATGACAAAAAACACACATATCTAAGACATAAATCAAATCAAAAATGAAAAAAAAACCCACTAAAATTCTAATTCAAGTCAACAATGAATGTCCACCTTGTTCCATAATATCTGCTTAACCTGACTTTTAAAAATGTCTCTAGATGTTACAAGTTACAAGTAAAGATACAATTTACTGTAGATGTTTGCAGAAGGACTGAACTAGAAAAGCACTCAGAGAGTGCAGACCTCTGCCAAGGCAATATGGTCACAGATGGTGTTCTGGATCACCCAGGGCCGTCGCAACAGGACAGGCAAACCAGGCAATTGCCTGGGGCCCTAGGCTGAAAGGGGCCCCCAAGATTGACTGTTTTAATCATTTTAGTAGTTTAGTTGGTATGGTATGGTAAACTTTATTATCCCACATTGGGAAACTCATTTGGTCCATATTGCACTTCTCAAGAGACATACAAGTTACTACAAAACAGAAGACAAGACAGACAAAAGACATACCACATTACAGACATAGCAGGCATACAGACACATACATCATAAAAACAGTTGAATAAAGTTTTTCAACAATAATGACTTTAAATGGGAGTAAGACAACTGTACAATACAAATAATTACATTGCTTGAAGGTTATAATAATGTGGATCATATAGGTATTTCTGGGGCGTAAAGGGCCCCCATGTCCTGTTCGCCTGGGGCCCCCTAAGTACCTTGAAACTGCCCTGGGATCACGATCGCCACCAAAATCTAATCAGTCCCAATACACACGTTGTCCGAAAATTCCGTCCCATGGAGGAGCCCATGCTGTACTTTTTGAGTTATGTTGTATACAGACAGTCTGACAGGCACACCCGCCGGCGAAAAACAACCTCTTAGGCGGAGGTAATAATTAGAGACATACAGTACACAGCTAGCCTGACATAGCCCGACCATAATACTGCTGTTCATCCGTATTCATGGTCTGGAGGTTCTTTAACCTGACGCGATTATACTGCGGAGGGGAGGGCATTCACTCCTGGTTTGAAACGATTGAAAAGCTCGTCTAATCAGCTTCGCTTATTGGCCGGTAGACTCTCTACCGATGTAAACACGCCCCAGAGGACCGTTCCCAGACCATGGATACGGATGAACATTCGTATTATGGGCGGGTTATGTCAGGCTAGTACACAGCAGGCACCATCATAAATCTGCTGTCGAGCACACGCCCTCATCAGCCCTTGGACATGACATACAAGAAGTAACAGATTGCAAAAGAGAGGCAAGAGGTAAGAAGTTGTAAAACAGAGGCAAAACATTGCCAAACAGGAATATCACACTTGATTATTCAGAGATTCTAAAGCATTCCATGATTGTAAACTGAACATTATATGATTGAAATGCATTGAATTCATCCCTTTTACTGACTTGAAAAAATGGCCTAACATTTAAAACATATCTAAATTCACATTTTTTTCAAATAAGGCACATCTGAGGCACACAAATTAGGAAGTCCCGAATATCCACAGAATCCTGCATTTCGAAAAAACTTTTTTAAAATTGAATAATCAAAAATCATAAATCTCTTTCACCCATAGATTTTCAATAGGCATAAAACCACTTTTATTTTCAGTTTTAATGTTATTTTTCCTAATTTAACGTTACAGTTAGCCATTTATTTTTCTTTTTTGAAAACTTAGCTCTCTTTTTTGTCTGTGTGTTACTGGATCCACTCCAATAACCTTAAACTGAAATACTTTGAAGGACGTCGTCTCATCCCCCTCATGCTTCTCCTGTCACAAATACCAAATGCATAGCTCAGGTTTGAGAGCATTGCTGCATTGTTTGGTGACAGTCAGAAATGATGAAATACTGAGACATCATTCATACCAGTTTCATCTGCTGGTTTCGTCAGGTAAAGGCATGGAATATCACGTATCGGACGTGATGAGATGTGTGGACAGTGTAATGTTGAATATTAGAAATATTAGATTTCAAATATCCCCTCTAAATAACAATATTCCCCAGTTTCAACACCTGTGCATGTTTTTGAAAATAATGCTATTTTGTTTTCAATGACATTACAGCAAGTGTTCCAACCAAAGTTTCTAGAGTGCTATCTAACTTTCCAGGCCCACATGGCATACTTCTATGTTTAAATTGGTTCACAGACACAGTTATGCTGTCAGCCTGCTGTTTGTTCCATTTGTCAGGTGGGAATTTATGTGTGGAATATCAAGGGAGATATTCTGAATATAATACAACTGTGGCCCTTTACAGATGGTACAAGAAGCATCTACAAATTAAAATAAATAAAATTAGATTCAATTGAATGAGTCACTCATGCTGCTTGTCCCACTCAATGATGAATTCTGCACAATCGGGCAAGACTCTATATCAGTCATGGGAGAATATACATCACCCGCAGGCATCTGTGAGCTAGAAATGCAGGAGGTTCTCTGAGCTTCCAGCGTTCTTGGGATGTCTGAACATATGGGGGAATATTTCTCTGTGAGGCATATCCGTTTAGGACCCTAAACAAAAAAAAGAAAAAAAGAGAGAGAGATGTGTCATCTCGAGGCAATCATAATAAAAGAATTTCAACAATATAAGAATTTCAACAATATACGTTGGAGCTAGGAGTATTTCAAAGAGGATTTTTTTTGACAGGGAGCCAATGTTGGAACGCCAAAACGGGGGATATGTGTTCATGTTAATCAAAAGTAAACATTAGACATTTCTGTCATTATGGATCAATAAGTTACATGATATTGTCTTATTTAATGTAGAAAATTTTACTTTTCCAGGCATTGAGATATCAGCTTTCTGAAACACTGCAGAGAAGCTTAACTTACTTAGAAGAGGAAATACTTCACATTTTTCTTTTTAACCGTAAACGAAGCATTTACTACATTCTTCTTGAAAATATTTGTGCTCATTTTCCAAATTGTCCCAAGGCATCTACCAGAATAAGTCACTAAACAAGTCCTTCAGGTTTTGACTACTCAGTTGTAGTTCCGTTTGGACCAAAAAGGACACACACCTGTGACTCCAGCATCATTTCACAGTGCAGACTGTCACACACAGACAGCCATTTGGGAAGATTTTTTTTTTTTTTAATTATTTTATTATTTTTACTTTTGGCCACAACAAGAATAAGAGGCATTTACAGGTAAGGCAAATTGGATAAACTCTTTCACATTTCCATTGTAGTTTGAAATGTTTTGCTGCAATTGCTCAATGATACCAGAAGAAGTTACTAAACAAGTCCTGGATGCTGGATGTGCAGTAAAGTACAGTGACTGGTATTTAGCAGGTGTTTTTATTATCCAAAGTGACGCAAATTTGTTGTGTGGGGTTTGAAAGTCGAATCACGGTCATCTGATGGTTAGTTGAGAGATGTTGTTCAGTATAGGGATCGAACCTGCCTGCACTACACCTGAAATTTAGGCTATGTAGGAACTGAAGGTGTTGGATGAATGTAAAATTGGCATCCACTTTGACTGGCTTCACAAGTTAAAATAAATGACTAGTGGAACATTGAAATCGGAGTATGTTGATGATGATGGATGTCGTCCAGAATAAGTACATTGAAAGGATGATGTGACAATGGTTCCCCCTTTAAGATTTTTTTTTTTTTTTAGTTTGTGTGTGTGCGTGTTTGTGTGTGTGTGCACGGAGGGGTATCAAAGCCACACTGTGAGACTGTTGCAACTGGTCAGGAATTACTATGAGAAAAGAATGTTGCAGGTTAGGAATTTACTATTAGTCAATAATATAAGAGCGCACACTCTTGGAGGTGCTGCTAGGAGAGGTTAACTGTAGATAGAATTTAGCGCACACTCATATCTTCTTTTTTCTTTAGAAGAATTTACTATGGCAGTAGTAGCTAGTTTTACGACAGTAATATGGCATTATATGCTTTTTTGATTTTTAGATACGTTCTGCCAAATACATTTTAACATAATCATACAATGCAAACATAAACATACAGCAAATATGATGCATATATGATCATGTTCATAAAAGAGAGCTGTAATCTGAAAACTACAAAAGATGTGGTGGGCTAGTTATTCATTATCATGAAAATGATATCTCTTTGATTATGACTGGTTGAATGTCATTCAGTGTCGTTGAAAATTCCCAGACAATGCATGGGTAACGGCTAGCTTGGCGGTAGGTAGTACGTGTAAATCCTCATCACCCAATTCCATGGGCGCTTCAAACAGCTGAGTAAGAAGCTTTTAGCTCAGTTGGTTAGAGTGTCCCACTCCCACGCCGGGAGTTTGTAGCTTGCGGGGTGGCGGCTTCTAGATCTGTGTGCGGTGTGGACCCCGCCCTGGCTACACATAACTACATTTTTTTTGCTATATTCATAAGTTAGGCTGCATTTGAGCGTTAGGTGGCATATGAAATTAAAAAGTTTTACTATAAATCACTTAACATTTGTTGGTGGAGGAGTGGATGTTTTTGAAAAATTTATATGTGTATATTGCCCAACTGAGGTGGTTTACCTGTACTCAGCTTTACTTGGCTTCATGCCAACACCCCTCAGCTGAGAACAAATGTACTAGTTTTTTTGGCCCAACAGTGCCTTCCAGGCAGCACTGCCTTCGAGGCGTTGCCCCCCCTCCACAACTGGGGGTTAGGGAGTGGTTTCCAGTCACTGCTGCCTCAGAAGGTGTTTTTGAGGGCAAAAAAAAGTGCAATATTCACAATAAAGACCAACCTCTCAGGGCTTATTGCTTAACAAGCTACAGGTAAGAATGTTAGTGTCCAGGTGCAGCAGGCTGAACGGATTACATCAGAGTCATGTCATGGAAACTGGTTTCAACTTCCAGTCCACTCACTTCCTGAGGTGATGTGTGGGGATATTTTTTTTTTTTTTTTTTTTTTTTTACAAATGTCAGCATCAGCTGAGTCTGTACATAAGTTTTTATGGGTGTAGCACAAACAGACAAGGCTATGTCAAGCTGCATTCAACCATACCTGTGACTGAATGCAACCTTTCATTCATTCAGAACCTGCCATTCATTATATTGCATTCCTGTCGTAGAGGTATTCTCAAATATACGACCAGATAATCTTGATTTAGGGATATCTCCCTCCCCATTTTGATAGGGCCTGGTCTTGTTAAGCCCAAATAGCAGCCCAAAGGTGTATCCAATATGGCGGCCGAGTGATGTGACTTGCCTTAGAAGGACTTTGCTACTACTACTTAATAATAATTAATAATAATAATAATAATAATAACAACAACAACAATAATAATACTCTTACTAATAATGACAATAATAATACTTTATTACACAGCTCTTTATAATGCTGTAGAATGCTCCATTCACTTCAATGGGACTCTCCAACGTTCTACCGGTCTGATAATTTTTAATAACGGACCGTTGCTAAGTATAACAGACCGCTGTCAAGCAAAAGTGAAATAGAAGGGGGGTTGGCTGCAACCATCCTTTCTAAGACAACCTGTACTTGGAGATCTGGCATCTCCGTGAGATTGATCAAGGTGTTACTGTGACAAGGCAAAAGACATTTCTCTGATTATGTGACTCCTATGGTGCCATTTTAAAGTCATTTGTTGAATTCTGTGCAATAATTGTTTTTCTGACATCTATTTAAAAGAAAACAAAAGAAAAGGATTCAAGATGAAAGTGATTCCCGCTCTGCTCCTTCTTCCTTTGATAGGTAAGAATGAGAAGATTTTTTTTAATGCATTTCAGGGGGAAAATAACATTTCACACTTAAAAAATGTACAACATTATGCCCCTAGATACTTCAAATTAATAAATAAGTATCCCTGTTACTGGTTTACTCTTCACTCTTTCCCCCTAGCTGCCGCAACTACAGCTACCAGCACAACCACTGGTCCTACAGGCTTCAGCAGGACTGCCGACCCTACAGGTAGGAACACAACCACTGCTCCTACAGGTGCCAACACAAATCACTGACCCCACTGATTCCAATACAACCCCTGCTCCTAAAGGCAATTCAGACTGAAGATCCGCGACGAGACGAAACGGTTTTAGAACGGAGTTGCGGCGGTGTGAATGAATCATCGCAGGTGGTTGCAGGCAATTGCACGCCGTCGCAAAAGATTTAACATGTCAAATCGTAGTTTCAGAGTTTTAGAACGTCCAGGTTTATAGAACGTCGCAGCCCGTCTCGTCGTGGATCTTTGGTCTGGAGCTACCTTAAAACCCCCAATACAACCACTGACCCCACAACTGACGACACAACCACTACTCCTACAGCCTTGAACACAAACACTGACCCCTACAGCTTAAAAATGACCCTACAGCCTTCAACACAACCCCTGCTCCCACAGCCTCCCATACAACCACTGACTATGCAAGGCCCAACACACACAGCTTCTATAGCCTCACACACAACCACTGCTCCTACAGCCTCACACACAACCACTGCTTCTACAGCCTCACACACAACTACTGACCCTACAGCCTCACACACATCCACTACTCCCACCGCCTCCAACACAACCCCAACACAACTCCTAAAAGACTTTGACACAGCTGTTAACCCTACAGCCTCCAATACAACCACTGACCCTATTACTATTATTACAACCCCTGTTCCTACAGCCTTCTACACAACTGTTGACCCTACTGCTTCCAGCACGTCTACTGAACCTACAACTTTCAATACAAACCCTTCTCCTACAGCCCCCAATACAAACACTTATCCTACATTCTCCTACACAACCGCTGACCCTGCAGGGCCCAACACAAACACCAATCCTACATCCTCACACACATCCACTGCTCCTACAGCCTCACACACATCCACTGATCCTACAGCCTCACACACATCCCACAAAAACACTGATCCTACAACCTCACACACATCCCACACCCCTACAGCCTCTCACACACACACTGCTCCTAAAGACTCACACACATCCAACACTCCTACAGCCTCACACACATCCACTGCTCCTACAGTCTCACACACATCCACTACTCCTACAGTCCCCAACACACACACTGCTCCTACAGCCTCACACACATCCACTGTTCCTACAGCCTCACACACATCCACTTCTCCTACATTCTCACACACATCCATTGCTCATACAGCCTCACACACATCCCACACAATCACTACTCCTACAGTCCCCAACACACACACTGCTCCTACAGCCTCACACACATCCACTGCTCCTACATCCTCACACACATCCACTGCTCCTACAGCCTCACACACATCCACTGCTCCTACAGCCTCACACACATCCACATCCACTGCTCCTACAGTGTCACACACAACTACTGCTCCTACAGCCACACACACATCCACCAATCCTACAGCCTCACACACATCCACTGCTCCTACAGTCCCCAACACACACACGCTGCTCACTCACTGCACAGCCTCACACACATCCTTTGCTCCCACAGCCTCACACACATCCACTGCTCCTACAGTCTCACACACATCCTTTGCTCCCACAGCCTCACACACATCCACTGCTCCTACAGCCTCACACACATCCACTGCTCCTACAGTTCCTAACTCACACACTGCTCCTACAGCCTCACACACATCCCACACATCCACTGCTCCTACAGCGTCACACACAATTACTGCTCCTACAGCCACACACACATCCACCAATCCTACAGCCTCACACACATCCACTGCTCCTACAGTTCCCAACTCACACACTGCTCCTACAGCCTCACACACATCCACTGCTCCTACAGTCCCCAACACACCCACTGCTCCTACAGCCACTGTTCATACAGCCTCACACACATCCACTGTTCCTACAGCCTCACACACATCCACGTCTCCTACATTCTCACACACATCCACTGTTCATACAGCCTCACACACATCCCACACAATCACTACTCCTACAGTCCCCAACACACACACTGCTCCTACATCCTCACACACATCCACTGCTCCTACAGCCTCACACACATCCCACACATCCACTGCTCCTACAGCCTCACACACATCTACTGCTCCTACAGCCTCACACACATCCACCACTCCTACAGCCTCACACACATCCACTGCTCCTACAGCCTCACACACATCCACCAATCCTACAGCCTCACACACATCCACTGCTCCTACAATCCCCAACACACACACTGCTCCTACAGCCTCATACACATCCACTTCTCCTACAGCCTCACACACATCCCACACATCCACGTCTCCTACATTCTCACACACATCCACTTCTCATACAGCCTCACACACATCCACTGTTCATACAACCTCACACACATCCCACACAATCACTGCTCCTACAGTCCCCAACACACACACTGCTCCTACAGCCTCACTCACATCCACTGCTCCTATAGCCTCACACACATCCCACACATCTATTGCTCCTACATCCTTACACACATCCACTGCTCCTACAGTCTCACACACATCCACTGCTCCTACAGTCCCCAACACACACACTGCTCCTACAGCCTCACACACATCCACTGTTCCTACAGCCTCACACACATCCCACACATCCACGTCTCCTACATTCTCACACACATCCACTGTTCATACAGCCTCACACACATCCCACACAATCACTACTCCTACAGTCCCCAACACACACACTGCTCCTACATCCTCACACACATCCACTGCTCCTACATCCTCACATACATCCACTGCTCCTACAGCCTCACACACATCCACTGCTCCTACAGCCTCACACACATCCAACACTCCTACATCCTCACACACATCCACTGCTCCTACAGCCTCACACACATCCACTGCTCCTACATCCTCACACACATCCACTGCTCCTACAGCCTCACACACATCCAACACTCCTACATCCTCACACACATCCAGTACTCCTACAGCTTCACACACATCTACCAATCCTACATCCTCACACACATCCCACACTATCACTGCTCCTACAGTCCCCAACACACACACTGCTCCTACAGCCTCAGACACACACACTGCTCCTACAGCCTCACACACATCCCACACATCCACTTCTCCTACATTCTTACACACATCCACTTCTCCTACATTCTCACACACATCCACTGCTCATACAGCCTCACACACATCCACTGTTCATACAACCTCACACACATCCCACACATCCACTGCTCCTACAATCCCCAACACACACACTGCTCCTACAGCCTCACACACATCCTCTGCTCCTACAGCTTCATACACATCCCAGAAAATCACTGCTCCTACAGCCTCACACACATCCAACACTCCTACAGCCTCACACACATCCACCAATCCTACAGTCCCCAACACACACACTGCTCCTACAGCCTCACACACATCCACTGCTCCTACAGTCTCACACACATCCTCTGCTCCCACAGCCTCACACACATCCACTGCTCCTATAGCCTCACACACATCCCACACATCTATTGCTCCTACATCCTTACACACATCCACTGCTCCTACAGCCTCACACACATCCACTTCTCCTACATTCTCACACACATCCACTGTTCATACAGCCTCACACACATCCCACACAATCACTACTTCTACAGTCCCCAACACACACACTGCTCCCACAGCCTCACACACATCCACTGCTTCTACAGCCTCACACACATCCAATACTCCAACATCCTCACACACATCCATTGCTCCTACAGCCTCAGACACATCCACTGTTCTTAAAGCCTCACGCACATCCACTGATCCTACAGCCTCACACACATCCCACACATCCACTTCTCCTACAGTCTCACACACATCCACTGATCCTACAGTCTCACACACATCCACTGCTCCTACAGTCCCCAACACACACACTGCTCCTACAGCCTCACACACATCCACCACTCCTACATTCTCACACACATCCACTGTTCATACAGCCTCACACACATCCCACACAATCACTGCTCCTACAGTCCCCAACACACACACTGCTCCTACAGCCTCACACACATCCACTGATCCTACAGCTTCATACACATCCCAGAAAATCACTGTTCCTACAGCCCCACACACATCCAACACTCCTACAGTCTCACACACATCCAACACTCCTACAGTCTCACACACATCCAACACTCCTACAGCCTCACACACATCCACTGCTCCTACAGTCTCACACACATCCACTGCTCCTACAGTCTCACACACATCCACTGCTCCTACAGTCTCACACACATCCACTGCTCCTACAATCTCACACACATCCACTGCTCCTACAGTCCCCAACACACACACTGTTCCTACAGCCTCACACACATCCCACACATCCACTTCTCCTACATTCTCACACACATCCACTGTTCATACAGCCTCACACACATCCCACACAATCACTATTCCTACAGTCCCCAACACACACACTGCTCCTACATCCTCACACACATCCACTGCTCCTACATCCTCACACACATTCCACACATCCACTGCTCCTACAGTCTCACACACATCCACTGCTCCTGCAGTCCCCAACACACACACTGCTCCTACAGCCTCAGACAGATCCACTGTTCCTACAGCCTCACACACATCCCACACATCCACTTCTCCTACATTCTCACACACATCCACTGCTCCTACAGCCTCACTCACATCCCACACAATCACTACTCCTACAGCCTCACACACATCCAGTACTCCTACAGCCTCACACACATCTACCAATCCTACAGCCTCACACACATCCCACACAATCACTGCTCCTACAGTCCCCAACACACACACTACTCCTACAGTCTCACTCACATCCACTGCTCCTATAGCCTCACACACATCCACTGCTCCTACAGCCTCACACACATCCACTGATCATACAGCCTTCCACACTTCCCACACAATCACTGCTCCTACAGCCTCACAAACACACACTGTTCTTAAAGCCTCACACACATCCACTGCTCCTATAACCTCACACACATCCACTGCTCCTACAGCCTCAGACAGATCCACTGCTCCTACAGCCTCACACACATCCACTGCTCCCACGGCCTCCAACACAACCCCTGTTCCAACAGGTACCGACACAATCACTACTTCTAAATCCTTTAACACAACTGTTGACTCTACAGTCTCCAGTACAACCAATGACCCTACTGCTAAAACTACAACCCCTGTTCCTACAGCCTTCTACGCAACTGGTGACCCTACTGCTTCCAGCACAACAACTGAACCTACAGCTTCGAATACAACCCCTGCTCCTACAGCCCCCAACACACACACATCCCACATAATCACTGCTCCAACAGCCTCACACACATCCACAGATCCTACAGCCTCACACACATCCGCCGATCCTACAGCCTCACACACATCCACTGCTCCAACAGCCTCACACACATCCACTGCTCCTACAGCCTCACACACATCCACTGATCCTACAGCCCCCAACACACACACTGCTACTACAGCCTCACACACATCCACTGCTCCTACAGCCTCACACACATCCAGTGATCCTACAGCCCCCAACACACACACTGCTCCTACAGCCTCACACACATCCACTGCTACTATAGCCTCACAAACATCCCACACAATCACTGCTCCTATAACCTCACACACTTCCACCAATCCTATAACCTCACACACTTCCACCAATCCTACAGTCTCACACACATCCCACACACACACTGCTCCTCCAGTCTCACACACATCCACTGCCCCTTCAGCCTCACACACATCTACTGCTCCTACAGCCTCACACACATCCCACACAATCACTGATCCTACAGCCTCACACACATCCACTGATCCTACAGTCTCACACACATCCCACACACACACTGCTCCTCCAGTCTCACACACATCCACTGCTCCTACAGCCGCCCACACAACCACTGACCCTACTACTTCCAATACAACCCCTGCTCCTAAAGCCCCCAATACATCCACTGCTCCCACGGCCACCAACACATCCCCTGTTCCAACAGGTACCAACACAATCACTACTTCTAAATCCTTTGACACAACTGTTGACCCTACAGTCTCCAGTACAACCAATGACCCTACTGCTATTAATACAACCCCTGTTCCTACAGCCTTCACCACAGCTGTTGACCCTACTGCTTCCAGCAAGACAACTGAGCCGACAGCTTCGAATACAACCCCTGCTCCTACAGCCACCAACACACACACATCCCACATAATCACTGCTCCAACAGCCTCACACACATCCACTGCTCCAACAGTCTCACATACATCCACCGCTCCTACAGCCTCACACACATCCACTAACCCTAAAGTCCCCAACACACACACTGCTCCTACAGCCTCACACACATCCCATATAATCACTGCTCCTACAGCCTCACACACATCTACTGATCCTACAGCCTCACACACATCCACTGTTTCTGCAGTCCCCAACACACACACTGCTCCTACAGCCTCACACACATCCACTGCTCCTACAGCCTCACACACATCAACTGCTCCTACAGCCTCACACACATCCACTAATCCTATAACCTCACACACATCCAACAATCCTACAGTCCAAAACACACACACTGCTCCCACAGCCTCACACACATCCACTGACGCTACTGCTTCCAACACAACCCCTGTTCCTAAAGCCCCCAGTAGAACCACTGCTCCTACAGGTGCCGACACAATCACTGCTTCTAAATCCTTTACCACAACTGTTGACTCTACAGTCTCCAGTACAACCAATGACCCTACTGCTATTAATACAACCCCTGTTCCTACAGCCTTCACCACAGCTGTTGACCCTACTGCTTCCAGCAAGACAACTGAACCGACAGCTTCCAATACAAACCCTGCTCCTACAGCCTCACACACATCCCCTGCTCATACAGTCCCCAATACAAACACTTACCCTACAGCCTCACACACATCCCACATAATCACTGCTCCTACAGTCTCACACACATCTACTGCTCCGTCAGTCCCCAACACACAAACTGCTCCTACAGTCCCCAACACACAAACTGCTCCTACAGCCTCACACACATCCACTGCTCCTACAGCCTCACACACATCCACTGCTCCTACAGCCTCACACACATCCACTGATCCTACAGCCTCACACACATCCACCAATCCTATAACCTCACACACATCCACTGCTCCTACAACCTCACACACATCCGCTGCTCCTACACCCTCACACACATCCACCAATCCTATAACCTCACACACATCCATCAATCCTACAGTCCCCAACACACACACTGCTCCCACAGCCTCACACACATCCCACATAATCACTGCTCCTACAGCCTCACACACATCTACTGATCCTACAGCCTCACACACATCCACTGTTTCTGCAGTCCCCAACACACACACTGCTCCTACAGCCTCACACACATCCACTGATCATACAGCCTCACACACATCCACTGATCCTACAGCCTCACACACATCCACTGCCCCTACAGCCTCACACACATCAACTGCTCCTACAGCCTCACACACATCCACTAATCCTATAACCTCACACACATCCAACAATCCTACAGTCCAAAACACACACACTGCTCCCACAGCCTCACACACATCCACTGACGCTACTGCTTCCAACACAACCCCTGTTCCTAAAGCCCCCAGTAGAACCACTGCTCCTACAGGTGCCGACACAATCACTGCTTCTAAATCCTTTACCACAACTGTTGACTCTACAGTCTCCAGTACAACCAATGACCCTACTGCTATTAATACAACCCCTGTTCCTACAGCCTTCACCACAGCTGTTGACCCTACTGCTTCCAGCAAGACAACTGAACCTACAGCTTCCAATACAACCCCTGCTCCTACAGCCTCACACACATCCCACATAATCACTGCTCCTACAGTCTCACACACATCTACTGCTCCTACAGTCCCACACACATCCACTGATCCTACAGCCTCACACACATCCACTGATCCTACAGCCTCACACACATCCCACATAATCACTGCGCCAACAGCCTCACACACATCCACTGATCCTACAGCCTCACACACATCCACTGCTCCTACAGCCTCACACACATCCACTGTTCCTGCAGTCCCCAACACACACACTGCTCCTACAGCCTCACACACATCCACTGATCTTACAGCCTCACACACATCCACTGCTCCTACAGCCTCACACACATCCACTGTTCCTGCAGTCCCCAACACACACACTGCTCCTACAGCCTCACACACATCCACTGATCCTACAGCCTCACACACATCCACTAACCCTAAAGTCCCCAACACACACACTGCTCCTACAGCCTCACACACATCCCACATAATCACTGCTCCTACAGCCTCACACACATCCACTACTCCTACAGTCCCCAACACACACACTGCTCCTACAGCCTCACACACATCCACTGCTCCTACAGCCTCACACACATCCCCTGCTCATACAGTCCCCAATACAAACACTTACCCTACAGCCTCACACACATCCCACATAATCACTGCTCCTACAGTCTCACACACATCTACTGCTCCTACAGCCTCACACACATCCACTGCTCCTACAGCCTCACACACATCCACTGCTCCTACAGCCTCCACACACATCCACCAATCCTATAACCTCACACACATCCACCAATCCTACAGTCCCCAACACACACACTGCTCCTACAGCCTCACACACATCCACTGCTCCTACAGCCTCACACACATCCACTGCTCCTACAGCCTCACACACATCCACCAATCCTATAACCTCACACACATCCACCAATCCTACAGTCCCCAACACACACACTGCTCCTACAGCCTCACACACATCCACTGCTCCTACAGCCTCACACACATCCACTTCTCCTACAGCCTCACACACATCTGATGCTCCAACAGCCGTTCACACAAGTAAGAAGTTGGGCATCAATTTTTTATAGATTAAAAAAAAAAATTGATTCCAACACATATTATGCCTGTTTTCATTCAACCTTGGTCCTCTTTGTCTGCTACAACAGCACCTCCTACCACTGCTGCTCCTACAACTGATGCTCCAACAGCTGTTAACACAACTCCTGGTCCCACAGCTGCCCCTACAACAGCTCCCACTGCAACCAATGCACCAACAGCTGCCCCTACAACAGCTCCCACCGCAACTAATGCTCCAACAGCTGCCCCTACAACAGCTCCCACCGAAACTGATGCTCCAACAGCTGTTAACACTGCTGCTCCTACAACAGCTCCCACTGCAACCGATGCTCCAACAGCTGCTCCTGCAACAGCTCCCAGTGCAACCGATGCTCCAACAGCTGCTCCTGCAACAGCTCCCAGTGCAACCGATGCTCCAACAGCTGCTCCTGCAACAGCTCCCAGTGCAACTGATGCTCCAACAGCTGCCCCTGCAACAGATCCCAGTGCAACCGATGCTCCTACAGCTGCTCCTGCAACAGCTCCCAGTGCAACTGATGCTCCAACAGCTGCCCCTGCAACAGCTCCCAGTGCAACTGATGCTCCAACAGCTGCCCCTGCAACAGCTCCCAGTGCAACTGATGCTCCAACAGCTCCCACTGCAACCGATGCTCCAACAGCTGTTAACACTGCTGCTCCTACAACAGCTGTAGAGGAAGCCACCATCGACTTGTATTTCAGTCTCAATGAAACATTCACTTCTGATCTTCTTGATTCTTCTTCAGATGCATACAAAGCACTTGAGTCAGAAGTGGTGACTAAAGTAAGCACTAAACAGTTACCATGTCACAGGTTTAAAGACTATGATGTGAAATCATATGAATTAATGTGATGTTAGGTTTTGATTGAATGTGTCAAAACCTACTTCGTGTTTTTACTGACATCTAAATATGGCTTTCTATTTCAGTTGGATGCAATTTATAAAGCAGAGTTCCCCAACACATTCACTGGCTCCAAGGTCAAGAGCTTTGCGTGAGTACACATACCCTGGGTTTTGATTTTTTTTTAAAATCTCCCTTCAGAATGTGATTCACTTCTCTGATTGGCTGACGGGTGGCCATTATTTTCGTACAACCGGCTACCTGTGACGTTTTTCTGTTAAAAGTTTCACCACCGTTCCATATCAATGCTTATTAGAATGGTAGCTATAACAACCGTAAGCAGCCTTTTAGATCTACTTTCACTCGAAAATAGCACCCCAACTGAACAGGATAACTTTCAAATTGGGGTCGGTTTCTGTTATGTCTTAAACGTTTAAGTATACAGGAGATAAATATAAACAGGAGATAAGCTGGATAACGGCATTCAAGGTGACCAGTTCTTAATAATGGTCTTGGTGGAGGTAACTCCATCTGTGTGCTGTGCACGTCGCCGGAGTTCTAGACCTACAAATCAACATTGAATTTACAAATTTATGATAAATGGACATTATGGGATGTAATTCTTTTATTCTGTTGACTTTGGTTCCTCAGGAGCGGATCCGTTGTTGTGTCGTCTGAGCTTGTGTTTAAGGATGCAAGTTCAGTCCCCTCTGACAGCAGCGTAATAGCTGCTTTGAGCAACTCAACCACCCTCAACTTAATGTCTGACACCATCAGTACAAGTAAGAATTTAGACATTTATGTAGATAAGCTTAGTAAATGTATTCATTTATTCCTACATTGAATTAGCTGTATAGTATTGATACTGAATCTTCCTTGGTTTTACTAAATGTGTAGCTCCGGAGTAAGTTTAAGCATAGCCCTGTTGCACAAGCCTTCTAATAGCAATATATTTTGCATGGAATGAAAGAATTTCGAACAGCATAGACCTAACACGAACGCGAAACACATTACATTGAGTCAACAGCACCTCAGATCTTACCTCCGGTTACGAATAGTTAGGTCCCATTGATTCAGTGTAAAGTGCCTGTTCGCTTCTGCGTTCAAGTTCAGTCTATGCTGTACCACTCGCTAACTGGTGCATATAGCATGCTCCTTCAAAAGGGCTAAGCTTGAATTCACTCCGGAGCTGTCCTTTAAAGTATTTTAACATCTCTTTTCACCCAAACTATAGCTCCCCCTTCGTCTGCCACAACAGCAGCTGCTACAACAGCGACTGCAACAACAGCGATTGCAACAACACCTGCCCAGACCACATCTGGCTGTCCTGGACAAGCGAGATTTGTGTCTGGTCTCCCTCTGGCCCTCACCATGCTGCTTCTTGCTCTACAAAGTCTGAACCTCTCATAAGCGCTTGCAGCATTTCCACTGTTAACATAATGTCAACCACCCTGCACCTCAAGCTTTTTCTTTTCTTTTGGTGGTGTTGTCCTCCACCTGTTGCCATACCCATCATTAAAGGGACATCGGGCAAGACTGCGTTTTTTTCCTCATCTCCACCTACAGTCACCGGAATATTAGAAAAAAAATACACCTACATTGTACATTCTCAACGATCTATTCAAATTAATTTACAAACCAAAGAATAAGAACCAGAGATGATCATTTACAGGTGTTACATTGTCTGACATGTTGGTATTAAAGGAAAAGGCCGGCTGGTGTTTTGTAGTGCCAAGCGCTATTGTTAGCCACCTCAATCACTGAATTTCATGCAAGGCAGACTGAGATAGCGAAACGGCAGCTAACGTTAACAGAATGGGTCATTTCAAAACGAAAGTAAATCGATTAGGTTTCGTTTTTGACATGCCTCATTCAGTTAGTGTTAGCCGGCGTTTCGCAAACTCGGTCTTACGATGCACAAAATGTTATCATTGAGGTGGCTTTCAGTAGCGCTTACCAGTATAAAACAGCAGGGCTAGGTGTTGATTCATGCCGGATTATACCTTTAAAAGCATAGTAGTTTCGGTTATATCTACTTTCATGGCTGCCGAGAGAGCCATCATTCACTTCGTAATGAGCCATTTAGGCCCAGTCCCATTTCTATCACTTCACTATCACTTCCCCTCGATTTTGGCCCTAACACTCGGTTTGCGCGTTCATGTGTAAGTGTAGGGTGTCCCAATACTTTCGGGACCGAGGGATAGTGGCTTTCAGCCCTTCAAATCGCCCCTTCAAGCGGAGGGAGGTCTGGTGCAGACTTCGAACGAAGTGAAGTTGAAGTGAAGATGAAATTACCCACGATTCTTTGCGAACTGCGTGTCTGTACCCGATCTGTGTCCGACTGCCCGAGCTGTGTCCCGTTCTCTCAGCTCTGGATAAGAACTTCAAAAATATAGCTACTATTGCAATTAAGCATGTATATAAATATTTTAATGTTGGGATATCTTAGTTTGATGTAAATTCAGTTGAATCCCGCACTGGTGTGTTAAAACATGACTATTAGAAAGATCGATATTTTTCAAAGTGCGCAAATCTTTCATCAGAATTACCAGAGCCTCTCATGTGGGTGATGATAATTGTCGATGACGGCTTTTGAACAGTTTACCCCGGTTAAGAGCCTTATATCCGTTCAGTGTTAACGATAGACGCATGAAACAGGCGAAGACGTTTTTATGCGAAGTGCTGTCCCATTTATTAGGGGAAGATCGCACTTCTCACTACACAATCGAGGGGTGTCTCATCTTGGAGGGAACTCGAAAACGAGTGCTAGTGTTAGGGAATAGAAATGGGATTGGGCCTTAATCATTGAAGTGACTATGAGACTGGTCAGTTAACAGTATAAACTTTGCCTGATATATCCCTTTAAACTGTTTTATTTGTTTGCATGTATTTGATGCAGTAGTGGTTAAGTTCAGAGAAGCGTAGCCTATGGTTACAAACAGACAGCATCACTGGCTGTGCATGATTTAGGCCTACCTCATGGTGTGTCTCCAGACTGGACTGGATTATTGATTATTTGGATATTAGTTTGCAGATAGATTCTAGTCAGGCTATGCTATCCTGCTTTTTGTGTGTATAGTTCTCCTTGTCTCACACTCATTGTTATTTCTGTGTTTTTTTTTAACATGAAAACTCTGTCAACCCTGTTCATGTTTAATAATTTGTAAATGTATTTATATGAGATAATGTGTGTGGGTTTTGTGGGTGGGTTGAAGAGTAGCAGTATTTGGTTCTGGGCTAACCTGGTTCTCACTCAGATGGATGTTTCTCATCCATCTGGAATTCGTCGGTTGCCTACCTGTTTTCTGCTGTGACGAGGCGGGGGTTGTATTCAAAAAAGTCTCGAACCTGATTGGAAAATTCAATGTGCCTGTCACGTACTACTTGCTACGTCATACCCGTTAACATCCCGCCCCACAATTGTGATTGGATCTATGGCATAGAGGTGGGCTTGAGTATGGGGTAATCTGAGACTTCGGGCTCAACAAGGCTCTACCAGACCCTCGTGCGAGCTCACAAAGTAGAACGAAGATACACAAAGCACAAAGGATCTGTGTGAGAACCAGGCTAGCTCTGGGCAGAGGCGCTGCTAGAAATTTGGGGCCCTATGACAGAAAATAATTTTGGGACCCCAAGCATTGATTTTATTGTTAATATTTTCTCTAGGGCCCCCTGTTAGTAACTTTCCCCCCTCTGGAAGCGCCCCTGACTCTGAGAGGGGATGCACTCGGCCACTGATTTTTCTTTGTTTATAAAACAAAATGGTCCCTGGTCTGAAGTTTTAGAAACACTGTTTTAGATGTATCAAACAGGTTTATACTAACAAATAAATTTTCCATGAGTGGACTCATTCTAATGACCAATCTCAGTCTCTATTGGCTAATTTATTAATTTATCTATTAAGCTAAAGCTAGCCACATTTACAATGAGTTAAGATAGTGAGTTAGCAAGCTGACAAAGCTAACAATTATCAACCAATCGTTGTCCATTTTATTCTAAATTGTGTTTAATGTAACTACTAGGCCTAGTAGGTCTCTTTCCCCTCTATGCTTCCCTTCGCACAAGGGTCTGGGATCTCGGCTATTGAGAAATGATTGGTAGAGATGTGAAAATTCAAAAAGATTGCATCAGCCCCTGATAACTAATCATATTACTCAGGAGAGCAATGGACATTCTAACAGGTTGTATTGCAGGGGCTGTATTCTCAAAGAATCCTAAGGCTAAAAGGAGCTCCTAACAAGCAAATTGAGAAGAAACTCCTAAAAAAAATGGGCGTGTCAGTCGTAAATTTAGGGCTCCTAACTTTTTGGGATAAGAGTAATTCACAAAACAATTTAGCGCTAAAAGTAGCACCAGAGTCTGGGACAGCTTAGGGGTAGTCCAGAGGACTTCTAAGTCAGTAAGACCAACTCCTAACACATCGGGATTGCATGTATTACGTCCTTAATCTTTCGAAATGCATGTGAAGTATCATTTATTCAGGCATCTATCATTAAGGAATGATTATGCAGCTTACAAGGAATGCAAAAACGGCACCAAAACCCATGTCAATATATATGCACTTTTTTACAGTCAAGTTTAATTTGTGTACTTACTCTCTTTCTAAATGTGCTCGTTACCGTTTCATTTATGGCCCATTGAAAAATCATAACAATGTGTCAAGAGAATATAAAGAAGTAGCCTACAAAGCAAATGACAGAACATATGGAAATGTAGAATATAAATAAATGCGACAGCCTATAAAGGGAATTAATTTCACATCCAAAACACTAAATAAAAAGGGAAACGTGCTTTTTGCCCCATCATTTGTTCATGATTTTTCAATTATCCAATAGAACCATATTGCGACGCTTTAAATGTCAGTCGATCCCTAATCTAAACTTGTCGCCATAATGGAAACAAGATGTAAAAGAAAGCCCAACTGGTCTCAGGATCAATTATTGCTGTTGGCCCAGTTGGTGCTAGAGAGAAAACATGTCATAAAAGGTCAATTTGGCTCTGGAGTGACGCCGAAAACCAAACGAGATGCATGGGAGAGCATCTGCATTCCCTGCCATCACACGGACCGTGGATGACTGAAAAAACGCTGGTATGCACTGCAATCTGTATCGAGGAGTGAAATTGCAGCTTACAAACGCGCCCTCACCAAAACTGGTAAGAATAAACGTTGCTTATTTAGGCTTATGCACGCTATGTTTAGGCTATGTCTTGGTCCATTAGCCTATTTCCAAAGCTATCTTATGTGAGGTTGTATATAACCTACTCAAATGTTCTATTCTATGCACACTAAAGGCAGGTTCAGCACCAAAGCCACTGTCCTCAGTGACATCGGTGGTGTACAGTGTGCTGCGGTCAGATACAAGCATCACTGGCACTGTGCTGATCCTGCAGTGCAATTATTGCATGAAATAGAAGGGTAAGTAATAACCAAACCAAACACAAAATTGTATGCAGTGCTATTTAATTAAAGAGCAAAATAACACCCAACTTTGAAAACTGTGCTCCCAAAACCATCACTCCCCTACAGGCCACAGGCAGATGCAGATCAAGATAGATCTGCAGATCCTCATCTTCCTCTCCCACATCGTCCTCTTCCTCGTCTACCTCTTCCTCTTTCTGGATCTCCTCTTCCAGCTGCAGGCTCTCCCTCCGGTGGGCCTCTAAAATGAAAAAGAGCTACAATAAAAAAATAAATAAAAAAAGGGAAAAAAAATATTTTTTTTGCTGTTTTTCATTATTGTCTCACCAATGTGTATTCACAAACTGATTCCTGTAAGTATGTCAGTCCACATTGTTCCATTTCTTCCAAATATACATTTTCATTTTCAATGTCATCCACACCTGCTTCTAGCCTGGAAGTTCCCATGCTCCTTTGCACGCCAATTTCATTTCACTCTGCAAAGCAGCATGGTGACCATGGCCGTTTTCCTCGCCTGCTTTCGGTATCCAACCGCAGAACAAAAGGGATTTGTACGGCCCTCGTTTGCATTTTACGTCACATGGTGGCTCTGGTATTGGCTCCGAGGTATGTACAGATGCTATGATAGACATTCGTAGCGCCCAATAAACGGCTCTGGACAATTGTAAACGATGCTTCCGCTACCAGAAATGCAATAGGTAGGTCTCCAGACTAAATATCCCTTGTGATTTTAGTTTGGCATTCGCCAGTCTAACCTGCTTCACCATCATCATTGTCATCATCACTGTCATATCCTGGCTGTGGGATATTCCTCTGCCGGCAAAGGTTGTGTAGAATCCCACAAGCAGTGATGTCTCTCTGGGTCTATCTGCGTTTCATTTGGCCAGCCCCTCTTTCCACTACACTGCGCGTCCTCTTGTGTGCTCCAACGTAGTGATCGCAGAATTCTGTTGTTAGCTGGTGCATAATCTCCATTTGGGGGTTGGGGCCCGGCCTGAAAGGCCTGACGTAGAAGGTTGGCCCTAAATTCCCGGAGTTCCAGTGTTACTGTGACCATCTGGCACAGAGGGCTGTTGTTTAGGTACAGAGTGATTGTTGAAGACCATGACTGGATCAGTCTGTGCAGCTTCTGATTGCTTATCAGAGTTATTGTTGATCAGAACATGTTATGTCTCTACCAATACAGTGTTTATCAGAGGACTGACCCATGGTTGACAGTCAGAAGGTTGCATGCAGGAGAGAAAGGCATAGTGGTCAGCTAAAACTTTGGCTCCAAGCCAGCTGAGGTTTCTACCATTTGGTCTGAAGAATCCTCTGCGATTCCAGAAAAGGTTGAAATTGTAAATGAAGCTCATTCCAAGGGAAAAGCCTGCTTTTCCCAGCCATGTGTTTAGACTGAATATCGCAGACTATTTGGCCTATTTACTTTTAAAACTAACCATTAAAATACACCTTTTTTGTTCAGGTGACACACTTCAAAAGCCACAAGAGGTCTTATTCTAGTTGATCCTCGGTAAGAAAGAACACGCTGTATTTTGTATTTTATTGCATTTTTAAAATACAAAAAGATACTGTATACAATAATTAATTTTCATAAAAATAATATGAACGATGAATACAGAACTAATCAGTAATTCTCTCTACGATTGATTCAGAAAATTTTGTTGAGTGCCCATCCCTAATGCTAACAATATAAAAATATTGTGAAATATTCTACGGTTCCTATGTTCATCCGTATCCATGGTCTGGGGACGGTCTTCTGGGGCGGGTTTACTTCGGTAGCGAGACAACCGGCCAATAAGCGAAGCTGATTAGACGAGCAGTCCAATCGTTTCAAACCAGAACTAAATGCCCCCCCGCCCGCCCGCCCGCCCTATTATCGCGTCAGGTTAAAGAACCTCCAGGCCATGAATACGGATGAACAGCAGTATTATGGTCGGGCTATGTCAGGCTAATGTGAAATGATGATCCTGGAAAAAAATACTCGTTTATTTATTTTGTACAAGACTGGTACTGGCAGCTTTTTGCCACAGGCATATGCAGTGACAGAGGTGTAGACACAGACAACACATGAAAAAATTAACATGCCCTACATATGTCAAATGTGCTAAAGTCAATCACAGACATACCACAGTTAGGCCGTTATCATCTATAGTGGCGGTGCCAGCCGGCTCTGGTACAGGCAGTGAGCCAGACAGGAAAGGGTGGGGGAGTGTGTGTACAACCTACATTAAGGAGAACTGTTTTCAAAACAGTTATGTGAAACCCAAGATAAACCCGAGCCCAGGTGAACACAGGTGATGATGGACAAACTAGCTGATTGCAACTGTGATAACGCTGCAAAGACACGTGCCTTGCTGTGGAAGTTTTTCTTTTTTCCCCTCATGTTACATTTTTGAATGCAGGTTTCCAGTGATAGCATCAGTATTAAAGGAGTGGATTATAGCATTCGCCAGTTTGTTTTTTTTTCCTCATGTTACATTTTTGAATGCAGGTTTCCAGTGATAGCATCAGTATTAAAGGAGTGGATTATAGCCTTCATCAGTTTGATGTCCAAAAGCTTCTGCAGTAGATATATTCTGATTTGCCTGCTTAATTTGGTGTTCAAACTGATTTACGACACTCATCGTGCTTAAAGGTATAATCCGGAGTGAATTTGCACTTAGCCCTGCTGCATCATAGACATAGAGTTTGCGAAACGGCAGCTAACATACCTGAATGAGGCATGTAAAAAACGAAACCTAATCGATTTGCTTTCGTTTCGAAATGCCCCATTCTGTTACCTTCAGCTGCCGTTTCGTTATCTCAGTCTGCATAGCATGAAATCCAGTGACTGAGGTGTCTGTCAATAGCGCTTGGCACTATAAAACAGTAGGGCTACGTGTTGATTCACTCCAGATTTTTTCTTTAAGTACTATGTACTATGAATATGACTCTAGGACTACTTGAACATCTTCATTGTATCACACTTGGTTTGTTCCATCACTGTGTTTCCTAAAATGTATAGTAGCCTAAATTAATAAATGGTAGCTGTGTTCACCCCATCTGTCAAATTCCACAAATATTATGATCAGATTTGTTAACTTCAGTGGAGCGCAATTGAGTTACAATGTGATTTGTACATCGATTTGGCCAGGGGCAGAACACCACATTTTGACAGACATCAATCATCCCAAAGGGAAACTCAATTGCTTCAGCATCTTAAAAAAAACAACAACAAGCAAACATAACTGTACAGTACACACAAGGGTTAAAGTGGGGGGAATGCGGGGGTACGCATTTCCAGCACCTCGATAAATTTATATCATTCCATTCTTCTTCTATACATTTTTGACTTTGTTTCTGCCAACACAAAATATGAGAGCTCCTGCCAAATCCCACTTCAACCACTGAGTAGGCAATAAGTAGTAAATAAATAGATAAGCAAATATACATCCAACCACAAGACATAGTGATAAGGTAGCTGTCAAGGAACCACATGTCCCAGTAGCCTGTGAGACTGTAACCACTTATAGAGAAGAATATATGAGTATGCATTTCAGATTCAAAGATAAGTCATGTGAGCCAGAAAAACTTGTTCTCTGTCTTCCCCTTCTCTCTCTTAATCCCACATACCCTTATAATCATACAGAACACAAACAAACACTCAAATGCCATATCAAAATCGTGTGACATCAGACTCTGATACAGGAAACAGTAGGAAAAAGAAAGTAATCTCCAGGGCTGTAGATGGAATCCATTGTGCTCAGAGTTTGAATTCTTCAATGCTAAATTAGGCCCGGTAAGAAAAAAAAAGTTATTCATGTAATTGATACTATTCATTGGGAAATAGGCCTACACAGATCTACGGGTAGTGAGAGGTTGCAGTTGATGACATGACATCCTGCATTACAGAGACAAACTCATTTCAGGTGGAAGTTTAATTTTGTTGAGGTCAAATGACAGACCGTAGAAACTAGCGAGTTATTATTATTATTATTATTATTATTATTATTATTATTATTATTATCATCATCATTGTATTATTATTTTACAATTATTGTAATTGTGGCACTAATTTCAAAGGCAAGAAACAAAATGAAGGTGGTTCCTCTCCTGCTCCTTCTTCTGTTGATGGGTAAGTCCAACAAAACGCTCCGCGATTCAAAGTAGGGTTGGGGAAAACTTTAGCATGTTTGTGTACCGTTTTAGTCTTATATATACACAAACTATTTCCATACACCATGTTATTGAACTAAAAAATACAGTTTCATCATGATAACTTTAAGCCTCCGCTTTAAGGTGGCCACAGGCCAGACTAAGAAAAGGAATTCACTTGTGACTAAAAGTGAGGACAAATGGTCACTCATAAGGGAGGACAGACTTAGCACATAAAGTTAGCAGGAATAGCCAGCAGACTAATTTGGAATTTTTGAATGATTATATGTTTATCCTAGAGAGTGTACTTTGGAAAAATGTCTGGGAAAAAATGTTCGGTATGTTGTGTTTGATAATTGATAATGTAAGCAATAAATCCTGAGAGGCTGGTGGTAATGCTGGATTCCGCATGCTGGTGTTGTTAGGCACAAGGTGCAGCTGAGTGTCGATAGACACTGTGCTAAAACTAGCATTTACTACCTGACTCGGGGGATTTATTGTTGGGTTCCTAAAACTGTTACCACTGGGAATGGTATCATTTAAGGACAAGTAGAAATAGCGAATTATTCATTGATACCAATTCCTCCGGGCAAAAATATATTTTCTCTTACTGAATGGTTGCCAAGTAAGGCATGAACACAGCTCCTTTCACTCTCCTATGGCGCAGCAGTTTAGAACAAACCAAACACAATCGAGGACTGGAACTATCAGTTTTAGAAAGGCTTACTATTAGCAACTATAGACCGTGCAAAAAAGTTTTGGCCTGGTTCAGGAGGTGAAAACGGCAGTCATTTTCACCATTGAGAAATCGATTATTACCCACGCTGTATTAAAGGTATTGTCCGGAGTGAATGAACACGTAGCCCTGCTGTTTTATACTGCTATTGAAACTGCTATAACGCTATTGAAAGCCACCTCAATGATTGAATTTCGTGCATCGTAGACAGAGTATGCGAAATGTAAGCTAAATGACTGACTAACTAACTGAATAAGGCATGTCAAGTTTTGGCATTACTGTTAGCTGCCATTTCGCTATCTCAGTCTGCATTGCATGAATTTCAGTGATTGAGGTAGCTACCAATAGCACTATAAAACAGTAGGGCTACGTTTTGATTCACTCCGGATAATTCCACACCACAAAACAATTATCTATGGTGATTGTGGTCATTATAATGCCATGGGTTCATATGGCATCAACCTTGGTGTAATAAAAACAGTATCTTAATTGCTACGTGACTACACCATGTAAAACAGCGCCTTGCATTGGAGGAGATTTCTGTTGTCAGGGAATCAACGCCACAATCCCATAATTCCATATGGTTTACAAAACATGCCGCCAGTAATGAGGAAGTTCAGGAAGTAAAAAAACAATCAGGTAAAACATGCCACATATTTTGAGTGGAATCTACTCACAGTTAACTGTAGGAAGTTAGTCATTGTGATGTACTCAACTGAATAGGAGGCTAGGAATAGGAGTTAGGTCATAAATCCTAAGTCTGGGGTCCGTCCCCCAAAAGCATAGTTGCTAACTAAGTTAGCATCAACCTTGGTGTAATAAAAACAGTATCTTAATTTCTACGTGACTACATCATGTAAAACAGCGCCTTGCATTGGAGGAGATTTCCGTTGCCAGGGAATCAACGCCACAATCCCATAATTCCTTATGGTTTACAAAACATGCCGCCAGTAGTGTGGAAGTTCAGGAAGTAAAAAAACAATCAGGTAAAACATGTTTGCCACATATTTTAAGTGGAATCTACTCGCAGTTAACTGTAGGAAGTTAGTCATTGTGATGTACTCAACTGAATAGGAGGCTAGGAATAGGAGCATAAATCCTAAGTCTGGGGTCCGTCCTCCAAAAGCATAGCTGCTAACTAAGTTAGCTAGTTAGCTTGTTTTGAATATGTTTGTGTTCCCGAGCGCCATTGGCCAGACTAACAAGCTTCCTTTGTCGACAACATAACTAACTATGGTGATAACGTAGTTAGCCAAAGCATAGTTATTGCATCACTGGTGTTTCCCAAAAGCGTAGTTCAGAATTTGCATAGTACCTTGTTAGTTGAACATGTTAGTTCCAACTGACACAAGTAGTAAAGCTAAGTTATGGTCACATGATGCCTTCTTCGGCTATTTTGGGGAGAAATACTGCTGACGTGACACCATTTGATGCATTACTCCCACCTACAGCGTGAATTAATTATCACAGTTTGAGGAGTGGATACACATCTTAAAATGTAGCCTAAGCATGCATGTTGTCAAAACCCATAGTCTTCTTGACTTGCAGAAATTTAAAATTAGAACTTTGATGCAATTAAATAATTATATTACGATTCCCAATTTAATATCAAGCCGTCTGTAACATCGGCAAACGTAATAACTTCCCACAAACGTAATAAACCACAAACGTAATAAAAATATGCACTTTTACAATGTAATAATCCTGCAAATGTAATAATTTCCCATAAATGTAATAACTGTTGCCTACTGTTAACGTAATAAAAAAAATTCCCACAAACGTAATAATTATTATTAAAAACTTAGACTATTACATTACCCCCCACAAATGTAATAAATCACAGATTTGGTGAAATTGTTACTGTTTTATCAGATGTAGGAGCTTATTTGTCAGTGAACTCATATCTCTAACCATGTAGCCAGTTGTCAGAGCTTAAAACCTGATACAGTGGCATGCTGCATATGTTTATTCCATCAATTGTTTTTATTGATAATGGGTGATCTGTGCATGCATATTTTTACATTGACATTCATTTTTCCACACTATAGTTGACAATCCCTGAATGAATGATACATTCTTCCTCATATTACAGTAACAAAACAATAATCTCCCATAAATGTGATTGATCACTGATTTAATGAAATTGTATTATGTGCAGAGTACTTTTTATTATGTGTGTTGAATTTTAGGCAACAGGGCTTCCCATAAACCAGTGTTTCTCAAACTGTGGGACACATGTGACATTTTTAATATGGGTTTCTGGTTGGTTCTCTTACCACTACTACGTACCACCTGCCAAGCGACTTATACTTAGTATATGTGCGGACATAATTTTTCAATCTCCTATTTTAAAGAGTGGAATCACTTAAGTCATTTTAATTTAGTTATGAGAGTCTTTGTTTGTTGTGCATTGTGTTGAGTGTGTGAAAACATTATCCTTACACTGACCTTGACGGTGAATTAAATGCCTTCCTAGCAGCTACCTTTAAAGTCACTACAAGCACTACGACTGCTACAACTACAACTGCTGGTCCTACAACTTCCACTGCTGGTCCTACAACTACAACTGCTGGTGCTACAACAACCACTGCTGGCCCTATAACTACTGTTCCTACAACTACAACTGCTGGTCCTACAACTACCACTGCTAGTTCTACAACTACAACTATTGGTTCTACAACTACCACTGCTGGTCCTACAACTACCACTGCTAGTTCTACAACTACAACTATTGGTTCTACAACTACAACTGCTGGTCCTACAACTACCACTGCTGGTCCTACCACTGCTAGTTCTACAACGACAACTGCTGGTTCTACAATTACAACTACAACTATTGGTTCTACAACTACCACTGCTGGTCCTACAACTACCACTGCTAGTTCTACAACTACAACTATTGGTTCTACAACTACAACTGCTGGTCCTACAACTACCACTGCTGGTCCTACCACTGCTAGTTCTACAACTACAACTATTGGTTCTACAACTACCACTGCTAGTTCTACACCTACAACTATTGGTTCTGCAACTACCACTGCTGGTCCTACAACTACAACTGCTGGTCCTACAACTACCACTGCTGGTCCTACCACTGCTAGTTCTACAACTACAACTATTGGTTCTACAACTACCACTGCTAGTTCTACACCTACAACTATTGGTTCTGCAACTACCACTGCTGGTCCTACAACTACAACTGCTGGTCCTACAACTACCACTGCTGGTCCTACCACTGCTAGTTCTACAACTACAACTATTGGTTCTACAACTACCACTGCTGGTCCTACAACGACAACTGCTGGTTCTACAATTACATCTACCACTGCTGGTCCTACAACTACAACTGCTGGTCCTACAACAACCACTGCTGGCCCTATAACTACTGCTCCTACAACTACAACTGCTGGTCCTACAACTACCACTGCTAGTTCTACAACTACAACTATTGGTTCTACAACTACAACTGCTGGTCCTACAACTACCACTGCTGGTCCTACCACTGCTAGTTCTACAACTATTGGTTCTACAACTACCACTGCTGGTCCTACAACGACAACTGCTGGTTCTACAATTACATCTACCACTGCTGGTCCTACAACAACCACTGCTGGCCCTATAACTACTGTTCCTACAACTACCACTGCTAGTTCTACAACTACAACTATTGGTTCTACAACTACCACTGCTAGTTCTACAACTACAACTGTTGGTTCTACAACTACCACTGCTGGTCCTACAACTACAACTGCTGGTCCTACAACTACCACTGCTGGTCCTACCACTGCTAGTTTTACAACTACAACTATTGGTTCTACAACTACCACTGCTGGTCCTACAACGACAACTGCTGGTTCTACAATTACATCTACCACTGCTGGCCCTACAACTACAACTGCTGGTCCTACAAGTACCACTGCTGGTCCTACAACTGCTGGTCCTACAACTACCACTGCTGGTCCTAGAACTGCTGGTCCTACAACAACCACTGCTGGCCCTATAACTACTGTTCCTACAACTACAACTGCTGGTCCTACAACTACCACTGCTAGTTCTACAACTACAACTATTGGTT
Organism: Sardinella longiceps; assembly: GCA_027497455.2. Lineage (NCBI taxonomy): Eukaryota > Metazoa > Chordata > Actinopteri > Clupeiformes > Clupeidae > Sardinella > Sardinella longiceps. The sequence goes on along the minus strand of JAODXP020000009.1, from coordinate 1,239,135 downwards.
CTACAACTACCACTGCTGGTCCTACAACGACAACTGCTGGTTCTACAATTACATCTACCACTGCTGGTCCTACAACTACCACTGCTGGTTCTACAGCTACCACTGCTGGTTCTACAACTACAACTGCTGATCCTACAACTACCACTGCTGGTCCTACAACTGCTAGTTCTACAACTACCACTGCTGGTCCTACAACTACCACTGCTGGTTCTACAGCTACCACTGCTGGTTCTACAACTACAACTGCTGATCCTACAACTACTACTGCTGGTCCTACAACTACCACTGCTGGTCCTACAACTACAACTGCTGGTTCTACAACTACCACTGCTGGTCCTACAACTACCACTGCTGGTTCTACAGCTACCACTGCTGGTTCTACAACTACAACTGCTGATCCTACAACTACCACTGCTGGTCCTACAACTACAACTGCTGGTTCTACAACTACCACTGCTGGTCCTACAACTACCACTGCTGGTTCTACAGCTACCACTGCTGGTTCTACAACTACAACTGCTGATCCTACAACTACCACTGCTGGTCCTACAACCACCACTGCTGGTCCTACAACTACAACTGCTGGTTCTACAACTACCACTGCTGGTCCTACAACTACAACTACTGGTTCTGCAACTACCCCTACTGGTCCTACAACTACTAGTTCTACATCTACCACTGCTGGTCCTACAACTACAACTACTGGTTCTGCAACTACCCCTACTGGTCCTACAACTACTAGTTCTACATCTACCACTGCTGGTCCTACAACTACAACTACTGCTTCTATAACTACCATTGTTGGTCCTACAACTGCTGGTCCTACAACTACAACTGCTGGTCCTACAACTACTGGTTCTGCAACTTCCACTGCTGATCCTACAACTACTGGTCCTACAACTACAACTGCTGATCCCACAACTGGCCCTACAACTACAAATGCTGATCCTACGACTGTTCTAAGAACCACAACTAATTCTCCTACAACTACTGATTCTACAACTGTTCTAACAACTACAACTATTTCTCCTACAACTACCATTGCTGATCCAACAACTGTCACAAATGCAACTGCTGATCCTCCAAAGGCAACTGCTGGCCCTACAACTACCACTGCTGGCCCTACAATTACAACTGCTGGTCCTCCAATTACAACTGCTGGTTCTATAACTGTTCTAACAACTACAACTAATTCTCCTACAACTACCATTGCTGATCCTACAACTGTTCTAACAACTACAACTGCTGGTCCTACAACTATTCTAACAACTACAACTGCTGGTCCTACAACTGTTCTAACAACTACAACTAATTCTCCTACAACCACCACTGCTGATCCTACCACTGTTATAACAACTACAACTGTTAATCCTACAACTGTTAGAACAACTACAATGGCTGGTCCTACAACTACAACTATTAATCCTACAACTGTTCTGACAACAAATAATTCTCCTACAACTACCACTGCTGATCCTACAACTGTTGTAAGAACGACATCTGCTGGTCTTACAACTGTTGTAACAACGACAACTGCTGGTCTTACAACTGCTCTAACAACTACAACTACTGGTTCTACAACTGTTCTAACAACTACAACTAATTCTCCTACAACTACCATTGCTGATCCAACTACTGTTACAACTACAACTGCTGATCCTCAAACTGGTCCTACAACTGCAACTGCTGGTCCTACCACAACCACTGCTGGCCCTACAACTACCACTGCCACTGCTGGCCCTACAACGACAACTACTGGCCCTACAACTACAACTGCTGGTCCTACAACTGTTCTAACAACTACAACTAATTCTCCTTCAACCACCACTGCTGATCCTACAACTGTTCTAACAACTACAACTAATTCTCCTACAACTACAACTGCTGGCCCTACAACTGCCACTGCTGGCCCTACAACTGTTCTAGCAACTACAACCGGCCCTACAACTACCACTACTGATCCTACCACTGTTCCAAGCACAACCAGTGGAGGTACAACCACTTCTACACCTACATTTTAATGACATATTCATTATTAGTTGTATTATGAATGTGTAATTATTCAGCCATTAATTAATTATGCATTATTTCTTTCATATATTTATTGTTAATTGTATATACAAATACTATGAACTGAGGGTTAATTCATCATTCACTCACATCCAATCCTGGTTAGTAATGGAATCTGTAAATGCTTTTGCTTAATGTTTTGTTTTAATGGTTCAAAGAAAATACAGTGAAAATATATTTTGAATGTTCTTGTCAGGAGACAATCTGAAAGTCCTTTTTCCCCAAATTGAAGTCAAAAGCATAGTTCCGTTTTTAGCATGTTTAGCTTTTTAGCATGTTCCAATGATTGCTCCTATCTTTTTAGCATGTTCCAATGATTGCTCCTATTTAGAATCTCCCCTACCTGCTTTCAGAACTGCTTGCTGGGCATTCCCAATACTGATCTTAAACAATCTTAAACAATTTTTTCAAAAACTGCAACTCACCAGGTAGTCAATGGTGTTTGATGTTCCAAAACAAGTAGGCCTTTCGTAGCGAAATACAGCTTCTGTTTTGTTTTATTGTTATTTTAAAAATAAAATGGTTCCAGAATTCCTACAACCACTAGAACAACAGATGCCCTTGTGTTGTGGAACATCAACAATCACCACTAACCACTTGATGAGTTGCACATTTTTTTTTTTTTTTTTTTTTTTTTTTCAAACTTGATAAGATTGTTTTAAGGACAGGATTGAGAATGCCCAGCAAGCCATTCTGAAAGCAGGCAGTGGAAATTCTAAATAAGCCAGAAAGCCGAGACTGGAGCACTCATTGAAACTTTGGTGTCAAAAGTCTAAGTTTCATCTTAGACACCCCAGAAAACTCTATCCTCTGTTTCTGTGACCATCACATCACAGGTTTTATCATGAGTGTCTGTGTCTGCCTCCTCTTTACCAGCAGCTGCAACTCCAACATCTACTTCAGATGCCACCACAGCTCCAAAGACTGCACCAGTCACACAAGCACCTGTTCTTGAACCAGAAGTGAAGCTGGAATTTAAAATGGAGCAAAATTTTACAGAAGAACTTAATAATTCCTCCACGAAAGCATTTCAAGAGTTGGCCGCAAAAGTTTCCACAGCGGTAATCAAATTGTAGTAGAATGTTTTTCACACTTTGTAGAATTATGCAGAATTATATTGAATAATGTCATTGCATAAATTGTACTTACATTGTATTGGGTTTATTTCAGTTGAATGAAGTATATAGGAAGGAATTTGGATCACGTTTCAGCCATACAGAAATCAAGGGCTTTAGGTAGAGTGAAACAATACACCTTCAATGGAAATCAAAGTAAAATATTTCAGCTCCTGTGCTTTCCTTTAACTAGGCTAATGTAATACTTTCCTCTTTTTAGGCAAGGATCGGTAGTTGTGGATTCTGTACTGATTTTCAACGATGTAAAGTCTGTCCCTGATCTGGAAAATGTAACCAACACTATGGTTGAAGCAGTTTCCTCCAACAGCTCAAGCTTTTCTGACCTTGGTGTGGATGCTAGCAGTGTAAAAGCAGAACGTAAGGATGATGACATTTTTATTGCGGCATTGTATATGGTGTGGTTTACTAGAACCAATTAAATTTGAAGGTCTTTCAGATTTAAATATGAGGAGGCAGAGAGCACTGATCATAGTTAATTAGTTTTCCATAGTCATGAATAGGCTTTTGTATAATTTCCTAGGATTGTTTGTGCAACCACCAACAGAAGATCCCAAAACAAACGTAGAAAGTTCCACTTCATCACAGCCAAGCACAACAACTACACCAGTGACATCATCTGGCTCAACAAATGCATCTACATCTACATATGGTAAATACTTAAGCATTATTGCATCACCTAGAGAAATGAAATACTGTTTTCTGATTGGCTGCGATAGCGTCAGTTACTTTCATTTTACTTATTCATGATGAAGCAAGCCTTTTTCTTTACTTAGTGGGCCTTGATCTCTACTTGCTAATGAGTTCTAAATCAGAAAACAATATGCATAAACTCCTAAAATACTCTCAATACATCCCAGATAGTGGGAGAGCAGATTTGTTGCAGTTTTCAAACAATTTGTTGCAGTTTTCAAGGGCTTCAGAAAATGGCTACAGATAATGACAAAGTACTGTATTCCTTATGAGTACAGTCATGGGAACATATAAGCAGTGATGAATTCTAATGTCAGTAGTTATAACCATTTATAATGCTGTAAATACTGGGGTCATAGAAAGTGTTACCCTAACTTACTTGCATCAGACCACAATTTCAATGTTCTTAGTTCTGTTGACACATTCATCATATGTCCCTGTAGACAGTCATCTGGACATACAATTTGTGTATCAACAGCAAAAATTACTTCAAGTGTTTTTCGAAAATTGAGATAACAGAGAGAATGGTCTATAATTTGTATATAGTTTTTTAAATCTCCCGCTTTAAAGGGTGGAATTACTTTAGCCATTTTCATTTAGTTAGGATAATCTTTGTTGACGGTGTGAAAACATTATCCTTACACTGATCGTGAATGCCTTCCTAGCAGCTACCTTGAAAGTCACTACAATCACTACGACTGCTGGTCCTGCAATTGGCCCTACAACTACAACTGTTGGTCCTACAATGACAACTGCTGGTCCTACAACTGTTCTAACAACTACAACTGCTGATCCTACAACTGGCCCTTCAACTACAACTGTTGGTCCTACAACTGGTCCAACAACTACAATTACTGGACCTACAACTGTTTTAACAACTACAACTGGCCCTACAACTGTTCTAACAACTACATCTGCTAGTCCTTCAACTGGCCCTACAACTACAACTGCTGGTCCTACAACAGTTCTAACAACTACAACTAATTTTACTACAACTACAAGCCCTGGTCCTACAACTGTTCTAACAACCAAAACTAATTCTCCTACAACTCCCACTGCTGATCCTACTACTGTGATAACTATAACTGCTGGTCCTACAACTGCAACTGCTGGTCCTGCAACTGCTCTAACAACTACAGCTGCTGGTCCTACAGCTGTTCTAACAACTACAACTGCTGGTCCTTCAACTGGCCCTACAACTACAACTGATAGCCTTACAACTGGTCCAACAACTACAACTGCTGGCCCTACAACTACCACTGCTGGTCCTACAATTACAAGTGCTGGTCATACAACTACCACTGCTGGTCCTACAATTACAAGTGCTGGTCCTACAACTACAACTGCTGGCCCTACAACTACCACTGCTGGTCCTACAATTACAAGTGCTGGTCATACAACTAATACTGCTGGCCCTTCAACTGTTATAACAACTACAACTAATTCTCCTACAACTTCCACTGCTGATCCTACAACTGTTCTAACAACTACAAGTGCTGGTACCACAACTACCACTGCTGATCCTACACCTACAACTACCAATGCTGGACCTACAGCTGTTCTAACAACTACGACTGCTGGTCCTACAACTGTTCTAACAACTACAACTGCTAGTCCTTCAACTGGCCCTACAACTACAACTGATGGTCCTACAACTGGTCCAACAACTACAACTGCTGGCCCTACAACTACCACTGCTGGTCCTACAACTACGACTGCTGATCCTACAACTGTTAGAACAACTACAACTGCTGGTCTTACAACTGTTCTAACAACTATAACTGCTGGTCCTAAAACTGCAACTCCAACATCTGCTTCAGAGGCCACCACAGCTCCAAAGACTGCACCAGTCACACAAGCACCTGTTCTTGAACCAGAAGTGAAGCTGGAATTTAAACTGGAGCAAAATTTTACAGAAGAACTTACAAATTCCTCCACAACAGCATTTCAAGAGTTGGCTGCAAAAGTTTCCACAGCGGTAATCAAACTGTAGTGGAATATTTTTCACTTTTTGCAAAACAATATGCAGTATTACATTGAATAATATAGCATTGTTAAAGTTATTGTATTGGGTTTATTTCAGTTGACTAAAGTATATTCCGAGAAATTTGGACCACTTTTCAACCGTACAGAAATCAAGGGCTTTAGGTAGAGTGAAACACTACACTTTTAACAGAAATCAAAGTAAAATATTTTCAGCTCCCATAATTTCCTTTCACTAATGTTATAATTTCTTCTTTTTAGACAAGGATCGGTAGTTGTGGATTCTGTATTGATTTTCAATAATGTAACGTCTGTCCCTGATCCGGAAAATGTAACCAACATTATGGTTGAAGCTGTTTCCTCCAACAACTCAAGCTTTTCTGACCTTGGTGTGAATACAAGCAGTGTAAAAGCAGAACGTAAGGATTTTGTGTGAACATGATGAAATAACTAGGATCTATGTTTAGCTTGTGGCATTGATATATGGTGGTGGGTGGGGCGCAGAAAGCACTGATCATTAGTTCATTAGTTTTCCATAGCCATGAATAGGCTTTTGTATAATTTCCTAGGAGTGTTTACGCAACCGCCAACTGAAGCTCCCAAGACAACCGTAAAGACTTCCACTTCATCTACATCACAACCCAGTACAACAACTGCAACACTGACATCATTGGGCTCAACAAATGGTATGACATCTACACATGGGACATCTACGAGCATAATCAAATCATGTTAGGTATTAATACATACCTACAATAGCTCTATTAGCATCTTGTAAAGCATCCACTATCTGTCATTTGTTAGATATGTACTCACATTCTTAAATTCACAATGAATGGCTTTAAAGGTGTCCCGATATAGGAAAATAATGGACTTGGCGAAAGCAGACAGCCCTTCGGTTTCACTGTTGTGCTGATCTTCGCTTCCACCTCGTCCATCATTTCCCTTTATTGGGACAACTCTGCAGCCGCTATCCCTAATTTACCAAGGCACGAGTGAGAGTGAGGTTAGTGAGGATATACCCATGCTGTTGATTTTTATTATAAAAAAAACACCAGACGCTGCTTACCAGATACTGCACGACCGAGAATATCCTTTACCAACCACACAATCACAAGTGCGATGCTACATAAAACAGTTTTTTTTTTATTGTTCAGATATATTATAATTGTTCAGTTTTCCACTTTAGTCTTGGCATAGTTTAGTGAGAGAGGGAATGCTTTGAAATTCATTGAGACAGTCAGAGATTAAGATACGTTTGTATAAATACACACTTGACTACATTCATCACAAATGTGGAAGACAGAATGGCGATAATTTATCAAAATGAAAATGAAATGGTCTCAAAGCAGCATTGACATTTTCATTCTAAATCTATTTCTTGCTTATGTCACATCTAAACATTTTTTCAATACCTTATTTTACATTTCAACAAGATCTCTATTGCTCAAGCTACTCAAGACTTGCCAGTAGTTTAAGATGCAATAAATTTTGGTCCAACTAATTAAAGAATTAGTCGAGCCAGAAGTTTAAACAGCGTTTTTAACATCTTATTTCTCAGAGCAGCATTGCAATTTTCAGTTTTAAACCTGTTAACTGATCATATTACATCAGATCAGTCAGAGTCCACAAGTTATTTATAAAATGATAATAAAATAATAATAATACATCAATTCTATATATATAAACCAATATCTTTATAAGGGTATTCATGAAATATTTAGATGTGGCGTGATCAGCCTGGTAACAAATCTGACAAATAGGCCAAGATGACAATACAGCTTTCAGATTGTTGTGAAGTTTTCGTCATTCTGCCCTCCTTATTTAAGAAGGGGTATGAATGTTGAGTCACAGCTTACAGTCATAAATGCTTTGTGAACCATTTATGACAGCTGATATGAATGTGTATGAATGTACTCTGTCAAGAAAAGTGTAACCAGTAATCTAAACATTGTGCCTGGCAGAATCAGTGCAAGTAAGCATTCATCATCTAGTGAAACCTTAATTAATTGACACATTAAATTAATTGTGTGAACCTAATGCTTTCACCCTGAAACATCTTTCAGCTGCCACAACTGAGAGTCCGACAGCTGCCCCCACAACCACAGCTTCTGGTCCTACAATGACGACTGATGCCGGTCAAAGCACCATTTATCTGTCTTTTGGTCTCAATCAACCATTCAGTCCTGATCTTCTTAATTCATCTTCACCTGCGTACAAAACACTTAAGTCAAATGTAGAGCTTATAGTAAGTCTTCTATCTGTTGTTACATTTGTAATGTGATTTTAGTTCATTGGTATTTATAGCTAGCACTATGATACCGATCTACATGATGTCTATTACTGTCTATTGACTGTCTATTTTTTTGTAACAGCTCAAAGCAATTTATCATGCACAATTCGGAGACACTTTCAGAAGCATCAAGGTCATCAGATTTTCGTGAGTATTAGCAGTACAATGTTAAATAAGTTGGGTTATGAATTCATGATAAATGTCCAGTATAATTTGTTTGTGATTTGTTCTGTTGACTTTGGTTCCTCAGGAACGGGTCCATTGTTGTTTTCTCAGAGCTTGTGTTTTATGCAAGTTCAGCCCCCTCTACTGGTGATGTGGAATCTGCTTTGAGCAGCTTAATTATTCTCAACATAGTGCCTGGCAGCATAAATGCAAGTAAGAATTTATCATTTAGTGAAACCTTAAAGGAAAATACCGGAGTGAATTCAAGCATAGCCCTGTTGAAAGAGCTTGCTAAATGCGCTAGTTTAAGGTGACCAGATTTCTTTGAGGAAAATCGGGGACATTTTGGCGTTCAGCGAATAAATTAGTATTAAAATCTCAGGTTTTTTGGCGTCACCACATTTGACATTATTGTAGTTTATCCACGGCCTAGGAGGCCTTCTTTTCTCCTCTTAGAAGGGTATATAGCCCTATATTAGTGTTAGCACTTATGTCTGTCCCCACAGTATCTGGATGTTTTCCACTATGCATTCTAAACTCACTATTAGGCCCTAGGATAAAAGACAGGAACTTTCCCACAAATTTTCAGATAGACTGAAGTGTTATCATTCTGGATGATGCATTACATTATGTATTAGGCTATGCTAAAGCAATTCTAGGGTCTGTCAAGAGTGGTAAGATATAGACCTATTACTATTTTAAATGTGGGACCCACCTGTCTGCACATAGCCTATCTACATGCTTGTTCCAAAAATAGGCCTTTCTACTGACAGGAGTCCAGGAATCTTTGATACAAAATATCAACAAAGTAACAAATAGGCTTTTTTTTTAATGCTGTTGCCCTTTTAAGAAAAATAAAATAGCCTACTCTCATCTGTCTCGTCTGTTCTCGTTGGAGAGAGAAAAGATAGATACTACTTATTAGACCTTACATATACTGAAAATAGCTTTGACACCTAAACTGTTTGAGAAAGATAGCACTGAAATGAAATACAAGGCCTGACTTGTATTAAGTTGTGTTTGCTAAAACGGCAAATCGCGGTAAAATGTATTGCCGAGGAGAAAATAGTCAATTAAAAAGTTCAATGTTGAAGGAGAGTTTGTAAGTTTTCCTGGTCAGACAACCAAAAAGAGGGAAGATCGAGTCAAAAATGGGACAGGTGACTACTGTAGCCATGGATTAAAACTGTAACTCAGCTGCAACTGGCTGGGTATTCTGTTTTTTTCCTCTCGAGTCGTACTCGGCCAAAATCGGGGACATTTTCAGGGACAGGTGCAGGCGGGGACAGGTCATCAAAATCGGGGTCTGTCCCCGGAAATCGGGGATGTCTGGTCACCCTACGCTAGTTAGCAAGTGGAACAAAATAATTTGGCAGACCGAAGGCGAACGCAAAAGCGAACAGGCACTTTACACTGAATCAATGGGACCTGAGTCTTGGAAACCGAAAGTAAGATCTGAGGTTACATTGACTCAATGTAAAGTGTTTCGCTAGGTCTATGCTGTTCGAAATTCTTTCATTTCATGCAAAATATATTGCTTTTAGAAGGCTCGTGCAGCAGGGCGATGCTTAAAGGAATGTACCGGATTGAATTCAAGCATAGCCCTGTTGAAAGAGCTTGCTAAATGCGCTAGTTAGCAAGTGGGACAAAATAATTTGGTACAGCATAGACCGAACGCGAATGCAGAAGCGAACAGGCACTTTACACTGAATCAATGGGACCTGGCAATTGGAAACCGAAAGTAATATCTGAGGTTACATTGACTCAATGTAAAGTGTTTCGCGTTCGTGTTAGGTCTATGCTGTTCGAAATTCTTTCATTTCATGCGAAATATATTGCTGTTGGAAGGCTAGTGCAGCAGGACTATGCTTGAATTCACTCCGGTGCATTCCTTTAAACTTACTCCGGTATTTTCTTCTAATTAATTGACCTACATTAAATTACTTGTATGACCCATTTCAATGCTTTCATCCTCAAAGCTTTTCCAGCTTCCCCAACTACAACTGCGAGTCCAACAGCTGCCCCCACAACTACAGCTTCTGGTCCTACAATGACGACTGATGCCGGTCAAAGCACCATTTATCTGTATTTTAGTCTCGATCAACCATTCAGTCCTGATCTTCTTAATTCATCTTCAACTGCGTATAAAACACTTAAGTCAAATGTAGAGCTTATAGTAAGTCTTCTACCTGTTGTTACTTGTAAATACTGTGATCTCAGTTCCTTGGCATTTATAGCTAGCACCATGATATTGTGCTATATATCATATAACTGTCTATTTTATTTGTAACAGCTCAAAGCAATTTATCATGCACAATTCGGAGACAGTTTCAGAAGCTTCAAGGTCAAAAACATTTTGTGAGTATTAGTAGTACAATATTAAAGCTGTATTCGACAATTCTTTTAAAGTCAAATTTCATAGAATTGTCACGTTATTCTGGAAGTAGTACATGTATAACAGAGGCCTGCTCTGTGAGGAGCGTAGTAGTGACAGGGGGAGGGACCAGAGAGTATGATTTTGAATTTTTTGCCTAAAAGTCTTGGAATGAAGTAGACTTGCTGAATATAGCTTTAAGTAAGGTTGATTATGAATTCATGATAAATGTACAGTAGCCTATATCATTTTTCTGTGTTTTCCTCAGGAACGGTTCCATTGTTTTCTCAGAGCTTGTGTTTAATGCAAGTTCAGCCCCCTCTACTGGCGAAGTGGAATCTGCTTTGAACAGCTCAAGTATCCTCAAGATAGTGCCTGGCAGCGTCAGAGCAAGTAAGATTTCAACATTTAGCGAAAATATAATTAATTGACCTACATTAAATTAATTGTGTGATCCATTATAATGGACAATGCTTCCACCTTCAAAGGTCTTTCAGCTGAAACAACTACAACTGATAGTCCAACACCTACCCCTACGACTGCAACGTCTGGTCCTCTCATGACGACTATTGACGATGAAATCACCATTTATCTGTATTTTAGTCTCGATCAAGAATTCAGTCCTGATCTTCAGAATTCATCTTCAGACGCGTACAAAAAACTTGACAAAGAGGTCATGATTATAGTAAGTCTTCTATCAGTTGCTACACTTGTATGTATCTTGTTATCTCAGTCATTTCACTGCATATTTTACACCAGTAATCATATGCATGTGACCAATGAACTTACTTGAAAATCCATGAAATCCTTCAAATATTGTGATTAGTTATTTGGCATGTGCAGCTAGCATCATAATACTGATCTAAACATCATCTAAATATCTAACTATGACAGTCTATTTTATTTGAAACAGTTGGATGCAATTTATGATGCAGAATTCAAAGATACATTCAAAGGCTCCAAGGTCAACAGCTTTGCGTGAGTATTAGAACACTGTAAAGTTGGGGTTTGGGTTCATGATAAATGTACAGTATATGATTTGTTCTGCTGACTTTGGTTCCTCAGGAACGGGTCCGTCATGGTTTTCTCAGAGCTTGTGTTTAATGCAAGTTCAGCCCCCTCAACCAGCATTGTGGAGTCTACTTTGAGCAGCTCAAGTATTATCAAGATAGTGCCTGGCAGCGTCAGAGCAAGTAAGATTTTATTATTTAGTGAAACCTTAATTAATTGACTTACTAACTGTGACTCCTATAATGTACAATGCTTCCACTTTCAAAGGTCTTTCAGCTGAAACGACTACAACTGTTAGTCCAACACCTACCCCTACGACTGCAACGTCCGGTCCTCTCATGACAACTATTGGCGATGAAATCACCATTTATCTGTATTTTAGTCTCGATCAAGAATTCAGTCCTGATCTTCAGAATTCATCTTCCGAGGCTTACAAAGCACTTGACAAAGAGCTCATGATTATAGTGAGTCTTCTATCTGTTGTTATACTTGTATGTGACTTGTATGTGCCACAAGGTTTATTTCTTAGTTAAGGGAGTTTTTCCTTGCCCCTGCAGTTCTCAGGTGCTCCTTGTTGAAAGGAGATACACCGGACATAATTTCACTGCATTTTTTACACCAATAATCATATTCAAGTGACAAGTAAAATTCCTTGAATATCTTTTAAATATTGTGATCTCTATTACTTGTCATTTATAGCTAGCACCATGATGCTGACCCATAATGTATAATCAAAATTTCTAAATAAAACTATTTTATTTCTAACAGTTGGATGCCATTTATGATGCTGAATTCAAAGATGCATTCATACGCTCCAAGGTCAAGAGCTTTGCGTGAGTATTATTACACTGTAAAGTTGGGTTTTGAGTTCATGATAAATGTCCAGTATATGATTTGTTCTGTTGACTTTGGTTCCTCAGGAACGGGTCCGTCATGGTTGTCTCAGAGCTTGTGTTTAATGCAAGTTCAGCCCCCTCAACTAGCGCTGTGGAGTCTACTTTGAGCAGCTCAAGTATTATCAAGATAGTGCCTGGCAGCGTCAGAGCAAGTAAGATTTCATTATTTAGTGAAACCTTAATTAATTGACTTACTAACTGTGACTCCTATAATGTACAATGCTTCCACTTTCAAAGGTCTTTCAGCTGAAACGACTACAACTGTTAGTCCAACACCTACCCCTACGACTGCAACGTCCGGTCCTCTCATGACAACTATTGGCGATGAAATCACCATTTATCTGTATTTTAGTCTCGATCAAGAATTCAGTCCTGATCTTCAGAATTCATCTTCCGAGGCTTACAAAGCACTTGACAAAGAGCTCATGATTATAGTGAGTCTTCTATCTGTTGTTATACTTGTATGTGACTTGTATATGCCACAAGGTTTATTTCTTAGTTAAGGGAGTTTTTCCTTGCCCCTGCAGTTCTCAGGTGCTCCTTGTTGAAAGGAGATACACCGGATATAATTTCACTGCATTTTTTACACCAATAATCATATTCAAGTGACAAGTAAAATTCCTTGAATATCTTTTAAATATTGTGATCTCTATTACTTGTCATTTATAGCTAGCACCATGATGCTGACCCATAATGTATAATCAAAATTTCTAAATAAAACTATTTTATTTCTAACAGTTGGATGCCATTTATGATGCTGAATTCAAAGATGCATTCATACGCTCCAAGGTCAAGAGCTTTGCGTGAGTATTATTACACTGTAAAGTTGGGTTTTGAGTTCATGATAAATGTCCAGTATATGATTTGTTCTGTTGACTTTGGTTCCTCAGGAACGGGTCCGTCATGGTTGTCTCAGAGCTTGTGTTTAATGCAAGTTCAGCCCCCTCAACTAGCGCTGTGGAGTCTACTTTGAGCAGCTCAAGTACTATCAAGATAGTGCCTGGCAGCGTCAGAGCAAGTAATATTTCAACATTTAGCGAAAATATAATTAATTGACTTCTATTAAATTAACTGTGACCCCTTATAATGGACACTGCTTCCACTTTCAAAGGTCTTTCAGCTGACACAACAACTACAACTGATAGTCCAACACTTACCTCTACGACAGCAACATCTGGTCCTCTCATGACGACTATTGGCGATGAAATCACCATTTATCTGTATTTTAGTCTCGATCAAGAATTCAGTCCTGATCTTGATAATTCATCTTCAGACGTGTACAAAAAACTTGACAAAGAGGTCATGATTATAGTAAGTCTTCTATCTGTTATTATACATGTAAATATATGATCTCAGTTCCTTGCTGTTCTGGGTCACAAGGTTTCTTTACAGGTCTCTTCCTTAGTAAGGGAGTTTTTCCTTGCCCCTGCTTCTCTTGGATGCTCTTGTTGGTCCCCGCCACTAGGCCCCCTTACCCCATGAACTAACCAACCATCCTATATAGCCCCTTTCTTACTGCACTTCTGTACTTTATAACACCTCTACTCTCCACACCCATGCCCATTGCCCATTAATACACAAATAGGTTGACACCAGAGATCATTTCACTGCATATTTTGCACCAGTAATCATATGCACACGTAACCAATGAACCTCCTTGAAAATCCTTGAAATACTTGAAATATTTTGATCTCAGTTCTTTGGCATTTGTATTTAGCATCATGATACTGATCTAAATATGTATGTCTATTTTAATTGTAACAGTTGAAAGCAATTTATGAAGCACAATTTGAAGATACATTCATACGCTCCAAGGTCAACAGCTTTGCGTGAGTATTAGAACAATGTGAGGTTGGGTTTTGAGTTCATGATAAATGTACAGTATATGATTTGTTCTGTTGACTTTCGTTCCTCAGGAACGGGTCCGTCATGGTTGTCTCAGAGCTTGTGTTTAATGCAAGTTCAGCTCCCTCAACCAGCGCTGTGGAATCTACTTTGAACAGCTCAAGTGTCCTCAATATAGTGCCAGGCAGCGTCAGAGCAAGTAAGATTTCATAACTTAGTGAAACCTTAGTTAATTGACTTACATTAAATTAACTGTGACCCATTTTAATTCATACTGCTTTCACTCACAATGCTCTTTCAGCTAAGAGTCCAACAGTTGCACTGACAACTAAAACTACAACCACCGTTCGGACAACCACAACGGCTGTTCCTACAACTGCCTCAAAAACTACAACTGCTCTTCCTACCACGACAACCACTATTCCTACAACCACAAGTACTGTTCCTACAACTACAACTGCTGTTCCTACAACGACAACCACTATTCCTACAACCACAAACACTATTCCTACAACTACAACTGCTGTTCCTACAACTACAAACACTGTTCCTACAACTACAAGCACTATTCCAACTACAACTGCTGTCCCTACAACTACAACTGCTGTTCCTACAACTTCCTCTACAGCTGCCCCAACAACTACAACTACAACCACTGTTCCTGCAACTACAACCGCTGCTCCTACAACTACAACCACTGTTTCTACAACTACAAGTACAACTGCTGTTCCTACAACTGCCCCTACAACTAAAACTACAACCACTGTTCCTACATCTACAACCACTGTTCCTACATCTACAACCACTGTTACTACAACTGCAAAAGCTTTTCCTACAGCTGCTCCAACAACTACTACCGCTATTCCTACAACTGCCCCTACAACCACTGACTCTAAAGTTGCCCCCACAATTACAACCATTGGTCCAACAGCTGCCCCCACAACTACAACAACTCTTTCTACAACTGCATCAACTTCAACTGCTAGTCCTACACCTTTCCCCACAACTTCAACCACTGGTCTCACAGCTACTCCCCGAACTGCAACCATTGTTCCTATGACAGGGCGTATAACTACGACCACTAGTCCAACAGCTTCTCCTACCACAATAGTTGCCCCCACAACTACAGCTGCTGTTCCTACAGCTTCATCATCAACCTCAACTGATCCAACAGCTGTCCCCACAACTACAAGCATTTATCCTGTTACCCCTACAACTAAAACCACTCGTCCTACAGTTACCCCTACAACTAAAACCATTCGTCCTACAACTGCTGGTCCTACAATGACTACTGAAAGCGATGAAAGCACTATTTTTCTGTCTTTTAGTCTCAATAAAGATTTCACTTCAGATCTTCTTAATTCATCTTCTGAGGCATACAAAACACTCGCGTCAGACTCAGTGTTTATAGTAAGTCTCCTATCTATTGTTACAGTTGTAAATATTGTGATATCAGTTATGTGATATCCGTTACCTATTTGTAGATAGCTCCATGATACTGATTTACAATATATAGTAGTATAGTATGAAGTACATTTCTAAATATGCTTGTCTATTTGTAACAGCTGGATGCAATTTATAGAGCAAAATTCCCCGATACATTCAGAGGCTCCAAGGTCAAGAGCTTTGCGTGAGTATTAGTATGCTGTAAAATTGGATTAAGAATTCATGATAAATGCACAGTATATAATTTGTTTTGTCAACTTTTATTCCTCAGGAGCGGGTCCATTGTTGTTTTCTCAGAGCTTGTGTTTGAAAGTGCAAGTTCAGGCCCCTCTATTGGTGATGTGGAATCTGCTTTGAACGGAACAAGTTTCCTCAACATAGCGCCTGACAGCATCAGTGCAAGTAAGATTGAGACCTTTATTTTAAACAATTTTTTTCTGTCACTGGTCATAAGGCCGATAATGTAATAACGGCCAAAAATGTAATAACTGCCAATAACGTAATAATTTTCACAGTTTTTAAATGTAATAAAGCCAATAATGTAATAACTTGCCAATAATGTAAGAATTCTTATTCTTATCTAAAAATATTATTTGTAGGTTTTATGTGATGATTATCATAATGCAGTTATACGCAAACAGGAATATTTTAAAATTATTTTTAATTTAATAAAATAATTTCATGTATTTTTTTTTTTTACTCCATCTTCCCACGGCGCCCCTGGCACCACCTCACAGCCCCCCACTTTGAAAACCACTGGTCTAGAGTTCTAGGCTAATGAGTTGGACCAATTTCTTGCATCTTCAGTACTAGCAAGTCTTGAGTAGTTTGAGCAATAGAGCTCTTATTAAAATTAGCCAAAGTTGCCCTTTAACCGTCCACTAGGTGAACAAAACACTCAAGTCATGTGACTGACACTTTACTCAGCCATCAGCAGGCTTCCATAGTTCTACAGCAAAATGTGAAAAAGTAATTTTATGGTTTGTAGATTGGAAAACGAAAATAGCTATTCTTACTTATTGGATATTGGATTGTATATCCTATATTTATTGGAAAACGGTATAAAATGCTGTAAAATGACAGCTGACCACTTCTCCCCGTCCTCCTATTTCTCCCTCCTCCCCCACCTCAGCCCCATCCTCCACTTCTCCCTCCCTTGACTGTGCACTATGGTTGAGTATGCACCGAGTGGGGTCACTGTTCTCTCCCTCCGCTACATATGGTGTCAGAAGAGGGATGGCTACCGTGAGGCCATCGGATGTGTACCCAATGTGTGGTCCGTATGAGGGACCACCAGGATAGGTTGACCCCGGTGTGAGGGACCCCTGAGATGGGTGAAGCACTAAAGTGTGGGGTACCCTGGGATGGGAGTAGTATGGCTGGTGGATGCGTGAGGGACATGCGCTTCCCAAAGGGGAAGGCAGTGTGACGGGGTACCATCACTACGGTTAAGTATGCACTCTGACTGACATACCAACAAGCTTGGCTCCTTGATGTTGCAGTCAAGTTGCACATTTAGCTCTCCGGAGACCCAGATTCGAGATTGTGTGCGGTTTCGTAAAAGGTTATTACATTATCGTTTCAGAGAAAAATCTTACATTATTGGCAAGTTATTACATTATTGGCTTTATTACATTTAAAACTGTGAAAATTATTACGTTATTGGCAGTTGTTACATTATTGGTCATTATTACATTATCGGCCTTTACACTCCTGTTTGCTTTTCAACACATTCAACACCTCTTTTCACTCAAAATAGTTACCTCTCCACCCACAACACCAATTCCTACAACAACAACAACAACTACCACTACTACAGCAGCTACACAGGCTTCATCCGGACCCCCTGCACAAGCCAGATTTCTCCCGCTGACTCTCACCATGCTGCTTCTTGTTCTACAGTGTCTGAACTTCTCATAAAAGCAACTTGGATTAATTGAATTTTGTACAGGCACTGCACTATTGTTTCATAATTTGATAGTTGTAAGTGCCAGTTTTTAACCAGGTAAAAGTGAAGGTATTTTAGATAATAAAAAAAAACACAATGTTGTCCAGAATCACTCCAACAGTGTTGAAACTATGATATGCAATGCCTATGTTTTAGACTTTTTTACATTTTATTTTTAGACTTCATGAAAGGACATGTGAAGGTATTTTAGATAAAAAATAAACACAATGTTGTCCAGAACCACTCCAAGTGTTGAAACTATGATGTGCAATGCCTATATTTTAGATTTATTAGACTTAGGCTAATGGAAGGCCACTTGAAATAGAACAACAGGCCACAAATGGCCCTCAGAATGTAAATTGTCCAGCCCTGATCTAGGCCCATATTTTGTAATAAAAAAAGGTTTGGGAGGGATGAGATTCCTTGGTCCCCCATTAGCAGAGGTCCACATCCCCTCCTGATCTGCTGGCTAAGTTAACAACTTTCCCTGACTGCGGTTCACTAGTTATGACTGCTTGACGTGATAAGCGCGCAGCTTTGTAGCTAGCCTGGTCCTGAATTAAAGAAGCAGAGATCGTGGAAAAGATGTCCTTGCACCTCTATAGCAGGGGTGGGAACCAGGCTCGGGAGCCAGATGTGGCTCTTGATGGTTGGTCTGGCTGCAGAAAATCTTTAATAAAAAGAATGATAACTTTAATGTAGGCCTATTTCAATCTCATGTAGGCCTATTTCAATCCATTCATCTATCTATTTCAGTCTTGAATAGCACTTGAATAGCAATTGTGAGAAATGGAAAGCCATTCACAGATGAGGAGTATGCCAAACACTCTTCTTCTGTACTTTTGATTACTTTCGAATAAAGATAAGATAAATTAATGATTAAAAGACAGGCTTGTATATTGTATGGCTCTCATGGAAATGAATTTTGTGCCATTCATGGCTCTCTCAGAGAAAAGGTTCCCACCCTCTCTATAGGTATAGGGAACTGAAGTAGAGCTGTGAGTGATGGGGGGGGGGGGGAGGGATAAGCGCCGGGGCTCATAACAGGAGGAAGAGTAGGCGAAATTAGGTGAAATTTCCTGGGAGGCGGAAGACGGGTGAGTTAAATGGCTGTCAATCATCGTTTAGAAAACAACATTAATGAATTATAGGAAGGCAGTCAAAGGTATTTCAGAATTTCCTGCTAATAAATAATACATCAGTGTCAAGTGAAGTCTTGACGTGGTGTGTTGAACAAGCGGTAAACCTATATTATACAACTGGTTAAACATAATGTCTAATAGAATATTTTGAAGAATTTGTTTGTGGTATTGTAATCAAGGTACTGTATTTAAAAAGTGTCCACTGTAAATTGTTTTATAAAGTTATCACTTGATGATCCTCGGTCATTCCAATGTATTGTTTATAACTGAGTATGTCAGAAATAAAGATGAAATCTTGAGTTTTACTGTTGATGTGAATTTATCTGAATAGAAATTATATGAATTCCTGTCCGCAATTAAAAGTATAGTCCTCTCAATACTTTATAGGAGGTACTGAATCACCTGAGGAGTTAGGAGATTAACCCTAACCCTTGGGTTATCTTCAGTACGCAACTCTAAAAATAAATAATGTCCTTTCCAGTCTAGCCAAGGCACATGCCCGGCTGATATATTGTTACAAATTGCAGGAAAATCTAATGATAGTTCTTCTTGGCAAGGTACTGCATTTCCTTTTCCTTACATATGTCAAAGTGAACAGTGATATTTTTCCTCTGGTGAATGCCTTTTCCCTTTGATTTTGATCTCATTTCGAATGTCTCTTCAATTTTTCAAGTGACAGACACACTGACAGACCAACCAACCGGCAGAGACAGATAGATACGAATTTACGACATGGTGAAAGATACACCTTATTCCTTTTGAGAAAGGCAGA
>JAODXP020000009.1:1213532-1214737 GCA_027497455.2 Sardinella longiceps | reverse complement strand
TTGGAGGATGTTAGTAGAAGAAGCAAATCAGTATGACCTTTATGGGCAATTTCATACTACTTCTTGTAAACTCTTGTAATATTTATTTGTCTAATACCCAAGAGACACCTTTGAGGCAGTTATCATTATTTCCTATTTTATTTTTTTATTTTTATTTTTTAACCTGATAGTAATTAAATCAGTATACCAAAAACTATGTAAAGAGCCAGTCGGACGACGGTTTAGAAAAGATCCGGAACAGAGTTTATTAACAAAAAAGCAAAACAAAGACCATGGTGCACCAAGGGAGAGACAGCATGCTACCCGCAAAAATCCATCAGCTCTGCTGCTCTAACTAAACAGGAAGTTTCCTGACTATTGCCCAGGTCGACAGAAGATGACGTTGGACGTCCCCAGTTGATGTGGACCCAATGCGTGGACCCCACAGAGTCAGATCATATGCTAGCGTGGTAACCTGAGAGCAGATAGCCATTGACAGATAGACACAGGAGAGAAAAGTAGGATTCTTATCTCACTTCTTCAAACCCATAACTCAAACATTTGCATATATGCTCAAACACATGCATATAGAAGGGCAAGTAAGGCATACCATTAAATATCACCAGGAGGTGAATAAAGGCTCTCTAGTATATATTATGTAGGTACCAAACATAAAGGATATAAAACACTGGGTAAGGGGAAACAAAATGGAAAATGAGTGAAACCGATATCTAATTTATTACCTGCTCTTCATAGCCTGACAAGACATCCTATAAGCTATATATTAACCTATATCCTATATCAAAATGTATAGTCTGGCATCGATAGATAGACCGAACTTAATAATAGACGGATTAAGGCAGGTATCTCACAAAATGCTGCTATATGTACTTGTAATAGGAGAGGCTATGACCAGTTAGAGGAAAGAATAAGACGTAAACACCAATGTGTGATTAATGAACACCGACGGTGTCTGACCAATCAAATTCTCTATGGCTTGCAAGACGAACTGGCTGAGCAAATCTAGAGTACGTCTAGTATAGGCTAAGGTCTTCAGCCAAAGTAACACAGAAAAAATGATCATCGCTGGTTGATATTATTTGGGTTGAAAGTGAATTAATTCAGAAAGTACTTCCATAAGCTATTATTATTAGGCTATATAAAGTGTTACCTGTGATAAAACATATTAAATGGCATATACTCCATCTCTATTGAAGATATGGGTG
>JAODXP020000009.1:1203532-1208532 GCA_027497455.2 Sardinella longiceps | reverse complement strand
TAGCCAACCTCTCGGCATATGTTATGCCTCCAATTATAATGTGGTGGTTGTAGCTGTCAAATGATATCTTGTGTATTCATGTTTGACTGCATCAAATGCTTAGAGTCTTATGTTTAGTGGGAACGTTTTTTTTTTTTTTTTTTTTTTTTACATCAACATGTGTTGTACAGAATGTGGGTTATTCATCTGCTGAGTCTGTAGCTACACTGTAGGCTATGCTCTTGGTATGGACATTGCAGGAGTGAAGGGAGATCACTTGGAACCATATTGGTAGACAGTATAACAACACCAGTTAAATTTAGGAACAATATTTTGGATCCTCAGATCACATCTGGCTGAAGGTTTCTGCTGCCTCTATTTGGTAAATCCCAGTAGAGCTGATTGGTGATTTACTGTATGGCATATGGACAGTGCTGTGCATCACAAGGCTGTTTCTCCACAAAGAGCCGACTAAGGCTGGAACAGTTAAAGTGGCAGCCAGGCTTACTGGGTAGGAAACTCTCTGATTGGGGATGAACGTCAAAGATCCTCATCAGGCATGAAGGGAACGGAGGGAGGGACTGGATATGAGGCTGGGCACACTTTTACTCATTTACTTCACAATGAATCTCTCTGTATTTTCCTCTCCTATCTCTCTCTCTCCTCTATCTGTATTCCTATCTATCTATATCTATATCTCCCCTCTCTCTCTTTATTTTCTTCTCTTCTTACATACACTCTCTCTCCCTCTTTATTCTCCCACCCTCTATCTCTCTTTTCCTCTTACTTGCTTTATTTTTCTCTCTCTTTCCGTCTTATTTCTTTCTCTCTTACACACTCTCTCTCTCTCACACACACACACACAATCTCTCTCTCCTTTCCTCATTACCCACCCCTCTCTCTATCTCTCCCTCTATTTCTCTGTCCCTCTCTCCCTCCCTCTCCACTCCCCCTTTCTCCCTCTCTCTCTCTCTCCCCGACAGCCCACAGTGATTTACATTTCCCTCCTCTCTCGGCTGGCTGGCCTCTTTCTCCTGCCTGAGCTCAAGCAGCGGAGTTATGATAAACACACTGAGGTGGGGATTATAATCACTGCCACTATGCACATCGATCGGCTAAGGTCATTGTGGTTTGTTAAACATCCTAATGATTTTCTCTTCACAGGCTATAAAAACACGCTGACTTTCGTAAAAGACTCTGCAGTGTAGACACTTGACAGTAAACACATGACCTTTTTTTTTGAATGATTGGCAGATGTCAAACATTTTTTCACAAGCAATCAGTTGTCTGAAAGTGCAGATGCCCATTTCAGTGCTGGCATGCCAGTTACTTTTTATTCAGTTTGAAAGAGAATTCCATAGTAAACGGTTTAAATTGGTTGGGGCGACCATATCTAAAAACGATTTTGTAGCATCTGTGTTGCTACTTCTACCAACCCATGATATGCTGTCTACACACAGGTATGCCTATTATCTCCATCTACAGATAGAGGTTTAGACCTCCCAACATAAGTAGCGGTGGTAGCATATTGGAACCTGACTAGCATGCTAGAAGCTTGGAAATTGGGGGGTTGAATCCTTGTTGACACTGTTCTGCGGCCCTTGAACAAGGCACTTAACCCTTAGGGAGACTGGCCCTGAACTAATTGATAGGCTAGTTGGCTAAATGCAAGCCATTTTGCAGAATGCAGGAAAATAGTGGGTCTTGGTTGGTGGCTCTATGTTTTGGTCATCTTGCAATCCAAACTGAAAGGAAAGGGTTGTGTCAAAACCCAAGATATTGCCTTCTACCTTCTTCGTCCTATCACCCATAACACTCTGGTACTACGGTAGCTATTGCTGAACTAAGGGATTTTTTTTGTTTTTGTAGGCCTAGTTATTTTTTGATTGCTATGGAAAGCATGTAGGCTACTCAAAAATTCATCCCAGGTTACATTCAGGGTACTGCATTTATGCTGACACATTGTGTCTCATCCAAAAAAAAAACACACAAAGAGGATACAGTAACTCTCTGAACATGTCTCAAATATTGAACAGAAATAATGCAAATACAAATAATGACAGCATGATGCCTTTTCATCCAGGGAAATATGCTAAATAAATCAACTGTGTGCTAGATGTAAAGTGAGATATAAAGCAGTAGAATGTGGTATAGGATCAATATGATGTGTGCACGGAGAAAGACTGCAGAAATGTGAAGATCTGAAGACAGCCTCTTCAAAATGCTGTGGTTAACAATGCAGAATGTAATATCTAAAGCAATGGCTTCTTCTTGGTCTGAATAGCTGTACGCAACACGTCCGAATTCCCTGAGTGCCATTGTCCTCTTGTCAGCGGACACATCTCAATGCATACATTACACGCTTGATCTGCTCTGCTGGGTCGCCTCCTTCTTTGACAAATTATTCACAAATCACGTCAACCGGAGAGGTTTCAGTGGAACCTCCCTTCAATTTCACACGCTCTACCATTATAGAGGGCTACTCGGGAATGAAACCTGTGCATCTCAGCGCATTTTCTCTCTGCTTTCCCCCTCGTGCACTAATCATTCAAGGGCAGTCACGGCAGTGCAGATGTCGCTTTGGGTGGTGACCACCAGTCGCCTAGGGTCTCTGCGATGACATCTTGGTTTGGGGGCTACCATTGACGCGACGTCCGTAGTTGTTTGTAACCCCCTCTCACGCTTGAGTGAGTCCTCTGTGTGTGTGTGTGTGTGTGTGTGTGTGTGTATGTGTGTGCCTGCGCACCGAAGCCCCGCCTCCCACTCCCCGCGTCTCTGTATCATCCCCCTTTAGCATTCACGATAGCCTCTAATCGTTGATCTCAAATCAAATACCGAGCACCACTGTGCCACCGAAAAGGTGAAGAAACGAACAAAAACAGAAGATGGAGTAGCGCGCGCACGCATCCATCCATTCGGCAGCATCACGCGATTTCTTTGATGGCTTCACGCTTTCACGGGAGTACTCATTCATTGCACGGTGAGTTTGGGGAGATGGGGGTCGGGGTGAGGTGGGGAAATAAGCGTGCGTGAGTTTGTATTCGGCTATTGTCTGTTGCGTCCCCGGGTATATCGATTGGACCGTTTTAAGATCCTGAAGTTGTCTTATTTCAGAAAACCTCCTATATTTGCGTATCTCCGCCATAATCGTCCGTAGTAAGATGTGTTGATGGGCAGGGACGCCTTCTGTCTACAAGAAAAGGGCTAACACGCGTTGAAGATGAGATGAGTGGTCAGCAGCACATGATCATACGCGTAAGTGTCATCATGATGAAAAAAATAACAATGTGATCATGAACAAGCTCACAAAGACACCTGTCTCGTAGGGTATGCAGAAGACCAATTTATTATGCCTCTGACAAGATTCTCTGTCCCTCTCTCTCTTCGTATCACACTATTGATCTTTGAAGAGTCACCGTCGCCCTAAGGCTAAGCAAAGCACCACCAAGGAGGAGGAAATAATCGCTGCATTCACATTAACGTTGTTTCCTTTTTACGCGTAAAAGAATTAGCTGTCAGCGTGCCTTCGAAATGCAGCGTTTTTACTGTTTTTCATCTCGTGATCTCGTGATGTCTCAGGACCCAGTTAGCAGTCGTCCACCTGCTCACAACCAAAGTCATATGGATTAACTTTTGATAAGATGGCTTTTAAAGTTTATGTGAGCTGTATTCACCACTGGGCAGAATTAGAGTAGGGCTTATTTCTGAGATTGGCTTGGTTTTGAAACCAATTAATGAATAATCAACCCTAGAGGAGAATATTTCACATTTCTTTGCACTTAAGTGACGTATAACACTGCTGTTTAAGTGAGATGTATTTCACAAGTCATGAAGAGGCCTTGGGGAGACAGAAGGGAATCATTCAGCCAGAATACTGTGTGTGGACGGGTCCATCACGGTTCCGAGGTAACGGAGGTTCTGCTGTGATGCTATGTTTAGATTAAGGTTTAGGCAGCACAAAATGTTTTTTGTTCCCCACAAAAACATTGTATGCACGTGGTTTACATAAAGACTTTAGTAAAGTAGGCATACATTTAGTGAGTTTGAAAGTAAAAGGCTATCATAATAACTTCTCTCTGGCTGCAGGATACTTGGTGGATTTCAAGTTGGTCTTTAAACATTGTTTTTGCTGTATAATTTGTGTAATAGGCCTGTTGAATTATATAGTTTGCTAATATTGATTATGGTGAGAAGACTTGATAGACCACATCTGACATGACTGGAAGGTTTGACTTGGTGTATATTCCTGTAGAGTTGGTAGGTTATACTGTAGCTAGTAGAGGCATGTTTTAGCCACTGTAAACAAGTTTTCATGTGTTGTTACAGTCATCTTAAATGAACAGATACACTCACTCTCTAGTCCAAGATTACTGAAGCACAGTGGTAGGCTATATTCCATACCAGATATCAGATGATTTGATTGGATTTGTACCAATTTGCCTTAATTGAACTATGACAGTCATATCTATCCAGGGCTGTTGGCGGAACTCTATTATTGTGCTCGATGTGGTAGCAATTAAGTCGTTCAGCTTCTAAATGCCACTTGAATGTCGTCCAGACTATAATTACTTTGCTGAGGCCATCTTTCCCTCCCTCTGTGTCCCAGCCTGACATAAGACTTGGCCTCCTCGGTGCTGGTGCCTTGCTTTCACACACTCAACTGGTTACACCCCTGTGTTCTGGCATGCTAACAAGTCCTCAGACACATGTGCTTTGGAAGCATGTGTGTGTACAGTAGCCTTCAGAAGCATGTGTTGTGGGAGTTTCAGAAGCATGTGGTCAGATGTGTGTTTGGACGCACATGTTCTGTCATGTTGTCAGTTCACAGAACCTCTAGTGTGCCATATTTCCTAAAGGAACCTCTATTCTTGAATTTCTAACATGGCACCTCTATATCTCTTGGAATCCCTGTTAGATCCACAGGAACTATTCATGATCCCACCAAAGGAATTCAGACTTGGCTTTTTTTTTTGTTATCTCACCCTGTAGGCTGTGAACTATATTGTGTAGTAGCCTACAGT
>JAODXP020000009.1:1191032-1198532 GCA_027497455.2 Sardinella longiceps | reverse complement strand
CACACACACACACACACACACACACACACACACACACACACACACACACACACACACACACCACTCCCCAGCCCACCCGTACACATGGATATATGCACATACACACACATGCACAGACACACAGACACAATATTAGATAATGACAAAATCCCAATCCCCACCCCACCCCCTCCCCTTACACACACAATATCAGATAATGACTGGATCACAATGCCCCACCCCTGCGCACGCACACACACACAACACACACACACACACACACACACACACACACACACACACACACACACACACACACACACACACACACACACACACAGAGATAACGGCTGAATTCCAATCAGTACAGTCTCATACAGCCTCATAATACTGTATGGTGTCCAAACAAACTCTAGTTCTATTCATCACGCCCCGCCCTTTTCGTCTTTTTTCTCCGCGTTTGCCTCTGATTGTCTTGAAACTTGTTGACCTGTTCAAATCAATGTAATTTCGTGAAATACCAGATCACAAACTCCTTATTGTAGCCGTAGAAATAGTTTATTGCTGAAAACATCTTTTCATCTGGCGTGAACTATAATAGTATGCACAACTCTAATGCCCTTTAAGACCTAAAACACCAAATATCACAACGCAGTCAATGCGTTGCTGACCGGATGTTGAGTGACAATCGCATGGCAGCGCCATGATTACCCGCGGATAAGGTGATGCAACGATCATATGCTCTTTAGACACTGAATGTGATTGTAATATGCTTATGTAGTCATGGATGGTTCACCGCTCATGAGCTGACCAATGCTCAACAGCACTAGCCGCCTGGTTGAAAGAGCTTGCGTAAAGTGTCAGTCTAGTCTGAGCTGATGAGTCGGAACAAAATAATTTGGAACAAGCATAGACCTTGCACACGCAGGAACGCAGAGGAGCAACACAGGCACTTTGACAGTGAATCACATGGGAGCCTGACGCTATGTTGGAAACCCGAAAGTGAGAACGCATCTGCAGGATTGACATTGACTCAAGTGTCGAGGACAGCTCAGTAAGTGTTTCACGTTTGCGTTAGGTCTGTGCTGTTCGAAAATCTTTCATTTCATGCGAAATATATTGCTGTTGGGGGGCTCGTGCAGCAGGGCTATGCTTGAATTCACTCCGGTGCATTCCTTTAAGGATAGGGTTTTGAGGATTTACTACATACTGGCACCAGCTAGCCTAGACTAGTTGGCATCTGTTCCACTTAAGCTATATATTTTGATGAAAGCTGATCTAATTTGGCTGATGCTGTGGTGTCACAAACTGACAGACTGTCCTCCTGGGCTCCATTCCCAAACCCTATTTTTGTGTCATTATAGATTAAAAAACTCTGCTAACTCTTATTCTATTTACTTTACCTCTTTTAATAGAGGCATTTGGATGTGCTGTGAGGTTTTGTTGTTGGTTGTGAGCCCACCGCATTGAGCTAAGCTTGAGACGTTTGATCTAACTTTAGCCCTGAGGTGTCAGGCAGCGAGCGTGCTCTGCTCTCCTATCGTCTGAAGGATAGGATTTGAAAAGGGTGTCTGCCAGAGAGGTGGCGTCCGTCGAAAAACACACCCATCACAATGACACGGGCATAATTAAAACGACTCGTTATTTAAATCAGCCCTCGCTGCTCTTCTCAACCTGAGGCTCGCGTGTGTGTGTGTGTGTGTGTGTGTGTGTGTGTGTGTGTGTGTGTGTGTGTGTGTGTGTGTGTGTGTGTGTGTGTGTGTGTCAGCTGTAGCAGAGACTGTGCTGTACTTGTTCAGTGTACCTGTTGTGTGTGTGCATATACAGCTGATTCCTGCGTGTGTGTGAATCTTATCAAACCACCACGGTATGTGTTGCAATGTAAGCCTCTCCTCTCATAGATTTGTATCTAGTCTGTGTGGGTGTACTTGTGTCTTCATGAATGAGCGCCAAAAAGAAGAACCCATCTGTATTTTGTTGTCTATAATATGCACGGCTATAGAAACGGCTTTGGACATAAAGTAAGGCTTTGGTTCCCCCATCTTCATTCATTTCTTTACTCCTACACAAACAGGCCACTTGCACAGTGCATGTGCTCAGTGGTTAAAGTGGGATTTGGCAGGAGGTGGAACTCTTATGCTCTTGTGTCTGCACAAACAAAGAAAAATGTATAGAAGAAGAATAGGATGATATTGTTCATTTATCTGAGGTGCCGGTACTGCGTACCCCCGCGTTCCCCCCCACTTTAACCCCTGCATGTGCTCATGTTTTAGTCAGCAAATTACATTTACCCGTCTGTCCCTCTGCTAGGTCAGTGGTCAAGGAGATACAGCATGAAGTGAAATCTGGAAAAGTAAAGAGATTGGTATTGTGCTGTTGCATTGTGTGGTGCCTTTGCATTTGAGCAGCAGTGTGCTTTACTGAAAGCATGTCTCAGACACACACACACACACACACACACACACACACACACACACACACACACACACACACACACACACACACACACACACACACACACACACACAGCCATTGGTGTTGAGCTGTTGCATTGTGTGGTGCCAGTTGAGCAGCAGTGTGCTTATTTTTTGTGCAGAAACCATGTCTGTCTCTCACTCACTCACTTACTCACAAGGACACTCACTCACACGCACACTCACACACACTGTGGTGTGTGTGCTGTTTGAAAAATAAAGTACTGTATGCCTTCCCAGAGAGAGGGAGAGCAAGGGAGAGAGTTGCAGACAGAATTGTATCAGGTCAGGAAGCACACTTGTTTCTGCTACTGTACTGTATGTCGACAGTGTCTGGTGTGTGTGTGTGTGTGTGTGTGTGTGTGTGTGTGTGTGCGCGCTGCTGTATGTTGACAGTTTCTAGTGTCCTCTCTCTCTATGTGTGTGTGCGCGCGCGTGCTGCTGTATGTCGACAGTGTCTAGTGTCCTCTCTCTCTGTGTGCTCTGTGTGTGTGTGTGTGTGTGTGTGTGTGTGTGTGTGTGTGTGTGTGTGCGCGCTACTGTATGTCGACAGTGTCTGGTGTCCTCTGTGTGCTGCCTATTTGACCGTTTCCAGTGGAGTTTTGGCATCATTAGACACAACCTGTGTAGCCTACAGCACAACCTCTGAAGCCATGAGACTACACACAATCATAGTCTTCACTGTCTTCACTATTGTAGACACTGTTCAGCTCAGTGATGCATTTTATTTGGGAGCTGTGTGTCTGTGTTTGTCTGTCTGTGTGTGTGTGTGTGTGTGTGTGTATGTGTGTGTGTGTGTGCGTGTGTGTGTGTGTGTGTGTGTGTGTGTGTGTGTGTGTGTGTGTGTGTTTCTGCGTGCGTGCGTGTTCTTTATATCAAGACTTGTCTGTTGTTTGCTGTGACGTCAGTGTGCTGAGTCAGCTGTTCTGTCATCATGAGAATTGATCATGTGCAGTAGGTTAGTGATGATGCGATCCCTCTGTGATCTTATGATGCCTGTCCCGTAGACGACCTGTAAACAGCCCCAGTCAGTCTTTGGTAACACTTTATTTGAAGGTACCGTCATAAGACTGACAAGACACTGTCATTAACTATGACATGACGTTGTCAAGAATCTGTCATAAACTTTATAAACCTGTCATGACTTCTGACATACCCTAACCCTAACCCTAATCATGACAAATACCGGGTAACACTTAATGACGGAAGTCATGACAGGTGTATAAACTTTATGACAGATTCTTGACAACGTCATGTCATAGTTAATGACAGTGTCATGTTAGTCATATGATGGTACCTTCAAATAAAGTCTAACCCAGTCTTTATTGTGCTCTATTCGAGGGCTGTCAGGGAGTTTGGTTTGCTACAGTACAGCGTCTGGCGTACGTAACCTGGACGAGCTGTTAAGTGGAAACGGATCGTTTGTCAGGGCTGAAGGAGATAATTGACTTATGCATCACCGTCAGGATGGACAACTTCCAAACGAAGAGGCTTTTCAGCGAGACAATAGCGCTCATCCGTTCACGGGATTATCTCACGAGTCAGGAACAGGACAGGAGGAAAAGACGGATTTCTGGGCTCGTGATTATATTCTCATGATTCTACTCTGCATGTCTGTGCACTATTTCATTCCAACTCTTCTCTAACATGGAATGCATATACAGTATACAATATGAAACATATACTGTGATGCATCATATCGCTATAACATAAACACCACTTCCCTCCAAATGTCCTTTAGAATGGAATATAACAGAAATTACAATAAAAAGTATAACAAAACATATAGTGTGATACATCATTACATATACTATAACGGAAAGACTACTTCCATATGTTCCCTAACATGGAATATAACATAATTTACAATAAAAGTATAACATAACATAGGCCTATAGTTTATACAACGTCATTACATAACAGAAACACTACTTCCAACCAAATGTTCAGTAACATGGAATATAAGAGAACCAATGTTATATTATAATATAGCCTAGAATGTGATATAACATTAATATAGAAATACAAAATTGAACATATAACATGTAATATACAAATACAATAAAGTAACATGTAACATGATATAGCAACATAACAAAACCTAAAACAGAAAAGACCTACTGTAGGCCTATATTATCGTATCTTTTTCTTGAGCTCTCCGATTCTTCTTGTTCTCCATGTGTATGCTTGAGTGTGCATGCAAGGCTGTTTCTGCTGCTAATGCACAATGGTGCACAATGGAGGATGGACTGGACTGGCATAGTTTCATTCTTATCACAACTTTATAACTCAGCTCTGGCACTTACCCAGAATTCCCCTGGCTCATCTACAGTACTTCCTCATCCTCCTCCTCCTAATCCCTTTTCTTCTCTTTCTCTCTCCTCCACCTCTTTCTTATCTTTTCCTTCTTACATACAGTACAGTATCATCTCCCTCATCCTCCTCTTCTTCATTTTTCTCCTTCTCCTCCTCAACCTCTTTTTCTTATGTTATTTTTACCTTTATTTTACCAACCCACTGGAATTTTAAAATCTCTCTTTCAAGGGAGTCCTAGCCAAGAGAGCAACTTAAGTTTCATGTAAAAATAAGACTAAAAACAACAACAACACAAACAGAACAAGACACTATGCATTTTAATATCAACTCAAACACCCTCATCAGCAGCGCTCAGTAACGGTACATGTGCTTCTGTCTTTTTACTGTACATCCAGAATCACCTCCCTCATCCTCGTCTTCCTCCTCAACCTCTTTCATATCTTGGCCTTCTTACATATTATCTTCCTCTCCCTCATTTTTCTCATCTTCTTCCTCAACCTCGGTCCTATCCTTGTCTTCTTTCATATCCTCATCTCTCTCATCCTCCTCTTCATCATTTTCCTTGTTGACTGTTTCAACATATAGAACATATAGAACCAGATGCCATAATGTTCTATTTTGTTCCCAAATATTCCCACTGCGTTTATGCAGCGCATCAGACAAATAAATAGAATGTTCAAACGGAAAGCCGGTGGGAACAGCTATGATTCTAGCAATCAGACTCTCTTGAAAAGGTTTTATACTCCTCCTGTTCCACTTCCTCCTTATCATCATCTACCTTCTTTCAGTTCTCTTTAGTTCTATATCCCATCATCTCCATGTCCTTCCTCTTCCTCTCCCTCTTCCTCTCCCTCACTCTCCCTCACTGTCAGTCCTCGCCTCATTGGCATTCCCGTCTTCTAGGATTGAATCGAGGCGGTGGCGGTGGCCTCCTGGGGAAATGTCGGCACCTTCCTTCTTTAATTCCGGATTGATGGATCGTATTAATGTGTTCTGTTCATTCCACTGTGTAGCACAAGCCAGTGCGCAGCTAATAAAGCTAATCATTTATCCATTCATATAAAACTAATCAGTGATCTATTTCTTGTCCTTCACAATGTCTCTCCTTCGTCTCCTTTTTTCTCCGCCACTTCCCACCCTGTCGCTTTGCATCTCGCCATGGATTTGTCAGTGTCATGTCGCTGTGTGTCTGAATGGAAATTTCAATTTGCAATTAATGTAATTAAATATCTGTGTGTGTGTGTGTGTGTGTGTGTGTGTGTGTGTGTGTGTGTGTGTCTTCCCCCCCGTCTCCAGATTGAAAGAGCAAACGACACCATGGCATCGGACAACACCCAGCGGAGTTACTCCATCATCCCCTGCTTCATATTTGTGGAGGTGAGTGAGCGCTTGCATCATCCTTTTGGCAAATATACTACTTCCTGTATTTCTGTCTGCGCTGCATTTCTGTCTGCTTCAGCTGTTTTTTTTTTTTTGTTTTCTTTGTTTGTTTGTTTTGTTACACAGGTGTTTTTGACTGTTACTGAGTCATGTACTAAACATAGTGCTCTGACCTCAATTTCAAAAACAAGTGTCCAACAACTGTCAGTGGAGTATGTGGGTTATTTACAGATACGCACTCTGTGTGTGTGTGTGTGTGTGTGTGTGTGTGTGTGTGTGTGCGTGTGTGCGTGTGTGTGTGTGTGTGTGTGTGTGTGTGTGTGTGTGTGTGTGTGTGTGTGTGTGTGTGTGGAAGGGTGCAGGTGCTTGCTGGACTGAAGGTAGCTGATAACAGAGCATGGTAGTAAGCTTACATCAGGTTCTTACCTCTTAACAATTAGGAGGAGGAGGAATTGATGCACAGCAAACTTAATGAGGTGTGCTGGCCACCGTGACAATCAATTGATAAAAGAAATAGAAGATTGCACACTCTTGCTCCTCCTTTAGATTTATTTATTTTAAGAAAACATTTCAGCCTGAGGCCTTTGTCAAGTCTTGCTAATTCTTCAGGAATAGGCCAGTAAGAATCTAGTCTCTGTAAAGTACTGTTGGATAAGTAAGGGATCGCGGCCAATGAGGTGTGCTGTTGAGGTGTGCAGAATTAATGAACGTGGTGGAAGGACTTCACATGACTGAAAACAGAGTTTAGGTCTTCCTGGATCACACCTGGAGACGCTTGGTGATTTGTACTGAGACCGTAGCACACAATTATCAGCTAATTGTTTCTGGGAGAGTATAAAATGTAATTCACCTTTTACCGGTTGTTTCAGAGGCTATTGTGTTAATCCAGTAAAAGCTCTACATTAGAGTCGAGCTGTATGCTCTCATATGTTCTCCAACTCCCACTCGTTTGCTAGAAAAGGTCAACCCTGTTGCTCAGTTGCTCACCCAAAGGTCAACGTGACAGAGGAGACAGTCATAGGACATTTCCATCATGGCATTTGTCCCCAGTTTCCCCTTGCTGTGCTGTTGCAAATGAAGTTGGCTTGTTTTCTTGTAGAAAGAGTTTGTGAGTTTGTAATTTATGGAGTGAGCAAGTAGGGGCTTAGCTATCTCACCTGGGGGCTAAAATAAGTTGGTGGTTCAGTGGGAAACTTGGCGTCTGTTTCCTAAAAGCATAGTTGCTAACTTCTATTGGTTGCAATGCAATTTCCCATTGCCAACTCAGTAAGTTGCAACTAAGTTAGCAACTACTAGCCTCATGAGACCAAACTGATCTTAGGAGCTTCAGCTCACTCTGGCTACTCTCTAT
>JAODXP020000009.1:1181032-1186032 GCA_027497455.2 Sardinella longiceps | reverse complement strand
TGGACACGATACTAGTCCATCTCAGCCTGCCACGCACACACACACACATACACACACACACACACACACACACACACACACACACACACACACACACACACACTCTCTCTCTCTCTCTCTCTCTCTCTCTCTCTCTCTCTCTCTCTGCTCTCTCTCTCACGTACTCATGCACTCTCTACACGTACTCTCTCACGCACTCTCTCACGTATCTCACACACTCTCTACACTCTCTCTCTCTCACACGCTCTCGCTCATCGCATGTATACACACACACACACACACACACACACACACACTCTCTCTGTAATGTAGTGGAGGAGGCAGGGAAAGAGATATCACAGAAGGGAAATCTAGAGGCAGGAAGTGAGCAACTCTCCCTCAGAAAAGCATCTCCATGTGTGCTAAAGCCTTAGCCTGGCTTGCGAGATCTCGTTCAGAAATGAACGGTGGTCTGGCAAAGCTAGCATTGCCCGGAATTTCGGGCAGGATTAATTTAAACGTTTATCAAATGCAATCAAACTTCTATCAATGTTTTGGGACAGAGCTGGACAGAGTCATCATAAGCTAGATTACCTCCTTCAGCCTGCTCTTGTCTCATTAGGTCCTGATTGTTCTGGGCTGAAGAGTTGAGGAAATTACCTCCTTGGCCATACTGACTTGATCGCTAAATATCATGCAGTGACAGGAAGTATGGGTGAGCCCAGGCTACTAAAGCCTCCAAAACCGCCATCAACCCTGCCTTGGATAGCAACTGTCAGTATGGCACAATCAACAGAGTTGGGAGCCTTTGAATTTCTCTGGTCGTGTGTGTGTGTGTGTGTGTGTGTGTGTGTGTGTGTGTGTGTGTGTGTGTGTGTGTGTGTGTGTGTGTGTGTGTGTGTGTGTGTGTGTGTGTGTGTGTGTGTGTGTGTGTGTGTGTGTGTGTGTGTTTGTGTCACATGGCGTGTCCCACCACTCTCACACAAGCTGACACCTTTGTATTTCTCTGGTTTAGTGTCTGTGTGTGTGTGTGTGTGTGTGTGTGTGTGTGTGTGT
Organism: Sardinella longiceps; assembly: GCA_027497455.2. NCBI lineage: Eukaryota > Metazoa > Chordata > Actinopteri > Clupeiformes > Clupeidae > Sardinella > Sardinella longiceps. The sequence goes on along the minus strand of JAODXP020000009.1, from coordinate 1,184,997 downwards.
GTGTGTTTCTCACATGGTGTGTCCCACCTCTCTCCCACAAGCTGTCACCTTTTGCGAAGCTGTACCCTTAATTATTAATCTTACAGGCAGCCTAACTTCACATGTACAGTGTATTATTCACACGCATTGTGTATTATTCAGGATCACTACTCTTTTGCTGCAGCACAGCACAGCACAGCACAGCACAGCACAGCGCAGAGCAGCGGCTACGCTACACCACCCAACACATTTCATCATCCACATCCTCATACTCTAGACAGGCAGGTCAACTGTCCTGGAGGCACGACTTTCATGTTCCGACATCCAGATTTTTGTTTCTTAAGTGTAGAGTTTGTAGTTGTTTTTTCCTGTCTGGGGTGGAAAGGTGCAGGGCTGTCTGTAGCCGCTGTAAGGCATAAGGAACTGTTTCATCTCATGCCTCAGCATCAGCATCACCCAGCTCAGGGTCTTTGCATCAGAGGGGAGTCTTTGTATTATTATGTGTCGCCTGCCTGCCTTCCTTCCTCAATACTGCACAGATACAGTAGCTCTAGGCTGACCCCTTCTGGACACCTGAGGGACTGCACCTTGTAGGGAGAAGAGCTGTAAAATGCTGATGACTGTGCTCTCCTGTCTCGTGAGAAAATGGTGCCTCCGTGCACACACAAACACACACACACACACTCCCGTGTGTCATGAGAAAATGGAGCCATCAATATGACGGCTACGGTGATGACTCATCCTAGTAGAGCCAGCTCTCAGGGCTGCTGTGTGTGTGTGTGTGTGTGTGTGTGTGTGTGTGTGTGCAGTGTTTATAGTGATGGGATTGTGTGTTTCAATCACCATCTAGTGGATGCACCCACATCCCAAATGATTCAAAGCTGCAAAGGGCATGAGCTCTCAGCAATCAGACCCACACACACACAAATGAGAGTTTTAGATTAACAGTTACAATCAACATAATTTTAAGTGGTTATGATGATGCATTTTCTAACACAGACAAATTTGAGTATAGCCAAGCTCCTCAAACAGTATTTTTAATTACAGCCCAAAAAGTGCCCTTTCCACCTCTCTTAATAGCTATTTGGTGTATCTTATTTATTTATTTATTTATTTATTTATTTATGCGTGTCCCCTGTGCTATTAAGTTGAGTAATGGGGCGTCAGGCTAATCAAACACCCCCCTGGCTCTTTGGCTCTTTCCTCCACCTTGGCACCATCCCTGCCAACTCTGTGCTGTGCTGAGCTGTGCTGGGGGGCGTGCTGCCCGAATAACGTGACTAACGTATCGTGCCTTCTCACAGTCCCCCAGCTCCAAGGGGAACAGCTCTTTGGATCACACGTGTTTTCTTTTTTCTATTTTTTTTTTCTTTTGCCTTTTTTCTTTTACATGGCGGATTTAATGAGCCTTTTGCTTTTAATCCTGCATTTTTGTTGATTTGTTTGTTGTTGTTTTTCTGTCTTTAAAGCAAGAATACAGTCCTCCTGGATCTGCTTTTTTTTTTTTTTTGGAAGGTATGCTGTGTTGTACCACGTTCTGTGCGACATGATTCTCTAGACAGTTCCCCAGAGGGAGAGAGAGGGGGAGAGAGAAAGAGACAGAGAGAAGAGGGGCAGAGAGTGAGTAAGAGAAAAGGACAGAATGAGTGAGAGAGAGATAAAAGAGTGTGGGGGAAAGAGAGAGAGAGAGAATGAAAGAGTGAGGGAGAGGGAAGAGAAGGGCCTGAGAGTCAAGAAGAGAGAGAGAGAGAGAGAGAGAGAGAGAGAGAGAGAGAGAGAGAGAGAGAGAGAGAGAGAGAGAGAGAGAGAGAGAGAGAGAGTGTGTGAAGGGAGGCAGGGAAGGAGGGATGCAAGAAGGGTGAGATTAAACACGTTCTGTGTAGGATTCAGTACTGGCTCACATGCTTTTGTGTGTTGTGACTGACTGCATTCTCACTCTCTGACAGCTAGCCTGCTAGCTGAGACAGCCTCTGGATGATAGCCTACATCTATATATATTTTGTCTGCTAGCCTGCCCAGTGTCTCCATTGTCATTGGCTAAACACCACAATGTCTCAATACAACCTAGAGCGTTGTGAGTTGAAAGACACCACTGATGTCTGAGTTCGACCTATGGTTGATAGCTAGATTTACTCGCTGAGCACATACAATTTGCTACCACTAGTGTACATCTAGAGTTCTAGGTTAGCATAATTTTGGGCTGCCCAAAGGCTTAGACCTGACCTGGGCTAGCCAATGTTGGTCCTGTTCGGGTTTGCTTCAGGCTAGCCTAGCCCACCTTCTGTCCACAAAGCAGATGAAAACCTGCAGTGGACCATGGCAACGTCATGTTTGCTGGCGCTTGGCTCAGTCCAAAGTTGTATCCTGAGACTCTGATACAGTATAGGCAAAAAGCAACACATGGAAGCATTAGCCTTTTTTCTTATTTGCACTTTTACGTCTCTTGGAGGAACTACGTGGTTACATTTCTATGCGCTTCTCTGACGCTATAGGTACCCAGTATCGCTTACAGTGGATAGGGGGACCTCAATAACCACCGCCAATGTGTAGCACCCACCTGGGTGATGCAAGGCAGCTATTATGAACCAGAACACTCAGCACACTCTAGTTGCATAGCTTTCCTATCAGAGCAGTACTATGATTGTGGAAGTTCATCCAAGATCCCTGAAGATCACTCAATGCAGACAGGCCTGAATCGTACACACAGGCCCTCTAATGAATAATCAGTTAGTATTAAGTAGGTTATGCAAAAAGTCTGGTATCTCGTCTCTCCTGCTTCTCTCATTAGCTTCTATTCCCTGGGGCTGATCTAATTATAGATCTTTTCCAGACTATTCCAGACTGTTGTTGTGAAGTTTAGCTGAAGGAGAGGGTTAAAGGCAACTTTAAATGCTGCAGGCTGTTCGCTTAAAAGCCAGTGAATATTCTTTCATGTCTGGGTGGTGAGTTTCACAGAAGTAGTTCAAAAATAACTCTATTATTATTATTGTTATGAGAATTACATAATTACTTTCATTTTAACTTTTTTTTATTTTACTGTAGGGCTTTTCTAGTTCAAAATGGGATGTTATTGGCTTCAAATGTCTCATTTTCAAAAGGCCCAAAAGGAACACACATCCACAGCTACAGTAGCCTATGAGCCCCTCAGTAGTCTAGTGGACAGACAGAAATGTGAATATCAGGTCTTACCCCCCGGTTACAAGTGTGACATGATGTCAGCCTGATGACAAGCAAATCACCCGAAACGTCACACCCTAGTGGGCAGTATAGTAGTGTCTATTAAATGTTTGTTGGAAGCAAGATCTGGTGTGCAAACTCCAAAAAATGTATCCTGACCCAATCAAATAACATTCATTATCACTCTCTCAACTTCCGAATTCCAACCTGCTCTGCTCATTATTAGAGATGGAATGGAATGACTCAGCGTTCTAAACTATTGTCCCAGTGGTTCATGGGGCTTCAGAAAAAGTTTTTAAAACACGTCAGCATATTTCCTCCTCACTATCAAGGACAGAGAAAAGTCCATTGTGGTTTTTGTTTTGTGTAGGCATGTTGTTGTTGTTCAGTGTTTTTTGAGTCTATCCACAGTGTCCATGTTATTAAGAGCCATCCTTGTGATGTCAGGGTTTTTTTCATAAGCTAATCTGCACAATTTTATGCACATTTGAGAAAATCTATCAGCCATGCAACATATTGACAAAGTGGGCAAGTTATCAATCTCACTCTGTGTTGATCAATGGATTTATGTATAATAGATACCCTCTAGCTTATGAAATATTCATTCATCAATATTCATAAAATATTCATATTCATCAAACTGTCAATATTCAACATGATATTGGTCAGGTTTTCAGCCTGTATAGTCAGAATAGAAGTGTCATGATGATTCTGCAGCTGAATGCAGCTCACTGAAGTTTTGAGTGAAACTCTGAAGAGTCTTTGCTGATATTTAGATTGCATGTCTGCATTATGAAACGCTTGTGCAG
>JAODXP020000009.1:1128532-1158532 GCA_027497455.2 Sardinella longiceps | reverse complement strand
TGGCAAAATGGCCTCCCGTCCAAACTGGTGTCGGAACAGATGCATTTTATCAGTGCGCACAGCAGGGAAATACAATGCTGCTCCTCTAAATAGATTCTGACATGTTTTGCAGCACGTTGGCCTGGGGAGTGTGTGTGTGTGTGTGTGTGTGTGTGTGTGTGTCTGTCTGTCTTTGCCGACAGACAGCTCTATTGATGGGCCAAGAAAATGGCCCTTTTGTGAGTAGGCGGTGGCGTAGTCCCTAGTCGCGTGTGCTGTTTGGACGGACTCCCGTGTGTGTGCGCAAGTGTGTGTGTGTGTGTGTGCGCGCAAGTGTGTGTGTGCGCGCAAGTGTGTGTGTGTGTGTGTGTGTGTGTGTGTGTGTGTGTGGCGTTTGGACAGACTCCTTGGTGGGCTGTGACAGATTGGGAAGACACAAACTCATCAGTCTACCGCTGTTTGGCATAACCGTGGCAACACTGTCCCAGCCACCAAAACTCACGGGAGCGGCCGCGGGGAAATCGCCTGTCACTGTGGCACGCTCTCATCCACAGGGAGGGAACAAACAGTGATGGATGATTCATGAGAGAGAGAGAGAGTGAGAGTGTATCCCCTTCTCTCTCAGTTCAATAGTTAGCGATTGATTGCTGATCTGTAATCAGTGCTTCTGTCTGTCTGTGTGTGTGTGTGTGTGTGTGCGTGTGTGTGTGTGTGTGTAAACAGATGGACTAATCACTACATCTGCTAAATTTTAAGTTCCATTGTAATCCAAGGGACAACAGGTGGACATTAGCATGACTTTTCTAAAACCTGGTGCAATGCAGCTCATCCGTTTTTTATTACAAGGCTATTTTTTTTGTAATTTATAAAAATAAAAGATAAATTATCTGAAACTAAACAAACAAACAAAAAAATCAATGGCTAATTCTTATTTTTGTTTTTGCATTGTGTTTTGTCTTTCAGAACCATTCGGCGTCGATGACTGAAGTCACATGACTAAAGGGGCAACACAGAGTAGCCTTCGCGTCCCCTCAACACTTGTAGGCCCAAATGTTTTTGTACTGTGGCGTACATACTGTATAAAGGACAGTATTACCATGATGTTCCTTCCTAGTTAGAGGCCGATGTTTTGTACATTTTGTATAAGAGAGTGTTGTAGCTTAACCCCTGGCCCCACCCCACCCCCCCCTCTCTCTAATTATGTTAGCTTTGGGCTATGAAAACAGTACATGTCAGGACCTACTGTATGCCTTTCTTGTCATGTTTTACATCACAAAGTAAATATATTATATATAAATATATACAAGTCTATATAATGTCATCGAAATGTTGATGTTGTTTACGTGGTATTTGTACAAAGAATTTATTTTATTTTGTTTTGATTTTCTGTAAATTTTTTGACAAAGGGTCATATTTTGTATTATTTTCTTATCTGTATAAAACATTTTGATCCAATTTTGCCTGCTGTTGTTTTCAGGAATGTTTTGGTATTTCTATTTTTGGTGTAAAAAAAAAAAAAAATCACAATGGATTGTGACAAGTGACTTTTTTGTTTGTTTTGCCAGTTTAAATGGCGTCCTACTCAGCATGGAGAAACAGAACTGTTTGAATAGCCAGTGAGTCCTAACTTGTAGATCTTTCTATTTTTCTTTAAAGTTAGCATTTCTTTTGGAATGCTAGATATATTTTTCCTTGGTTTGTTCACCAAATAAATAGTCTGTAGCTGAGTTTATAACCCGTGTGGCCTATTTTTTTTAAATCCTGACACAATTATGTTGAAAGTCTTTAAAAATATATTTTCAGTCTTTTTTGCACAGATTCTGTTTAAACACGGACCTTCCAAGCATCTGAACACAGAAGCATCCCCTTAATTTATATGTTACAAGTGTATTGACCTTAATGTTTGTGTCATGTGTGTGCATTTTGCAAACATTTACATTAAAATGGCCTGTTTATACACAACGCATATGATGATTACTTACTGATCCAAGGTGGTGCATATTTCAAGGATGGTGCTGTGTGACCACTTCCAATTAGCAAAGAGTGAAGCAAAGAGTAAAAGTCTTGACTTGTACATCTACAGTATTTCACATGTGAAGAATGACTGAAACATGAGTCATCATGAGTCAAACATGATGAACACACACACACACACACACACACACACACACACACAAACACACACACACACAGTCAAACATGAAGGTAGGAACTCCCTCCGCCAATGGTCTAATGACCAGGCAGGGCGCGTGCACACATAGAGGGTAGGGAACAAGGAATCTGACGCTATCACCCCGTCTAGCTGGGGTTCTCTTTACTTTATGTCTATCCTCTGAACATCACATTGAAGTAACATGGAGATCCACAAACAAGGCTAAAGGGTGACACATTTGTTGTTGTTGTTATTCAGACCCTTTTATTCCAATTTCAACATCTGCCTCATCATATCCATATTTGGTTGCCTTTAGGGACTGTGTGTCACAGAAAAATCAAACAAAAAAAGAAAAACCCCTCATGTAAAGCAAAGCCATCAACAGTTTATGCCCCCCACCCTACATACACACACACACACACACACACACACCTTACACACACAGTTTTATAACCAGTGCCTTCCGGCCCTTTCTCCTTTATACTGAGGAGCAAAAGGGGATTCTGGGAAGTTGAGTTTTCTGTAACCTTATGCAAATGCACAGGTTGGGTCCCTGTCCTTGTCAAGCATTTCCTGCCGAGGAGAGGAGATATGGAGGGAGGAGGAGAGGAGCTGAGCGGAGCTGACTGCTTCAGAGCTCACTTTTAAGGGAAAGGGTTGCAGATGGCACCTCTCCTGCTGAATCTTAATTCCTCTCTGCCGTTCCTTTTTTCCAGTCGATACATGCCTTTCTCTCTGTCTCTGTCTGTCTGTGTCTGTCTGTCAAGAATTCAGCCCTTGCCTGGAACTCTCAGCGTGAAGAAAAGGGCATGTTGTCCAGAACAGCTTTTGCCACTGAAACATGCTGTCTGCAGCTTCTCCCAAAGGCATAAACAGGTCACGCTTACACATTGATTCTGGTGAGAAAACAAACCACCATTCACTGTAATGCAGCTTGGCGTACAATCCCACCTTGTGTACATCCCATTCTCTTAACAGCAATACTACAGACCATTGCTGCCTCTTTAAACATTGATTTAAAGTGATAATCTAGACATCTAGACGTACCCTAGCAGTAGCTAATGGTTTTGCTATGCAGGTACGTCTAGAAAGGAACCAGAGGGCCTGTTCTGTCAAGTTTAGACGGGCCAATCACCTCCCATAATATCCTTGCAGATGTACCCTAGCAGTTCAGACTACCAATTGCCTGCAGAGGCCGTTTGAATGACTGCTGCTGATTCTTGCCCCTTGGATTGAGCCCTGTCTATCAGCCATTGCCAGACTGTACATTTCAATGTTGTAGTCTGGCTTGTCAGGCTAGAGAAGTGATGTAACATGACCCAACAACCTCTATGACAGGTCTACAAAATTGTGCTATAATGGTCCAGCCGTTTCACTGGGACTTTAGAGAGATGCAAATGGTAATTTATGTTATGATTTACTGTAGCGACTCATATTTTACAATTTTTTTTTTCAACAACTGCATCAACTTTAGCATAAGTGCATTTTGATATTGAACAGTCAACAGTGATTTAAAAAGAAAGCAAAACAACAATATATGAAACATTTCCCTTAAATCTATGAACCAGTCCAGCTGTATTTTGAATGAGAACATCTCAGAGTGGTTTATTTGGACACTATCTACAGTTTTGAGTTTCATGAGATGGAGAATAGCTGGTAGACACGATGCAAACGGACAGATTGTGACTGCTTTTCAACAAAAGAGATCCCAGACAAAATGGAACAAGACTTCACATGCGCTCCAGTACTGCTGAAGAGTTTCTTTAAAAAAGTAAACAGAAAAAAAAAAAAAATAAAACTAACAAAGAAATCGATCAATGAATAAATAAATGCCTGCTTGCACACTCTGAAAACCAACTTATCAAATTAACTTACTGAAAACAGGTGCAACTTCTTGAGACCTTACCGCCTAAAAGGCAAATTAAGTTTAAAAAAAAAAAAAACTTACTTTGTTGTCTAATCACCAGCAAATATCTCACTTGGTTTAGTTTTGTTTTGTCATTCCAAGACCTGAAAAGATTTCAAATGAAAAAAAAACAAACCTTTGTTCAAAAGAAAGAAAGAAAAAGAGAGAGAGAGAAAGAAAGAAAGAAACCCAAAGGACTCATGCTTCTCTACAGCTGGAAGGAAAGGAGTGGGGGGTTGAAAAAAAAGATAAGAAATGGCTTTGCAGCGAGCATCAGTATGCAGAGAGTGCCGTCATACATCACAATTTGACACCCTCAGTGAATGCTTGTCTCTAAGACACAAAACCCCTATCCTTCACCACAGTAACCCCTCAGTCTTAGGCACTGCTCTGCGCTCTTGTTATTGTGTTGTGTCATCGCCATCATCTCTTTGAGAGAGAAGGAATAAAAAAAAAGGCAATTCATTCAAATCTGCACCCCCAACCCCCCCACACCCCCTTTTTCTCCTGTCTTCATCATGGCCCAAGGTGCTCCACAAGGTGTCTGATTTGCTTACAAAAAGAATCTGACTTTGGAAAGAAAGGAAAACGGCACAGTTCGAGTCGATCCCGACGTCCTGTGCTTGGCGAAGGAGAGGCCCTTAAGATGCTCCGACGGCAGAAACACGCCGTCTCTGACAACAACTACAACCCAGCCCAGAGGGGGGTGGCGGACAAGCCTGGCTGAGCACGAGCCGTTCCTTCCTCCTCGACTCCTCAACTCCTCGATCCGCACGCAGCCAGTGAGCGAGCGAGTGAGCGAGTGGCGGCCCTCCGTCCGTTTCGGCGAGCTCTAGGTCTCAGCCGGAGGGCTTTTCTTAGTCTGCTGGTATTGTTCCAGCTCCTTTTTGCGCTTCATGGCCAGCTGCAGCTGCTGTTTAATGATCTGGATCTGCGTCTCCAGGTCCGTGAGCTCCTGTACGATGGGGTTCCTGGCCAGCCCCAGCATGTCCGTCTTGCCGTTGGAGGTGGCCTGCAGGGGGCGCTGTCTCTTGACCTGCAGCGGCTGCAGCTCCTTGCACTGGCATTCCACATCGTTCTGTTGCTGCGGGAGGACCACCTGATTGGATGGTTTCCGTCGGTTACAGTTGGAATTTTCGGAGGCGTTCCACTGAACTTGTTGGTTGTTCCCGACGTTGCACCTTGGCAGAAACACAAAGCATAGAGAATCCATTATGTCTGCCACCGCCTGCTGAGAATCTAATTAATTCAAATGATTATAGTTGCTTACAATGACTAACATTCTTGAGCTTTTCTTCCTGCTTTTTCTTTTTTTTTTTAACATTGTCAAAGCTTTCAAAAGCACAACTAGCAGCACACCATCTATTTTGGACCATTACACTAACATTAACACAAATTATTGTAGTATTGTCACAGAATTAACAGTCAATTAACACACTTCTAACATGACTAAAACTCTCTACAGACGAGGTTAACATAAATCTTTTTGACCCTAATTATAATTGTTTGTAAAATGATGTTCAAGAAGACCTTTAATGTAGCTAAACTCTGCGATAAATTATAGATAACGGCTGAAACAGGCAACAGCTGTTAGACCTACAGTAATATACAGTAATAAGGGTTAATGCACAACATAAAGCTGAAATTGTTCATGTTCATTTTCAGCCACACACAGCTGTTGTAGATGTGATTTCAGGAACAAATACATATACATTGATATTTGCATAAGCGCAACAACAGCTGCATACCCGGGAGGCAACATTTACTGAAATGTTTACACACAGACATATATACACATAGAGCCACACACACACACACACACACACACACACACACACACACACACACACACACACACACACACACACACACACACACATACACACAGCCACACATACACAGAGGGAGTGAGAGAGACACACACACACACACACACACACACACACACACACAGACACACACACACACACACACACACACACACACACACACACACATGCACACGCCCTCTGTGTGTGATACAACTCTCTATCAGCGTCTTCCAGTCACTGTAAATCTGCACTTGTTGACTTTTACTACATTTCTTTGGATCACTGCTTTGCAAGTCTCTTTCACAATAAATTTCACTTGAGGGTCACTTTGGTGGATTCTCTTATACAGTATTTGGAGAATCTGTAAGATCAAGGAGATTCCTTTGTATGGCGCTGTCTGTCTGCTATGAGTCTGTCAGAAAAAGGCTGCTGTGTCAGCTTTGGACAGCTCAAGATAAAGCTGACAGACAAGGGGGCAAAGTCACATCACATGTGGAAAAATGTCAGGTCACCCTAGACATATAAACAGCCTGCATTTCAATCAAGTGTATGCTTCAATACTCAAAAAACACTTTGAGATTTCCATTCTTGGTGTAGTAGCTATTTTGGTCTAGCTTCCTAGTCAGGATAAAATGTTAAAAATGCATAACTGAAGGTGATTTTTTAAATTTATTTTATTGATCTGCATGGCCACATCAGCTTTTTTCTAGGTAAAAAAAGACAAGTCCATTCCCTGCATTCGGTGTAGACTTTGTGGCTTAACAGAGAGAGAGCTCTTACCTTTTTTCTGGTTTTGCGACCGTGGGCAATTTGTCTTCATTGAAGGAGGAATTAAGAGCTCGATGTAATCTCTAGGAGAGAGGAGAGTAATTTAAGGAATTATAGATGAAAACGGAGCAGTGCAAAGGAGCGTTATGCCTTTTTATTCTGTCTGATCGTTTACTTAGTGAGCCATTAAACTCCTAATAGATCATGCAGATAGCTTTGTGGTCATCTGTGAGGTCCAAATATGGACCCACCCCCCAGCAGCTACCTCAGAAAAGCAGTACTGCCCAAAGACACAACGGACTCGACTGGTCCTTGAGTTTGTATTCAGTATAAGTAGTAGTATGTATAAATCTGTGTTCTAAAACAAGTAGTTCTGGTCCTTGTGTGTGACACACAGTATAGTATGTATAAATCTGTATTCTAAATCGGATAGTTCCAGTACTTGATTACAATGGCCGGAATCATATTCAATGATGTTGTAAAACTGCCCTCAAATTCCTAGCCCGCAAATCCATTCTTTCATGATTGTACTCCTTTTACTACCATTAATTATTGATTGATTGTAATTCACTGTTTTTCTTTATAAAAACAACAGAGTCACATGACATGATGGAGAACAGATGACAACCAGTGACAACCTCTCACTCCAACCCCCACTACTATTATAATACATTGGCATGAACTTCACTTTCTGTAACAATCACAAATGATGCACTACTACTACAAGTAGTAATGACATCAGCTAGTAGTAGTAGTAGTAGTAGTAGGAAGCGCAGTAGGAGTCGTAGCAGTAGGAGTGGTGGGGCAATGATGGTGTAGCAACTAAGGAACCAGGCCAGGCGTCTGTTTCCCAAAAGCATGCATGCAAATGCTAACTAAGTTAGCAACTATGTTGGTTGCAATGCAATTTCCCATTGCCAACTAACTAAGTTGCAACTAAGTTAGCAACTATGCTTTTGGGAAACAGACGCCTGATTAATTCAATGCAATTCAATTTTATTTGTAGAGCACTCAAATACAGTGCACTCTTACAGTCTTGCGGCACTTTACAGACAGTACAGGAAGCCTCCATGAGAAACAGGAGCAAGGAAAAACTCCCCACACTTTGCTAATAAATCATTTCTAGGAAGAAACCTTGGGCATGTCCACGCCTCATGGACTCAGCCTACCTGCCTGAGGCCTAATAAAGTATCCGGAATGTCAGTAGTCTGATTGACCATGGTTTACACAGAACAGCATGGGTACTGAATGTAGTCGGAGTTTGTGAGTTTGTGTGACAGTCAATAGGGTAGAGGGGTCAGGGGCTGGAGTCAGTAGTTGGGGTGGCATTAGAGTTATTAGTATTTGTAGTACTTGTGTGTTTGTGTCCTGGGCCTGGTTGCCACTGTTGTGTCCTTGAGCAATGGGCACTTACTCCTTAGACTAGTGGAGTGGAGTGAACCTAGGGGAGACTGGCCCTGATGCAATTAACAGTTGGATGAAAGCATCTGCTAAATGCATAAATATACATAAATAAAATTCAAAAGCTCAGACTAGAAACTCGGTAACGGCATCATAGCGCTGCGTGAGTCTGGCCAAGGAGAATTGAAACTAGCGCAGGTGTACAGTATGGGACCATAGCCGATTGGTTTGCGTTGTGGGTAAACCAGGTGTCACTCTGATTTTCCTGTATGAACTTGGTCATTAGTCTTGGTCAAGGTTTCTTCCTAAAAATGAATTATTAGTAAAGCGAAGGGAGTTTTTCCTTGCCCCCACTACTCATGGATGCTTCCCGTAGGCTTCTGTCTGTAAAGCGCCGCAAGACAATGCACTGTATTTGAGCGCTCTACAAATAAAATTGAATTGAATTGAATTGAATTGAATTGAATTAGTAGTGCTAAAACAGTAATAGGAATATGGGCTAGTGTTGTGAAGATGGTGGGGACACAGACCTGGCTGGTGTGGAGCCAGTATTTGTACTGGGGTTTGGTTCTGATCTTAGGAATGACCCAGCGGTGCACGATGTGTTCTGCCAGAGTGGTGAGAAGAGACAGAACCACGCCTCCACACAGCATCACAAATAACCCTGAGAAGTGCTTGATGCCCATCTGTAATGTCTGGGGGTCAGGGAGGGAAGGAAGAGAGGAAGAAGGAAAGCAAGAAAGAAAGAAAGAAAGAAAGAAAGCAAGAAAGAAAGAAAGAAAGAAAGAAAGAAAGGCAAAGAGAAAAAAGACAAAGATAGAAATAATTAAATACATAAATGGGAGAAAGTAGGAGGCCGAAAGTGCATGAGAAAGAAAGAAAGAAAGAAAGAAAGAAAGAAAGAAAGTAAGAAAGAAAGAAAGTAAGTAAACAACAGAAGGCTTTTAAGATTCACATCACACACATTTCCAACCTACAGTGAGTTCATTAACACACAGGTTACTTCAGCTAAGCTACTCTCGGTTGGGCAATCGTGAACACATGCATACACAATGATGCAAAACACATATTCTAGCATCTCATCAACATTTCATCAACTATTCCTTGAAATTAGCATCTGTTAGGACCTCTGTGGCAAAACAGTGAAAAGTCAAACGAGTTTACTGTACCTCAGTGACGGCGAAGCTGCGCTTTCCGCACGGCACCACTTTGTACCACTTGTCGTGAAGCATGTCCATGAACCCGTCCGACTTGTACTGACTGACCAGCTCCGAGATGTTGGAGGTGAGGGGGGAGTTCTGCTTGAGACCGATGCCATAGCCTGTGTGCATTCAACAGCATAGCATTCATCAGGGTCACAGGGGATCACAAGACTAAAACTACGGCTGATGAAAGACAACAAATATTGACTATTGTTCCAAAAAACAGCCAGAGGCGATGTTAAACCTGATCAGCTGTTTTTATTTTCTGCTGAGAGCAAACCCCTACTGGATTGTTGTCTGTACATTTTGATACATCTTTACTATATGTCTGACTCTTCGCTTTTGTGCAGTTTGACATCTTTCTGCAAATTCCGCTCTCAAGTTTACAAATGAAGAGTTCAGATGCAAAACCCCCTAAACACCATTTTTGTGAAAACTGAGTTGATGATATTGTGTGAATCCTGTATAAATCTGGAATATGTAAATGAAATGTTTTTGTGAAAAAATAAAATAAAACCTGCTCCCCGCCGTGTCTAAAATATCTGTTTACAATCAAAACACTGTGAACGCCTGATAAAAAATGCGGAGTCAAGTGGAGTTAGGGGGTTTTGCATCTGAACTCTTCAAATGTTGATGCCATTGAATTCAGTACTATCATTTAGTCCACATGTACTGTATGCCTCCATGTTATTGTTCTAGTTGCATATCTGACTATGAGAAACTAGGATGAAGTCTGCACTCAGAAATTAAACACGCTTAAGTGAAACACGCTGACAAAAATCATGGAGTTGAAAGAGTTAATGTAACATAGTCATCCATCAATATGGTTTAAAGAATAAAAAAAAACTTTCCTCACTTGGAAATTCCTCAGTGAATTTCTACATAAACGACTTCACTTCAAAGTTATCTACCACTTCCCCCTTTAACTTGTCCCCAACAGAATAGCCCTTAAAGTTTCACTCAGAATTCTCAGATCAAGGATTCTTTGAAGACCTGCCTCCCCAAACCAAACGCACACACACACCACCACACACACACACACACACACACACACACACACACACACACACACTTTGAATCATTTTGGGATATCAGCTAGAGATACGTTTTCAGTTACAAACACCTTGGGCCACATGTAGTTGCCAAATATTACCTGTCTAGATGAAAATATTATAGCAGAAAACAGAGCTGAAAAGTCTGAGGCATCCAAACTGCAGCAGGGCTGAACAGAATAAGAGTCTCTTAGGGGCCCTAGTCTGAGATTAACAATTTCCGCAACTGCCTCACTGCCACACTTCTAATCTCCTAATGTAATTCCCTAACTATGCTAACTAAGATTTCCACATGGATTTTCCAAAAAAATGTCTTCAGCAACGAGGTTAATACACAATGGATTATGCATTTCTTTTCTTTATTCTTCTTCTTTATTACTGTAAATCTGTTTGATTGTGATTCAAAGTAATACTTACTATTTCTCTCTTTTTTTGTCTAAAGATTAGCAGAAAACAATGTCCAGAACTACACTGCATTCGGTGGTTCTAAACACACAATGCAGCCAATAGTTAGTAAATTACTCTAGTTTACCTTCAATGGCGAATGGTTTTCCCACCGTGAGGAGCTTACAGTCAGAATCAATGGACACTTCATAATCCAGAAGGGCTTTGTCCATAATAAACGCGTCCAGCTTCTGAGGATCCTCTCTGCAATGACAGCAGAAGTTGAACAGTTTAGACAGCGGCCAACGCTACTCAGTGGCTGTGGCAGTGTTTGATGTGCCGAAAGTCTCACACTAATGTTTTATACTTTATTACTGTCATTATACCAATATGGTATGGTATGAGATAAGGAATGCATTTCTAAGATGTTTTACACTGACATCTTTAATATATTTTGATTGTGTCATTTATAAAGTACAGTACAAAAAGTGAAAAGGGATATTCCTTGGAATCTAGTCACTTTTGAGACATAAACTGAAGTTACAAGCCTTTACAGTTGTTTTTTTTATTCCCAAAAGATTTGCCTTGATTGTAGTTGTAAAGCTCTGTGGTACATCAACAAAAATAAAAATTACTCTCCCAAACCTACTGCAATGCAAAGAGAGTTAATAAAAGATTTAATTCTTTCATTGCTGATAGGTTGACAGTTTTATGAGTGACACAGGTTTCATGAATGTTATGACATTTCTTTTAATACTCATGTCTGTTGAGTCATAGTGTCATACAGCTTATGTATAAGTAGAAACTGAATGAAAGAAAGAAAGAGGTGCAGGCAATACAAAAACTGAATGACATTTAACAACAGCAGTCATAAAATTAATGAAGTGTCTCATATCCTTCTTATGTCAACAATCTCAAAGTGTGACAAACACTTGGTTGAATTTCAGGTATCAACTCTGGCCTTCTGTATAGCAAACACAAACAATGGAGTCAAAAGGCATGAGAGAGAGAGAGAGAGAGAGAGAGAGAGAGAGAGAGAGAGAGAGAGAGAGGGAGAGAGAGAGGAGAAAGAGAGAAAGGAAGGGGTAGAGATAGAGTGAAATGCAGAGAGAGGAAGGGGGAGTAAGATATAGGAAAATGGAGAGAGAGAGAGAGAGAGAGGGAGAGAGAGAGGGTGAGACAGAGGCAAATGAGAGAGAGAGAGAGAGAGAGAGAGAGAGAGAGAGAGAGAGAGAGAGAGAGATCAGGGGAAGTCAGAGACAGAGAAATTGTCTTGGCTCCATTTGCTGCATGGAATCTAATTTAAACAGAATTGAATTCGTTTCCTCAGTTGATGGGTTGATTCTTCAGGAGTTAACAGATCAAAAGAGCAAGAGATTGCTTTGCTCCAAGCCAGGGAAGGCATCTGGTGCACAAAGCCAAGAGAGGCTCCCTTAGGTGCTCCTCTAGGTGGTCCTCTAGGTGTTGGAGATGTCAGAGACCGACCCAGGCTGCAAATTAAATTTGATGCCGCTGAAGGCGTGTAGATTTCTAGCCTAGCGCCTAGCGGTAAACCACCTTATAGAGTATACTGCTTGTTTTGTTTAGTTGAGAGAGGGAATGAGGACTACAGGATGGTCTATTATCTGGTTTCCTACTACCTCTTTTCTGACTGTTTCCTAGGGTTGGCACTTAGTTAAGTAAAAAACCTCCTCCTTGCAATACCCCAACCCACTTTCTATTTAATCTGAATCCACCAACAACAGAAGATTGAGATTGTTTCCAGTCAGGCGAAACCGGTCCAGTAACCTTGTTTGCATTGATATACTGTTGGGTTGGTTGGTGACCACCAGGCTCTCTCATGTCCACCTGTACCCATTCATCATGCATTGGAGTAATAGGCTGGGAGTGTGATTAAGGAATCCTACAGTAGGAATGTGTTAAGGTAGGACAAAGCAAAGGACATATCTGTGCTTAAAAACACAATCCATCAGCGCACAGTCCCCCACTCTCACAGGCCTGTCTGTGTCTGCTAATGGTTATTACTCACTTCAGCTGGTCGATCCCGTCAGGAGTAGCGGGGGTGTTGTAGCGCCTCATGTACTCGTGCATCTCCGGGAAGCTTTTCTTCACGTAATCCTCCGCGCTGCTCTCTCGGACCGTCCCGAAACGGAAACCCTGCGACGGATGATGAAGCTGAGAGAAAAAATACAATAATGAATAATAATAATAATTAAAATTAATAAAGATGATTAATACTTACATGACAGAAGCCAATGGGGTAGATCAGTATTTCTTGATTACAGAGGTTTGCTGTGCTTCTCACTACAACTTAGTGAGGTGGAGAGGGGTCAACTTGACTGTATTTCTATGTAGTTGCCAAAGTCTTCAAATACTGAATTCTTACTCCGTTTTCCAGCATTAAATACATACATAACTAGAAAAGCGCTCAGAGAGCGCATACCTCTGCCAAGATAATGTGGTCACAGATGGTGTTCTGGATCACTGATCGCCACCAAAATCGAATCAGTTCTTACTTGTCCCAATACACACATTTGATCCAAATCCGTGCAGTACATTTTGAGTTATGTTGCACACACACACACACACACACACACACACACACACACACACACACACAGACAGACAGACAGACACACACACGGCGAGCAAAACATAACCTCCTTGGCGGAGGTAAATATATATAGATTTTTATCCAGACTATTTATATTGTAAATAGTGTAGTCCTAAATAAATAGTCTCAACTCTGGTGCCACGAGCAGGAGTGTCTATGAGATTACTGGAAAGCTTTTGTTATCTTAATAAATCCCCTGAGCAATTTCAATGTGTTTACGACGGGATCAAGCTTAGCTGCTTGTTGTTTACCTTGGGATCATGTATTCCTGAGAGCTGCTCGTAGGTTTTCTCCCCGACCATAACAGCGGCCAGGTTAGCTGTGTACGTGGACAAGCAGAAGAGACAGAAGATGGCCCACAGGTTCATCAGGAAACGACCCGTCCAGCACTTTGGCGGCTTGATGGCCGCCGTCCGGCCAAACAGGATGGCGTAGCACACGTTGAGCGCCGAGGAGAAGGAGAACACGCGGTCACGGTTCCGTCCTTTGGGCGTCATGCCAAACGGGCTTTTCCACTCGTAGAGCGTGAGGAAGACGGCGGTGACATGGAGGGAGACGAAGATGCCGAGCCACATGCTCCAGTGCAGCGGCCACATAAAAGCGCCTATGGGTGCCGCCGTGTCCCGCGTCCGCACCAGAATTCCCAGGCTGGTGGAGAAAAAGGGGCTGGTGAAGTCGATGACTTGGCTCCGTGCCGAGTTGATGCTGAAAGAGGTGACCGCCAGGTGTGCTGCTCCGCTCATTAAATCGCCCACAAGACCCGTCCAGCGGCCGTTCTTGTACGCGCCGTACTTGCCGTCGCCGACGATGTAGAGGTCGAAATCGAATCCCATGTCCTCCGCCAGCTTCTCCAGCAGGTCGATGCAGTATCCATAGCAACACTTTTTGTACTCCAAGGGCACTGTGTCGTTGGCGCCCTGCAGCACCTTAAACAGGCGCTCCAGCAGAGCCGTGTCATTGGTCAGAGGGTCCAGGCACAGCTGCCCGGCGGGGCAGTGTCCGTCATCGTCCACCTCGCGGGTGAAGACGAACGGGTGCTCCACCAGGGTGACCACGCGCATGTGGAGACGGGACGAGTGCCGCCAGTCTCCGCCCTGGTGCGGCCGGCGCTTGTTGGGCCAGACGCCGTAGTCCATCATGACGCGGCCGTGCTTCCAGCTTCCCAGCCGCGTCCACATGGGGTTGCCCACCGGGTCGTGCTGGAGGTTCCAGATGAAGTGGTGGCTCTCGGAGGAGATGACCATCTCATCGTCTCTCTTCACGCCGATGTAGCCACTCAGGCCGTCAAACGACGTGTTCGCCAGGAACCTGCAGCACAGGGGACAGGGTTAGTGTTGGAGAGTTAACGTTGGAGAGAAAGTCATAATATGGAGTACTATAAACTATTATTTTTTTTTACAAGTAATTTGACCTTTTTTACAAGTAATTTGACTTTAGGATATAATCCCATTGAATTTCAAAATCTCTTTTTCAAGGGAGTCCTGGCCAAGACAGGAGCACAATAGTTTCATGTAAAAAAGAACAAGAAAGTATGAATTTTGACATAATCTCAACATCATCACCAGCAGCTCTCAGTAACAACACATTTACTTATTGTAAGAAAAAGGGACTCATCTTGCTTCTGGAAACACTGGACCCAAAGCGTTTATGCATTATTAAAATATAGGCCTTTGGAATTGCTGATGCCTTCTTTGCATCCTCCTAAAGTGTTTTGTATTGTTTTTTTTGTATATTATTTTTTCACTGTGCTGTTTATATGGACTTTCTGGTGTCTTGAATAAAGTTGATCCTCATAGCTTTGTTGTTTGAGCTCACCAAGTCCCGTCAGTAGGAAGCAGACTGAGAGATTTTGGTACAACATAGACTAATAAGGGAAAATTTTAATATTAAAATCAATATTTGAGGGGCCCAAAAAAATCTTTGTCGTAGGGCCCAAAATTTCTAGCAGCGCCCCTGGGCGAAGTGGGCTGTTGCCCACGGCAGCACCTTGCCGTGGGCAGCCTTGGGGAGCTTGGAAAAAGACACCTGGATATTGGACACCTGAACACCAAATAGGATAGGAGCGTCCCTGGAGTACTCCCGACTAATGTAATATAATGTCTGTGACATTACAGATAATTGGATATTACTCTCACATCATTAATATTACAACTAGAACATTCATTTAGCCAATTAAATTTGACATTAAATATACCAACCAGAAGCATAGAGCTCAGGGGCTGGTCTTCCATTCACCTTTTCAATTAACATTTTGACCGTTTGAATAATAGTAAAGAAATCGTTACTGAATCTTACTGAAAATGCATAATAATTTAATGCGCATGAAACTTTTAGTCGCTAGAGGTCGGTGAATTAAAGGTGTACACAATAAAAAATGGAGTGTCAATATCCCAGTGTAAACCTATTTCAACCCAAATAGAGTATTTTCAACAATAAAGGGAGTAAAGTCGCTCTAACAGTGGAGTTAAATGTGAGTGTAAAATCCTTCAAACAAGCAGTGAGGAATTCTACTCTACCCAGTGATGAATACCCGCCTCTGCAGGGAGAACGTTAAGTTCAGTATGCTGGCTCCAGGCTTGTATCGTCAAGTAAGTACATTTATTATAATATTCTATAGCGAATATTGTCTTTTTAAGCATTGCAATGCCTTTAGTTTGTGTAGTCTAAATAATTGGTGTTGTTTTGGTTTAGTTTTGCGGTGACGTGAATTCATACTTGAACTTGCTAGCAATCACAAGTTAGCTAGACAGACATTTGAATCAAGCAATCAACCAATATTTTTAGGAACCACTGAGCTATGGTTAATGTTGGGTATGTATATTCCGTTTTGACATCGTTGATGACCGTCTTTGGCTGAATGAAGGCAACGTAAATGCTGCCAAATGTATCGTTAGCTTATTAGCGTAGCAAGCTAATGCAAACAAGCATTCGGTGTAGACTAGCCTATGAATTCATGCTCTGTTAGCTGCCTCACATCAAACATTACAGATATAAGCCTAGCATGCTAGCTTGAGTGAGCCTTTGCCTGGTGCTTACATCGTGAGTTTTTTTCTAATGTGGTGAAAGTATGAACCATAATAAATTGAGATTGCCAATGCCAAAATCTTTGGATGCTGTTTTTTATTAACCAGTGACTAGGCGGTTAGGGGTTCTCCAGAAAGGCTCTGTCCAGGTTAACTTTATCATGTTAGCATGCTGCACTTGAGAAACGTCTAGCATTCTAGATTGTTTACTAGTGTAAACAAATTGTAAGATGTAGCCTACTTAGCAATGTGCAGATTACTGCTTGGAAAAGTCAATAAGTAACTTTGTACTAAATTATGATTTGGCCTTTCTTCCTGTTTGAATTTGATTCAGAATGCTGCTGCGGGTCCACTTACAAGGAGAGCAAAGTGGTGTTGCAACTCGGAGCTGGCATTTTTTATAGAAGGTAAGAAACATTTTGTCATTATAATAGCCTATAATAATATTTCATGTGTTGCAACATGGACTAATGTCTAAGCTACATTGCAATTTGCTTTCTTTTCAAATTAGTGTCCTGGATATTCAACATACCAGAGTGGCAGATGTAAAAGTCACCTGTCTGACAGTGGACTGGCAATGAAGGCATGGTATTCACAATAAGCCTAAAAACTTAATTGAAAAGATTTATCCTTGCAATGATATGATATATTTCTGTTGTTGAATTTGCAGTTGTTTCTCTGTCATCGCATGTTTAGCAACATCTGATGAAGCTCTCATTTTGGACTACTCTTTGGGTGACCTTGATGAAGCAGCTGCTGTGCAGGAGAAACTAAGACACAAAATCGGTAGGCCTATAACATTTTTGATATATAATCTGATTCTTTACTGATTGACATATTGTAAATAATGTAAATAAAATCTAACAGGAATATTATTGTATTTCTATCAAGGTTAATTGAGGAAATCCTAACATCAGAGCCTTATGGAGGACGGATGATTGACAAACCTGCTGGTGAGATG
Organism: Sardinella longiceps; assembly: GCA_027497455.2. Classification (NCBI taxonomy): domain Eukaryota; kingdom Metazoa; phylum Chordata; class Actinopteri; order Clupeiformes; family Clupeidae; genus Sardinella; species Sardinella longiceps. Next base: position 1,141,279 of record JAODXP020000009.1, on the reverse strand, counting down.
ACAAAAAATCATGAATCATCGGTAAGCATTAACATGTGCAGTAGATAGATAATAATTGGATTTAAACCACAATTCAGTCAATTCTATTCTGTGGTCTAATGTCAATCTGATGCTGGTTTACAGGTCTTTAGGCTGGGACAGTGACCAGTCTGCGGCCTTGGTGCTACTACATCTCCTACCACTTTCTGCACAAGGTCGGACCAGGAAAGAGCATCTCAAGATGTAGATCATCTCATCAGATTTCAAAAGGTATGCACAGTTGTTTGAGTCTATTTCACATCACCATAATGCAAGTCTTGTAATGATATAAGTTGCCAAGAAGGTTAATCATCTCGCATGTGTCATGTCTTTTGTTAAAGGATGTTGAATTGTGCAGAAGAAGCCAGACATCATCCAATGCAATCAACCCATCCCATGGATCCACGAAAAGATGCATTCACACTACTTCATCGTGACTGACAAACATACCCTTCCATGCATGGTAACAGGTTCAGTGGGAGCCTTTGATGAACTCTTTAAGGCCTTTATGTCTTAGGTATGTTCTAAAATTATTCCCTGAGCAGCTTTTTGCTTTGTGCATGGAATCTTGGGGTTTTATCAAACCAACACATTATCTATGGAAAAGTCAAATCTGAAACCAGTCATACTTTGTAATAAAGACAAAACTGAATGCTGTGCTGATGCTACTATCATGAGCATTGTGACCGGTATGGTTTTATTTTCATGTTGCCAACTTCTGTTGCATAAGCATTTGATCAGTAATGTGGACTGTTTAACTTGTGGTGCCTTATTAGTTTTCTTGTAAGCATTACAATATTACATTATCATGTGTTTTAGAACTTTCAGTAAATAAGGGCTTAAGTTGCATTACTACAATTGTTACATTGATTATAATAAAAGGTTGTACTGTAAGATTTCTGTGTTTTTTGCATTTTTTTTAGTATTATATTAAAATATCTATATTTTTGAAATAACACTATACAGAGTAGAGTCAAATGAACTCTGAACAGTGTAAATGAGATTACTCTATTAGTGTAATTAAAGACACAGAGTTAATTCTGTTTACACATTTCATTGTTAATTTTAACTCTAAATTGAGTAGATTTAACTCTGAAATTCCAACACTGGCTATAGAGTAAATTTTACTCTATTTTTGAGTGGGACCAAATGTTATCTGAGACAGAGTAAAAATCAACTCTCTAGGAGTCAAATTAACACTTCAGTTTTTACTGTGTAGAATACCCTGTTATGTTCGCTGTGTGCCAGTCAGGTTTTTTTGTCCATGGACACCCAAAGTCACTTAAAGGAGAAATCTGGTGTGAATTTATTCATACAGTAGCCCTGGACTGAAGCCCATACCAGATTTCTCCTTTCAGTGACAATGAATGAGAATAATGTCTACACACTGGTTTGGCTCCCCATAGTTTAACCTTTAAAACACAAAGTAGCAACAACATTTCAACACACCTGGGTCTCATCATAGATTTATTTTCCACCTGGGTCTTATTGATTGATGCAAGGTATTTTACCATTTTTGTGCCCCTTTGTGCTGCAGCTGGCCTTCGAGAAGAAGGATGTGCAAACAGCTCCTCTTTCATAGTCATCCAAGTCTCTTAATCATGCCTTTAATGGAGCCTTTATGCACCTGCTTTGGGCACTGACGACTGGCATAGCCTACCTGTGGGAGGGTTGGGATGGAATGCCGCTAGTGTTTTTGGACTGAAGATGGTAATACAGCAGGAAATCTTAATGTTTGGGGTAGTAAGAATTAATGGACAACTCTTTTATTATTACAACTCTTTTGGGACAACAACAACAACAACAACAAGCTCCATTGCCAGCTTATTTCATTTCACTCTGCAGAGTGAGCATGGTGACCATGGCCGTTTATCTAGCCTGCTATTCGGTAGTCCGATCGGCAGCAACTAAAAGGGATTTGTACGGCCTCGATTGCATTTTACGTCACGTGGTGGCTCTGGTATTGGCTCCGAGGTATGTACAGACACTGTGATAGACATTCGTAGCGCCCAATATACGGCTATGGACAATTGTAATCGATGCTTCCGCTATGAGAACTGCAATAGGTAGGTCTCCAGACTAAATATGCACTTTGCCAGGCTAGACAACAGCATCAACATCTTACATTTCTAGAGTGCTATTCAAGACACCCAAATCGGTGTATTATAGTGGATGGGCGGCAACTCAGGGGACCCTTTACAGTACCCATTGTGTCTGTGATCCGGTCTGTTAGTCTGTTAAGACATTGTTGGGTATGAATTGCATTCTTGCTGGGCCAGAGAAAGAGAGAGAGAGAGAGAGAGAGAGAGAGAGAGAGAGAGAGAGAGAGAGAGAGAGAGAGAGAGAGAGAGGGTATTATCACACTGTTTTGGTTTGAAATAGATGGCACATTGCAAGCAAAGCCCTCTTGTCCAAAATCAGTGCCTGAACTCAGAGAATCTTATTTGAATGAATTATTGAATGAATTATTGAATGAATGAATGAATGAATGAATGGGCAAAAAAGACCCACTCCATTGACCCTGAATATAAGTGTGTCTGCCCCTAGCCAGCTGTGCATGACATGACATTGCCATTATGGAATCACTTTTGCTATATTTTGGTAAGTTTTCCTTAGATCTTTGGTAATACTTCTATGGATTAAGAATAGGAAAAATTAAGTTCTTTTAGGTATAATTACAGGGACTCCAATAGAAGGCTATGTACATTTGTATATAGTCTATCAATAGTATAGTCTATGAATATCAGGATAGGAGATCCTAATATGAGCAGAGCTAAAGTATTCTATGTTGTGAAGTACAACTTGCAGTACAGTAAGTACCGCTTCCACAGCGCCTCCGCCTCCTCACCTCTGTCTGTCTGCGAGGAAGACGTGTGTCCCTGTGTCTGTGTGTGGTATACATGTGTGTGTGTGTGTGTGTGTGTGTGTGTGGTATACATGTGTGTGTGTGTGTGTGTGTGTGTGTGTGTGTGTGTGTGTGTGTGTGTGGTATACGCGTGTATGTGTGTGTGTGTGTGTGTGTGTGTGTGTGTGTGTGTGTGTGTGTGTGTGTGTGTGTGTGTGTGGTATATGTATACAGTAACAGGCTTCACACCTGCAAACAGAAGCTAGCTGCACCAGGGGGTAAGGAAGCCAAACCAAGCCAAGCCAATCCTAGCCGTCACTCTGGCCTCCCTGTCAAAGCAGGGCCCCAGGTAATAGCACTGGGGGGGAGAGTTTAATGGCTTTCCTGGTCTGGGTTATAGCCTCTGTTGAGGTGTAGGAGCCCTAAAGGAAGGTGTTAACTTTAATACCTGTAACAAACACATTACAAAACTACTGAAATACAACCATCTGCACTTTTGAACTTTTTCTCTTGTAGACATCTATCTCTATCGGTACACAACTTTCCTGCACTAATATTGTGCTGTGCAAATAAATTCAATTAATTGATTAATTGTGATTATGCTTAACGATTATGAAAGTTGCATAATACATCCTTTCAGAGGTGGACAACTCTTTGACCAATCATGTAAGGCATTATGGCGGACAAGGTGACATGTTTCTTGGAAATAATGGTGAGGTGGAGGTTTGCTCAGAGTTCCCTTCACCGAAGTTAGGATGATTCTAAGGGCCTGTCACTGAAAGGGGGGCCCCCAGGTAAAATTTGAATATTAAAATCAATGTTTGGGGGGGAGGGCCCAAAATTATTTTCGGTCATAGGGCCCACAATTTCTAGTGGCGTCCCGGATTCATCCTGTACACCTTTCATGGACTACTTTCAAAATGAACTTCTGTCACAATCCTGTGGCCCTGGCAACCTCACCTGAATGATCCCAAGGTTGAGACTGACTCAGTCACTCAAGGCTGAGGCAGATGAGTCAGACCTTATCTTATAATCTTCACAGTCACACTACAAAACCCTTAACATCCTGCTGACATCCAGTCAGCAAAGACAGCTGACGACAGCGTTCATTTCACTGTAATTACCTTCTGTTTCTCTCCTCCACCTCCACAGCGCCTCCGCCTCCTCACCTCTGTCTGTCTGTCTGCGAGGGAGACGTGTGTCCCTGTGTCTGTGTGTGTGTGTGTATGTGCGTGTAAGTGTGTGTGTGTGTGTGTGTGTGTGTGTGTGTGTGTGTGTGTGTGTGTGTGTGTGTGTGTGTGTGTGTGTGTGTGTGTGTGTGTGTGTGTGTGTGTGTGTGTGTGTGTGTGTGTGTGTGTGTGTGTGTGTGTGTGTGTGTGTGTGTGTGTGTGTGTGTGTGTGTGTGTGTGTGTGTGTGTGTGTGTGTGTGTGTGTGTGTGTGCTCTCTTTCTAAACCCTGGTGTGGCAGTTTGGATAGCGTGAGCACGAGAAGAGGAGGACAGCCTGCCGGAGGGTTGCTTGACACTCCACTTGCCTACAGACAGCAGAGGGTTTCTGTGCTCCACTCTGCTCTGCTCTGCTCCACTCTGCTCTGCCTTGCACTGCCCTTCCTTCCCTGCCCTGCTGTGCAGCCCTGCTCTGCTCTGGCCTCTTTGAGCGTGTCAGCTACCTGGGTAGTGTCACGCACGACAGCAGCTCCACTTCTATCTCCCACTCTGGCAGCTCAACAACCCCACCCCAACCCCCACCCTTCCCCACCCTTCCTCCTCCCACCTGCCTTCGAACTCTCTCCTCCCCACCCCCACCCCCACCCACATCACCTTGCTAATGGCCTCTCTCTCTGTCTCTCTCTCTGTTTCTCTCTCTCTCTCTCTCTCTCTCTCTCTCTCTCTCTCTCTCTCTCTCTCTCTCTCTCTCTCTCTCTCTCTCTCTCTCCCTGTCTTCATCCTTCTCTATTCCCCTCTCTGACTTCTCTGAGACAGGTAGCGCGTGCTGCTGTTGACCCCTGTCACACCTGTCCTCCCTGGAGCCAGCCCAGGTAACGCACCGACGGAGAGGAGAGGAGAGGAGAGGAGAGGAGGGCAGACATGCAGCCAGCAGCATCCTGTCACTCTCTGTGATAAGAATAAGTTCAAACACGGTCAGGATTTAAGGTTTGAACAGGGACAAGGTGTACGGCGTATGCTGTGCGTAGAGTACTGTGGCTGGTATAACACCTGGATACATCAAAGTGTGTATTTGTGTGCTAATCAACATAAATTTAATCCCTAACAAGGTTTTTGTTTACATACAAAAGGCAACATTTTTCAAAGGTCCCAGCAGAATTCTTCAAAATCAAAATGATAAACTTGTTTACAACAACACAGTAAATTATGTTGCTATGGCCACTGGAGGCAAGAATGTATGCAAAAAAAAACAAAGAAACTAAATTGTTGCACCCTTTAAAGTGGTTCCAGGCTGCCATGTGATTATTTTCCCTTACAGGCACCGATTTGGAAAAAAAGAAACAGCATAAAATGTGACCTAGTGTGCCTTTAAAGGACTGCAGCATTTAAAGGCCTTCATTGTAACTATTCTCTTCTCTGTGGCTTCAAATCACACACTCCAAGGTTTGTTCTGTTTCATTCCATTAGATTAGCATCTGAAGGCTAATACTGGAGTTCAGTGAGACTCACAGTGGCTCTGTTGTGACCTCTGCTACTGTCTTTGATGTTTCTGTTAATATTCCAATGCTGTGTGTGTGTGTGACATTCATATTCAGGAGACACTTCTAGTGTGTGCAGGTCAAGAGTTTAAAGTCTTTAAATAATACAGCAATAGATCCTGTGCGAACTCTCCATTGAAGTGGAGCCAATACCCATGTTATGACAAATGAGGATATATAAAGAATCAGAATTTATACTACACTTAAAGGGGAATTCATCTGTGAAATCAATCTATAGCCCTGTTGCCTGAGGTGTACCGCCTGCAGGAATAAGAAGTAGAAAATGTGTACAAGATCGACCAAGGTTGTCAAAGAGAACCAACAATGAATGTTAACTGAATGGGACATAGCTATTTCTATGCCCCATTTTGTTACATGTAACAAAACAATTAATGTTAAACGATTAATGCTACCTGTTTGTTTGCTATTTGTGACATTTTATATGTACTTTTTCCTACTGACAAAACTTGGTTAACTTGAACAATAGGGCTATAAATTGATTCACACCCGATTTCTCCTAAGGGTAAACTTTTGTTTTTTTGAGAGCATTTGTGTGTGTGTGACGTGTGTTTTTGCATGTGTGTGTAATGTACACATTTACAAGGATCTTCATAGTCATCCCAACAGAGAATGAATGAAGGAAATATCAAATCAGAGAGGAAAGGCTTTGTGAGTCTGTTTCTATCTTACCTGGAAATGTATCTTCCTGAGCTTAGGTTCTTCTCGTCGATCAGCATACAGTTTGTAATTCCTGGGATGAGTGCCCTCTCGGGGGACACCAGGGCCGCGTTTCCCACCGCCCTCGCCACCAGCTCCAGAGCGTCCTGCACGTAGTGGTCCTTCGAGGGCGAGCCCATGCGCCCGTGAGCTAGAAGCCCCATAGGGAGGCCTTCAGTCCGCAACTCCTCCACGTTCTGCGAGTCGCCCAGGATCCAGTGGTAGTCCGGGAGCGCCAGGCCTAACTTGCCCACGGCGGCGAAGATGCGCTTGATGTCCCTGATGTCGCAGCCGAACGTCACCACCGTGGACGTGGACTCCTTGATGGCCTCCAGGTGGCGCTGTAACGAGATCTGGAAGTCCCCTCGGGAGGTGCCGTTGGTGGACACGTTGACTACACTTCCCAGATGGAAGCGGGAGTTGTTCCGCATCAGGAAGAGGAAGTCCGAGATGTTCTGTTCTCGACACTGCAGTAGGCTCACGTCGTACCAGCTGTTCATGGAGAGCAGGGCGAAGACCAGGTCCGCTCTGGAGGTCGGAGGGTTACGCATGGCCATCTGAAAATGCAGCGAATTCTACCAGGACAGGAGGATGAGAGAAGAAGAAGAGGAAGAGAAAAAAAAAGCAATGAGTGAACCATATGATAACAGAATTTTAAAAAGTACTCACCACATCTCTTCACATACTTAAAGTTGGTGTAACTTAAACACAGCGATAAGTCCAGTCCTCTTGTGGTCAAATAATTGATAGGATAATAAATTCAAGCCTGATACTGCACAGAGTTCATTTTCTCCCCATTTCCCCAGCCGAAACTCCCCATCACTTTGCTCAGCAGAAAGCACTGTCTGTCTGTCTCCCTCCCCGTCCCACCGGAGGTAATGACCGGCCGTGGCCATCTTCCCCCTCAGTCCTGTGCAGACAGCCTATATTGATAAGGCCATTTGAGAGTACTCAGGACCGGGGCGAGGGAGAGATTACGGACTTACACGTCTAATGATTATTTCCTTTGACATGGAAATGGGATAATTACAGTTTGGCAGCAGTGTGGAGACAGCGGAACCCTGGAGAAAATGACCCAAAATGGCTCCTTTAAAACAGTGACTTGGCCAAAAAACACACAAAATGGCCCAATATATATAGTCAAGGATGCAGCACTTGTCAGCAGAAGAGCTTCCAGTCTGCCTAATGCAAAAGAAATACACAGTGACCGACTTTGGAAGGGCTATGTGTTAAAGATGCATAACTGCAAGAACATTCACATTCAAATCTGGTGGTGAGTGGTTCAAAAACTTTGTCTAACACCTGCACCACAGACAGTTTGTTACAACATCATATTTTTGTGTAATTATTGCCGTATAAACATTTCAACACATATAATATGTATGGTCATAATAATCTAGTATAAGTGGAAATTGAGTCGTAATGATAGTTTGAGTGTACAATCTTTTGTTCATATTTACGCTGTACTTGATCTGAATATGATCTGCAGATTTATTTTGTGGAGCCCCACAGTAGAATTGATACAGGTACCCCCAAGGGAACTCATTCCCCATTTTAGGAGCCACTGCTGAAGAAGACCTCTGTTCTTTGTTCTACTACTATGATTGTGCTATAGAGGGCCTGTGTTCTCCACCTGATCTCCAACACAAATACTATAAAACACCTGTGCTCACCAGATACAATAAAACACCTGTGTTCTCCACTACAGCACTGATACTAGAGAATACCTGTGATCGAACCGACGTAGGCGCTCTGGTCACAGACTAGTACGGAGGTAACATTGTTCTCCACTTGTTCTAACGTACAGATACTGCAGGACACCTTTGCGCTGCCACCTGTGCTACAGCACAGATACTCTAGTATACTTGTGTTCTCCAACTACTCATAGCATTGATGCTATAGAGGGCCTGTGTTCCCACCTGATCTACAGCACAGATACAATAGAACACCTTTGTTCTCCACCTGTTCTACAGCACAGATACAATAAAACACCTGTGTTCTCCACTACAGCACTGATACTAGAGAATACCTGTGTTCTCCACCTGTTCTACAGTACAGATACTATAGAACACCTTTGTTCTCCACCTGTTCTACAGCACAGATACTATAGAACACCTGTGTTCTCCACCTGTTCTACAGCACAGATACTATGCAGTAACAGCACATATTGACTTCTCCACCTGTTCTACAGCACAGATACTATAGAACACCTTTGTTCTCCACCTGCTCTACAGCCCACATTGTTGCTATTCCAGGGACATTACATGAATTATGCACTGTGACTACACTGATGAAAACATGGATGTATAATACTTGTACATGGTAGGGCATTAGAAATTACTTTGTGCAATATAAAGAGATATACAGTATAAAGCACCTGTGTTCTCCACCTGTTCTACACAGTCACTATAAAACACCTCTGCTCCCCCTATTCTCTATTGTCTTGAAACCATCTCTCCACTCCGTTACATATTCCATATTCCACAGGGAATGACCCCACACCTGCTAAAGACTGTGGATAGGCTTTATGACACACCAGCTAAATAACCTGATAAAACACCTGTGTTGGCGTGTAATCACCGATAGTTTGATCGGAACAGGTCTCTGAGCGCCTGGAGAAATGGTCTCTTCACTCAGAGAACCAGAGTTACTATAACCCAACGTTCTACAGCACAGATACTATAAAACACTTGTGTTCTCCACCTGTTGTTCTACAACAAATATAAAACACGTGTGTTCACTTTTCCACCTGTTCTTGTTCTACAGCACACAGACTATGCAATGGAGGGTCAGTATTCTCCACCTGTTAGCCCTAAGAGGCCATTGTATACTGTGAATTTACTGTACAACAGCTAAGAGACATTGTTTTGCAGAATGCCATCAATACCAATAACTGTTGTATATTCTACCTATACTACAGGGGTTATAGCATTTATGTAACGCTTACCACAGAAAGGGAATTTAAGGCAAATGAAGGTAATATAAGGCAATGCAAAAGTAGTGTACATTAACACTACAACAGAAACTCAGTAGGATATACTGAGAAGAGTCATTAGTGTCTCCAGTGTGCTGTTGCCAGATATCGTCACTCGTGGTGACGCTTGGAATGCATCTCATCCAATCAGAAATTCAGAAATAGTTTGGATGGACCTATCTGTTGTATAATCACAAATAGCCTATCAGTTTCTCTCTAACACACAAACACAGCCACCCACTTCTGCAAGGCACAGCAATGTAGCGCAAAATGTGGTTTGAGATGTGGTATATGGATAACAATACAACTTCATGAAACCTAGTTTAGCCAATCATAATCATGGACAGGAACAAACTGTTTCATAAAGTACTGGAAGGCCTTTGTTCTCCATCAGATCTGTACTGGGTTCTGTGTTATGTGTCTGTTCTGAAACAAACACACATACGCACGCACGCACACACACACACACACACACACACACACACACACACACACACAGTGTACAGTAAAAGTCCTGTGTTAACACTCTGTTCTACAGCCCGCTGTTCTATTGTAAGACACACTCAAGGTCCACCACAATTTACATTTTACAGGAATAACTTCCCTCGGCTTGCTGATCTAGGCATAACCCACAAAGAAAATGGCATCAAAGGGCAAATAAATATCTCTTATAGCATCAAGTGCACTGAGCTGTTCGACATTCAGAAAGGTCTCCTTTATTACCCCACCACCGTTGTACTGGGGGAGCCATAGATCAGCCCTCCAGCAGCCATCAATAACCCCCATAGAACCTTACTAAGGAGGGCAAGCCCTTCACAGTGGCCTGCCTAAATGAAATGCTTAGCCAAGCTCCTTAATTTCCCATGGGAACTGCTTTTAAGTGACAGAGGGAAAACAGGCTAATTGTGGCTGATTAAGGGGAAGCATCAGGGGGAGTTTGAGCAAGAGAGGAGAGACTGAGGGGGTATTTAAGGGAGAGGGATGGATGGATCAAAGTCTATTTGTCGTCAGTCAGTGACTTATTATGACAAAGGATCGCTGATGACCTCCGACAATGGAGGAACTGTCACCCCTGATAGAGTTTGGCAGGCAGGCAACTGTAAGGGTTTTTTTTTTTTTTTTTTTTGGATGGATTAGGGATATGGGATCGTCTCGGTCCTTGGAGAGCTTGTAAAACAAGACGCTAATAGAGCGGGAAGGGCATTGGTAATTGTGGAGGTAATACTACTGGGGCTGCTGCTACTGCTACTGCTGTGTGTGAGAGGAAGATTTGAAGAAAATGTAGTTAAGGTTTGTGATGATATACGTAAGTGTAATATGCCGAAATAAAAGGATGAATTTATGATAATGGCCATTCTAGTGGTATTAGTTGACATTGGAGAAGGACTATGATGATGATGATGATGGTGGTGGTGGTGGTGATGGTGGCAGAGATTATAGTAATGGCTATAATGATGATGGTGGTGATGATGATGATGATGATGGTGATGACTGAGAGAGTTGGGAAGACAAACAGATGGACTGAGGATACTGCCATTATGTATCATTGTCTATCCATTGTGGTTATAACACTCAACAGTATAACCATAATTGCTCCGTTTTCTAATGGCCACTGCCACTGCCTCACCAATTCAGGACTTGCATGGGATTTACAGTTACTGTTGATATTTGGAAAAGCGCTGACACGTAACAGAAGGCTTCCCTGGGGAAGGACATAGAAATAAGCTGCCAGAATCACAAGTCATTTGTGTGTACACCTTCAAGAAGGAGGAGGAGGAGAGGTAAGAAGAAGAAGAAGAAGAAGAAGAAGAAGAAGAAGAAGAAGAAGAAGAAGAAGAAGAACTAAGACAACAACAATTCTTCACACCAAATACATTCTGCTCAATAATAATAATAATTAAAAAAAAAAAAATCCAAAATAGCAATCCATAACAATATTACTTGTACAACCTCAAAAGTTACAACAAATGTATAGACTATCGGTACTAGTTGTGGATTATATTGTTACTGTCTTTTATTGTTATTGTATTTTTTTTTACTTCTTCCTCTTCTGTTTTTATAAGGTCAGACCCTGACCTTATAAAAACATGCTGCTGAACAACAGTAGGCTATATCACTCCCCAATACCAAAATGAAAAGCAACATTAAATCACATGGTGTTTATGTAACTATTAATATAAAATTATAGGGCATCATCCTTAGCCAGCTGAAGACAAACAGACAATAAACGCACTTAATAGGAATCTAAATATGGCATTGGTCCCAGAACCTTTCAGTGTAACGAATTGCCAAGCTCTTTATAATCTGCACCTTTGTCAACACAAGTCACACTGCGTTGTAAACTCTGGCTGTGTTTGTCTGTGATAGACAGATAGTTCAAGGATGCGGCCGAGGCAGCCTGAAGTGCCCTCAGGGCTTTCATTATCATTCACTTTGATAGACATCTAAGAAGTAAACACTGCTTCAATTTAGCGCGCTATGGAACCGTTAATTAAGGGTCATCTCATCAGAGGCCCCTATTATGACCAATGGATGGCGCTAAATCCATTCTTCAGCGGTCATTAATGTTGTTGTATAAAATATTTCAACCTCAAGGTATTTGGAATAACTGTTGTAAGGTAACTCGTTTTGATTCATTTCAGCATAGTCTAGTTAGTGGTTTTGTTGTATGTGGGCTCTGGTTGGATAAGCCTTCAGTGTCTTTGCCTCTCTGTGATATATGATAGGATAGACCACCCAGATCTATTTGCCAATGTCTTAAATGTTCATGATTAAGCCACCAACTTACATCGTTACTCTTTTACACCTTAAAACAACAAAAGACCCGTTTCTGCTTGTTGGCGAGTCTGCGCAATTGGCCCATTGCTTATCGAGAGATCCAAAAATCGGCCCGTATCTGACATTCCAGATGGACTGTTGTGTTCTGCGTTATAATGACGCCCGCGCTTTACTACGTCGTTCTAAATAGGAGGGTAAGATAAGGGACAATGTGATGTTTTGAAGGAGAGGTTTGGTCTTTGATTGGTCTTTTTTTGTTCGGGATCACTATGGTCGTTGGATAATGTCCTGTCAAATAGCCTTCCAACACATGGCATCGTAGATAAATACAGGTTTCCCGAAATGGGCCTGTAGTGTAGATGTTTTCCTCTTGATGTATGTGACTGTGAGCACACCTGTTGCATTCTCCCATGCCAGCGGTCCGTTTAGTCATGCATCTGTACGTCTCTGGTGCACTGGCGTGTGTGAAGGAATGTGTCTGTGTGCGTGCGTGCGTGCGTGCGTGCGTGTGTGTGTGTGTGTGTGTGTGTGTGTGTATTTTTGTGGGTGGGGGGGACAAAAAGGGGACACCACATTTCTCTCACTGGCATGGCTGGTGCAATTTCTACTGTGTGCGCGTTATCCATACAGTGCATTCAACATGTGTTAAATAAAACCCTTCCAACTTCACAGCATGTAAAAGGAAGCAACGGCTGTGTTGCAGCTTAATGT
>JAODXP020000009.1:1116032-1123532 GCA_027497455.2 Sardinella longiceps | reverse complement strand
GTTAAAAGACAGGCACGTATGTGCTTCCCCTGGAGAATTTGAAAGTATTAGCTAGGTGCCTTATTCAGAGGCAAAAGACTAACAGTCCGGTCATCCCAGTGGAATGCCCTGTTCTCTAATCCACAAGGGCTTTGGGATGTCTTAAGCTATCCACACACCGCCTCCGACACAGTGCTGAGCATTCCGATTCCAACATTCTATTCTATTGTTTTCAATGCAACCCCGCACACCAGCGCCGTAGATTGTGACTTACAATTGAAGTCTAATTTGTCGTCACCGTCCATTGACATCCATTGTTGATTCCACAGGCTACTGAACTAGGTTGGTTGCAAAATAGTCGAATTTGAAAGTGCTCTGCAATGCTGTCGGAGCTGATGTACGGACCGCTTTAGCTTTGCCTCAATGAGCATACAACTCTAGTCAGCATCACCAGGACTGTGGTGTTTTGCATGTGCATTCAGACACTAATAGAAGTGGTATGGAGAGATTCTTATGTCAGCTATGGTTTTGTCTAATGCACCCCTGGCTCATGGATCTGCATTATAAGACTTGTTGAACACACACATGAAGGAGGTGCTCGTTGAAAAGTAATCTTCTCTCAGCAGTCTGCACCAAAAGAAAAGACTTCAAGCAGGGTTAAATATTTCAAGAAGGTCAACTCACTGACATAATCTTTGTTTTGAATAATGTACCCTCGCCTCTACCTTTTGGGAATGATGCAATAAACATTAAAAATGTAAAAATCACATTTTTTTTCTGGCAATGATTTTCTATTTGCTACGGTTCATTTTTTATTCGACATACGGCTTACCCTCAGCCCACCTAGACAGGTGTAGTGACAAGACTCAGAAAAAGTTTGAGAAAGACTGTGCAGAGTAGGAAAATGTGAACAATATTTTCCATGTACATCTCTATCTCACACCACACAGACACTCATACTCACACACTGCACACACACACAAAACTCATAGCATAACCGTGTGAGCCCCAGCATGACTATTGAGGATCAGTGATGGCCTCTATTTGAGAACAGAAACACCAATAGTGGCAGTGAGATTACCTGGTTGATGATGTAATGATAACTAGATGTACCGCATGGCAGTACAAAATATGACCCGCGCTCAGTTCTGCACTTTCTCTGCCCTGTGCTTAATAGCACCACCAACAGGTCGATGGTTGTACAGTCATTAAATGTACATATAAATTCATTTATTTTATAGCTCCCCATGGATGAAATTCCAAAAAACATGACATATTCCCACAAGATGTCAGGTTCATCATACACATTAAATTCGGCAAGATCTGATATCACCAAGTATTTAAGAGTCCAGGATCAACGTCAAACGTTTGCCCTGGATCAATGTACCTTAACCTTAACCCTAATTCATCCAGGGCAACAAGTTTGACATTGATCCCGGACTCTTAATTACTTGGTGATATCAGATCATCCTTAAATTTGGTGCAGTTCATAACATCTGACCTAAAGATAGGGGCAATTAAAGCAGTATAATATTGCATTTCATTTTTTACCATGGGGGTGCAAATCACAAATGACTGGTTATAAGCTAAGTTTATCAGCTCAAAGATGGAGTGGCCCCCGGGGACCAAACAAAATTTTTCCATAAAAGTCTACTGGGGCTACATGCTCACCAAGTTTCATATTTCCCGGTGTTACGGTATCCCGGGAATCGTTGACCAAAAATCCAGGAATAGATGACGGGAGAAAAAAAAAAAAAAAAAACTTTGACAATCATTATATGACCGCTACGCTAGCGGCGGTCATAATAAGCTTGATCAATCAATGAATTAAAATCGGATAATCGAATTATCAGAGCCCAACAGCTGTGAAGCTACAGTGTGATTGACTCACTTTTGGAAGATGTTCACATATTAGGTGGGAAAAACGGGGGCAAAATATTACTGTAAGCTTTTCTATGGTGTTTTTGTAATGGATGAGGCCAGTAGATATTTCAAAGGTTTCCTTAGCCCATTATTCAGTGATGCTGTTAACATCACCTGTTACAGTAGAGGCCATTTCATTGCAGTCCCAGTGTGAGAAATAGATAGATTCTGTCACACAAATGTATGCAGTGTCACAGCTCTCTCTCTCTCTCTCTCTCTCTCTCTCTCTCTCTCTCTCTCTCTCTCTCTCTCTCTCTCCAATATCTATATTGAGTGAGTGAGTGATTAGACTACATAAATATATATCTTATAACAACTCACTCACTCAGTCACACACAAACAAACAAACAAATGCACACACACACACACACACATCTCTCTCTCTCTCTCTCTCTCTCTAATATATATTCACTCACTTGCTCAAACACACACAAACACATACACACACACACTCTCTCTCTCTTTCCTAATCTCTCTGCTGTGGCACCTCTTCCAACAGATGCCTGAAGTCATTTCAACAGACTCATTTAAATGACAGGACAAGTGCAAGCAGTTCCTCAAGGAAGCTATTTCGGGAGAGCATTAAGATAATCAGTGACATTTGTTTGAAATGAGCAAAATCATTTCGCTGGAATTCTAAGATCATATAGGGCCGCCCGCTGCCAAAATTGGAGTCTTCGGCTACTGCAAATGAGTGATATCCATTCACCGCACTTCTGCCGCAAAAGCAATTAGGTTCTGCAAATCAACGCAAACAAACAAGACTACAGAACAAGTGGCGTCTCTTTCCTAGTGGGTCGGGTCACCGTAATTGCTCAGAAATGGATTTGTGGATTCATCATCAATTGATCATCTTGTTTAGATCTGAAATGCTGAAAAGACAAACATCACATCAGATATCAACACCAAGTATCAGGCTCCTTCAGAGATCAATCTCCAAGGCTGATTTTATGCTGCAGTGAAATGATTATCTGTGCTAATTGCACATCAGAGGGAAGCACTCACCTCACGGAGCCAAAACCTTTGCTATGCCCGTGTGTGTCGGAGTGTCGGTGGTGGTGTGGTGGCGAGGGATTAGTTCTAATTCAGATGGAATGCATAATTCCAGTCAGAGACCTAATTCCAAATTCCTTTGTTCCTTTTTCTTAAAGGGCAAAGGAGGATAACGGCGAGTGATTAAAATATCCGTTGCTAACAGACTTGAGTGACTCTTCCGAGTATTCCAGGTCATGCCTTTATTTCCCACTTAAGGAGATGAACCCAATCTTATTCTAGAAGAGTCTTCTGTGGAGTAGCCTAGCCAAGTCACATCTTCTCCGTGACATCAAGGTCTGTCTCATCTACAGGATTAGGCCACTGAACTGTTAACAGTGTGATTAATCCACTATTCTTAAGAATATAATCTGTCAACACAGACACGGTTCTCTTGAAATACTCAAGCATGACAGGATGTTGAAGTAGGCTTTTTTACCCCATTGATTTCTCCCTTTGACTCTATAGTGGAATCTCATTAGAAAGCTCTGCATTGCAAAGGGAGGTTACCCACTCTATTTTTCATTCACTACCCCTCAAGGAAGCCAATCTTCATATTAAAGTAAACCAATGCTAAGACATTGGGGGTAGATCTAGCGATATTGGCACAGAAATATTGCTGAGTGACCTAGCAGACCTCGTGCCAGTGAAGCGATTTTACAATTGACCTGCGGAGCATCGGAGACAAGACTTCCATTTTTTTTTTAAGAGGAAAATTCACAATGTCAGCCATCTGACCTGAAGTGTGCAGAAGAATAGTTTACTTCAACAACTCAGCATGCACAGGAAAAATGGCTTTCATATGTACAGTGTAGAACTCATCCCAGCATGTCAATGCAGCAAGGGAATCCAAATAAGAATTTTCAAATGGGAATCAAAGACAGCTCGTCCCTTAGAAAATATTTGCAGCTGCTATTGGCTGAGCTTGAAGAAATGTTACCTTTTAACCACCTTTGTCTTATCGGCTTGTCTCTGAAGAAGCCAGCCGTCGCCATCTGACCTTGAGAATGAAAGAGATCAGGTCAGTTGAGTTCCAGAGAAACAAAACCGAAGTGAAGTTCTCCCATGGACTATTCTTATTGATGGCTGAGTGAAAATCAGAAACACAGACAAGACATCAAAAGGACATTTAGAAAATAAAGACATCTGAAAAATACATTTCTTATATTTATGTGCCTTCTCTCCCACTCCTCTCTCTCTCTCTCTTTCACACACACACACACACACACACACACACACACACACACACACACACACACACACACACATTCTTGCTATCGTCCTCCACAAACCTAGGAGAACAAAATTCCTCTAGAAAAAGTCACAATGTCAAGTTCAGTGCCCTGGAGAGTGACGTGAGGTTTGTGCTGTTCTGTACAGATACACCTTGAGCTCATGCAGGTACATTATTTCCATCTGAATATAAACTTCTGAAGGGATCAGGTCAAAACATGTCAGAGCATCACAATAATTCATCTTTATTCATTCATTCATATGGCACCTATAACAATTGCAATGGCAAATCACATCTAACCTGACCATCATTGGTTGTGCATGAAAAAAATAAATAAAAAAAAATAAAAAAAGCTAACTCTGGCTCTTTTTGCCTCTAGCTTGTCAGGTTGTTTCTGCCGCCTACGGATATGGCACCTTTTACAATAGCATTGGCAAATCACATCTAACCTGACCATCATTGGTTGTGCATGAAAAAAATAAAAAATAAATAAAGCTAACTCTTTGCCTCTGGCTTGTCAGGTTGTTTCTGCCACCCTCTCATTCTCCCTGCCCGGCGCTTCCTCAGAGGTGGGCCGGTGCTCGCGGTGCGGCGGTTCTGTCTGCGTCTCTCTGACAGCCTCCCTGTCACTTCCTCCGCTCCGCTCCGCTCCGTTCTGCTCTGCTCCGGCAAGGAAGTGGCGGCCCCGGAGGGAGCAAAACAACACAGCAGCAGCGGCGGCAGCGGTGGTGGTGGCGGGCCGAGCCAGAGAAGCGTATCCTTCCAAACATTCCCAATGACACACACACACACACACACACACACACACTGTGTGTGTGCAGCTTGCGCATACAATGGAAACCGTCAGGGGGAATCATGATGTGGTGTATGTGTGTGTGTGTGTGTGTGTGTGTGTGTGTGTGTGTGTGTGTGTTGGTGTCTGTGTTTGGTGTCTGTTTTGGGGAAGGGGGGGGGTCTTGTGTCATTGTTAACACATTGTTTGGTGTGTACTACTGCCGGCAGGGTTTGCGAACTGCTGGAGCCTTCTGACTGCGTGTGGCGAGATAACTATATAAATCTTTTGCAAAGCCTGATGGGGGGAACAGAAGCAAAACTAGCAGCACACACACACACACACACACACACACACACACACACACACACACACACACACACACACGGCTCCCAAGAGTCTCTGTAAGCTTATTCTACTGTAGCCTTCTGAGTGCCATAGTGTGTGTACTGTGTGGAGTGTGGTACAAAGTGTGTCTTTACAGTAATTGTGTGTGTGTGTGTGTGTGTGTGTGTGTGTGTGTGTGTGTGTGTGTGTGTGTGTGCATTTGTTTGTACATGGGGCAGTCCTTGATTAGATGAAAACACCATAGTGGTTGTTTTATATGGTTATGCGGGTGCGTGGTTCTGTTCATTCTAGAACCGGGGCATGACGAGAACAAGGAGCCCTCTCATTGGCTGTTTACAGTATGTATCATTCGAATAGATGACGAAGGGCAGGTCAGTCCTTTTCAACAGAAACCATGGCAGGTTAAAGCCGCTGGCATCATCTCACAACACTCTATGTGTTTAGGGCTAGCTTCAACGGAAAACAACAGCCTTTTGGATCAGTATTTACTCTTCTTCGTTCCACTGATTTTTCATAGGCTATCCTATTGCGTGCAGAAGTATTTTGAAAGATAACAGCCTTGTTCCGTCCACAATTGAGTTGGGTCTATTTCTCAATGCCAGACTATACATTTGAATGTTATAGGATGGCTTGTCAGGCTAAAATATACCAGCCACACATATGGAATTCTAAAGCAGGCAGGAAGGCAAACACATTGAGGTTGAATACATCTGACAAGTCTGATGAAAGGGAGACAGGCTGAAGGGAAGGCCTTTCGCCATCTCTCTCTCTCTCTCTTTCTCTCTCTCTCTCTCTCTCACTCTCTTTGGGCCTCTCCCCATTTCTCTCTCTCTCTCTCTCTCTCTCTCTCTCTCTGGTGCGTCTGTTCCGACACCCCTGAAAGCACTCAGCATCTGATAGTTTTACATCTTGACTGGCATGGCCCACGGCCACGTCTTTGGCAGTATATTTATTTCTCTCTCCTCCGGGGCAGGCAAAGTCCAGCGCTCAAATCCACCATCTTCTTATTGCTGTCCTCTTTGTTCAACATTTTGATTGAAATCATGACCGGTATTAATACCAATACCAATTTTTCACTCACAGAAAATGTCAGTGTCATCCTCCATGTCTGCCTGAAACCAAACACGTAGTACAACCTCAGCTTGTTGGGGAGGGGGAGGTATAGGCGCCAGAAATCAATAGAGGCCATAGCTAAGGTTGTTGTGCAGCCGTACCCAGGCGTATAGTTTAATTATATCATAATACGAGTCAGTAGATCAAGTCAGAGCTCTGGAGTGACTCAGCTCTAAGGCGGTCCCTGAGGTACGCCGATGCGCACCCGGGCCAAATTGCATCCAGAACTCGGGGTGCGACTCCTATAGATTGATGTCAGTCAGTGGCGGCCGAGGATGACAGCGTGCATCAGCGCAGCGAGCGGGAATGCTAATCAGCGCTGATCTCCAAACCTGGCAACATCTGTCGGTGGGGCTAGTTGGCATTCCGCTGTGAGATTCCGAGTGTGAGATGCGGACGGCAGGATTACAGGAGCGTATTAATGCGGAACACAAATCTGGAGGCTGCAGGTGTCACGCGCCGACACTCGCGGGTGAAATCGTCCACCAGCCAAGACGGATTGTTTACAAAAAAAAAAAAAAAAGCGAAGCATTAAAGAATTCTGCTCCTGACAGACCAAAGGCTTTTAAATCAAATCAGTCTACATTTTTTATACAGAAACAACTGTGCCGATGATTCATCCATTCATTCATTAATTCATTCCCATGCAGATCCATTACTGTGCATCTGCTGGTCAGAGTGGCGGCCGCACTGTTTGAGATGCTGAGTTTATCTGGGCTGGGAAGCACAATACAATGTCACTCGCTGACAAAGCGATTATTCCTAAGCCCCTTATCCGTTCGGTCACACCAGTATTTTGCTGTAAAACTGGCAGTTCGCTTCTTTATTTATTTATTTATTTACTTTTTTACTTGCGATCAGTGGCAAAAGTAAACAGCATGGTGGGTAGTTTTTTCCCCCCTTATTTAATACTGTAAGGATGTATCACAGATGCACAGCCGCTTGCTGCTCGGACTGGAGGAATTCTCCAGGATGTTGTTGATGCATCATTAATGTAGGCAGCAGGATGCCGAGGTACTTCATAATTAGGTGTGGCGTTCATTAATGGCTTGGCTAACAGGTTCAGAAAGGTGTCATAGAAACACAGACAGACACAGAC
>JAODXP020000009.1:1061032-1113532 GCA_027497455.2 Sardinella longiceps | reverse complement strand
TCTCTCTCTCTCTCTCTCTCTCTGAGGATTATAATGCCACTGTAAGCCTCTCCACAACACAGAGCTGTCTCTCCCGAAGCTCTCTCCTCTCACCAAAGGCCTCCACACACACACAACCACACACACACACACACACACACACACACACACACACACACACACAC
Source organism: Sardinella longiceps (assembly GCA_027497455.2). Classification (NCBI taxonomy): domain Eukaryota; kingdom Metazoa; phylum Chordata; class Actinopteri; order Clupeiformes; family Clupeidae; genus Sardinella; species Sardinella longiceps. The sequence continues at coordinate 1,113,368 of JAODXP020000009.1, read as the reverse complement.
ACACACACACCACACACGCACACCACACACACACACACACACACACACACACACACACTCGAACTGGGGAACACACACCTCCTCTCAAACATCCTCTCTCTGACGCACCTGCTGGAGCATGCACACATGTACACACACACCACACACACACACACACACACACTCTCTCTCTCTCTCTCTCTCTCTCACACACACACACACACAAACACCTTCTTCCTCTCAAATACAGGTACATCCTTTTTGTGACACACATGCAGAACCCAGACATATACATACATACACACCTCCGCTCAAACTATACTCTCTCTGGCACAAGCTGTATTTACAACTTTTCATACTGAGTGAAGTTTCTCTTTACTGTTAAAAAAAACAAGATACAAAAGCTGTGAAATACAATATTTTCAATGGGAAGATGTATGCTCTGCAGGTGTACTGGGATTGAGATGAGTTGTTGAGTGAAGGGATGTGCTGGATGCTGTTTCAGTAGAGGGCTGAGCAATGCTGTGAAAGAATGCACAGTACGCTATTTCACTGTAGCACCAAAGATCATGGAATACTGACCAAGATAAAGCGTCATAATACATTTCAATGGGAGTAAACTGGAATACTTCCTGACCGTATAAATGCATTACGAGTGTTTCTCAAAGTCGAGAATGCTTCCTAGGTAGCACATTCGCTTTGGAAGTCGTACACTTCAAAAAACGAGGTTCCATCAAATCTATGAACAAAGGCCTCTGTCGTCGCTAGAATTTAGAGGAATGCTAGACATTGGAACAGTACTTGGCGACAGAAAATGACGTGGAATGCTCGAAAAAGCAGCCTTCCAAAGCATGCTTCCTCGACTTTGAGAAACACTCCACATTACAAAAAGATTCTTTAAAGTTCTATCAACCAATGAGCGCTCCATTGAGTCTGCATTCCCCAGAGAGTGTTAAAGAGAAGCTCAGTATTCCATGACCTTTGCCCTCCCCCCTTGCAAAAATAGAACCCGGAACTTAACAAATGTTGAGACTGCTCAATGGTGTTTTTGGCCGTCAACAGTGCTACCTGCAAGCAAAGGGCAACCCTAACCCTAAGCCTAACCCCATTAACCCTCATCGTAACCCTAGATTTGCAGGAATAGTACCTTGAAGGCAGTGCGGCCTGGAAGGCACAGTTGAGGGGAGGCCAATAATCTCGACTAGACTTGCTGCACTTAGTTGTGGCTGCACAGATGTCCAGATTATTTCTACATAATCTCAATGGAATGTTGAGATTCTACATAATCTGAACGGAATGTTACTGTGTGCCACCCCAGGGGGTCATTCACATGTGTCATATTGTGATTAAACTGACACATGGATGATCATCACCCTTGGTCCTGTGGAACTGTTTGACTTGTACAGTTGTTTGGAGTGAAACAGCAGGGGGCACCTTATCTGTTACAATGACGTTTTTTTTTTCCCTCTGTGAAATTGTGTTCAAATCAAAATGTCAGAGCTGTCTGGAAGCATTTGAAATAAACTTACTGTCCCGCTGAACCACAGTCAAATTGAAAATAGAGCCCTGATAATGACTTCAGGTCATATTGAGGAGTTTCTCACACACACACACACACACACACACACACACACACACACACACACACACACACACACACACACACACACACACACACACACACACACACACACACACACACACACACACACACACACACACACAATGTTCCCCACACAAGGAAGTAACTTGAAGGAGGGCAGAATATCCACAGGACACAATCCTGCTCAAACCAACCAGACAAGTAAGAGAAAGAGCTGGAATTGAAATGTGGGGATCCCAAATTAGGCCGTGAATGTCAGATAGCATATAGTCTGACTCGTGAACACAGGGAACTGGAAGTCCTGCCATTTCTGTACTGAAGAATATTGAGATTCACTTTTAATGAAGGCAACATGGTTCTGAGCCAAATTGCTTATTCAGGCATTTTGTCAAACCACAGATTACGTCCATCAGCCTAATGTAATGGCAAAAGACAACCACATTCTCTTACAGGGATTAATGTAAATGAGCTTTTCATACCGATGAGTTAAACATTTCACAGCGTTTCATCATGAGAAATATTCCATCACGTATTCACATATCCATAATGCAAACAGTGTCGCTCCCTGACAGAGCTCTCTCCCTGGGACTATGTATGTTTCATATAGTGTGATATGATATGGGATGAATTTTTGATTGGCCAAAGCTGGCAGCAAGATAAAGTTTGACACCCATCTGCTTTTTATATGACACAACAGCAGTGACCCCTTTAAACTTTCTCATTGTGCAGCAGTACAGCCATTGGTTGGTTGCAACAACAGCAGACCAACTCTTTGTGGTAACTGAGTTCCTTTTGAGCTTCCCTCTTCTTGCATGCATGGGTTGAGTGGATTACTTTAGGGGATGACTGCATGGTCTTCACTTACTGTAAGGGATAGAGGGCCCCCTGTTTATTTCTTTGGAAGCTTTAAAAGGAGGGCAGCTTTTTTATATGACGACAGAGTTAGGCTTTGATGATCCATACTAGAGTGTCCATAATATGTTTTTCCTCCATTTAAGAGAGAGAGAGAGAGAGAGAGAGAGAGAGAGAGAGAGAGAGAGAGAGAGAGAATAAAAATAAATAGCAGTTTACTCAAAGTAATCACAACAAATAAATCCATAAGTACGTGCGTTCCATAAATTCATAAGTATGTGCATAATAGTACCGTAGTTTACTCAAAGTCACCTCAATAAAAAAATGCATAAGTAAGAGAAAGAGAGAGAGAGAATGAAAATAAATAAGAATAGTTTATTCCAAGGCATCACAATAAATAAATTCATAAGTAAGAGAGAGAGAAAGAAAGAGAGAGAGAAAAAATGTAGTTTACTCAGTCATCACAATAAATAAATCCATAAGTAAGAGAGAGAGAGAGAGAGAGAAAAATAAACAGAATAGTAGTTTACTCAAAGTCATCCCAATAAATAAATCCATAAGTAATACAAACTGAGCAGCGCTTTTCTTCACCACCAGAGTGGAAATATAGTGTACACTGCAGAAGATTCTGAACTCGCTGCAATTAATTGCTGATGCATATTGAATTTATCTTAGTGACCACAGCGACTATTAAAAGTGAAAGTTCAATGCAGCCCATTATTCTTTGCTAATTGTTTATTTCTCCTTGTTGCTCTTTGCTCAGAGCAAGAGAGCAGCTATCTGATGACGCTAGCAGTTCCAAGAGAAAAAGGCGCACAATGGTCATCACTACAAAACATAGTTTTACACTTTTTCTCATTCCCTCAGCTATTCTTAAATGTCAACAAGGAACAAATAACAACAGAACATAAGCCAAAAACAAACATTAAGCCTGTATCTATGGTAAGTGGCACAGTCCCTCCTCTTAACCGTATGTCTACATTAGAATATTTACAGTATTATTACCTCCAACAAGAAGGTTATGTTTTCGCCGGTGTCTGTCTGTGTGTCTGTCTGTGTACAACATAACTTGAAAAGTACTGAACGGATATGGATGAAATTTTCAAACATGTGTATTGGGACAAGTAACAACTGATTCAATTTTGGTGATGATCGGTGATCCAGAACACCATCTGGAATCTATAATAATGTGTCTGTGACCACATTGCCTTGGCGAGGTCTGCACTCTCCGAGTGCTATTCTAGTTTACTCTATGGTGACAGAGGAACTTTACAATCATGCCAAGTGAGCAGCACCGCAGGGGTAGTTTGTGCTGGGCGTGTGTACTGGACCTTGATGTTTTATTTTATTTTTTTATTTTTTTTCAGAAGTGATGCTTAAAACCCTCAGTGACTATGTTGCATTTTTATATGATTTGGACATTCTCCCGTGACGCTTCAACTGAGAGTCAACATGCCTTGAGAACACTTGTGTCTGCAGTTTGGATGTATGTGTGTGTGTGTGTGTGTGTGTGTGTGTGTGTGTGTGTGTGTGTGTGTGTGTGTTCACTAGCCTTGGCACAAAAGCAAATCCTGTCCTCATCGTTCACAGTATACTGCTTAAGTATGAACTTTTATGCTTTTTTATGGTGGAGAGGGTGACTGTGGAAGTGAGCGTGGTCTTTTATACAACGTGGATTAGTCGCCCAAAGTGTTTGAGTCTTAAGACTCTGTCTCGGGACTGATAGAGAAGGTTTCCTAGACTTTATATAAACCAGCCCTGCAGTGCACAACACAGACACACACATACACACACACACACACACACACACACACACACACACACACACACACACACACACACACACACACACACACCCGCCTGCATTCTGCACACATCAGGTCTTTTAGGATAAATGTCATACACTCCACAGGCAGAATGAAGACAAGCAAGGGAACCAGGAAGTGAGGCCACGAAGAAGAAGAAGAGACCACGGGGGAAACCCAAACTGAGGCGAGGGCTTGTGTTTGTTGCGGCTACAGCATGTGGATCTATGCAGATGTTCATTCTGGTCAGGGCCGTTTCAAGGTACTTCAGGGGCCCAAGCAAACAGGACATGGGGGCCCTTCACCTCCCATAAACACCTACATAAACCACATTGTTATAATCTTTCATAAATATAATTATTTGTGTTGAGCGTACAGTTGTCTAACTCTTGTCATATTTTATTGAAAAACACCACCAACTAAACTACTAAAATGATTAAACAGTCATTCTTGGGGAGCCCTTTCAGCCTGGGGCCCCAGGCAGTTGCTTGGTTTGCCTGTACTGTTGCGACGAGCCTGATTCTGGTTGTTACAGTCACAGCAGACAGACAAAGTAACTTTATTGGCTATAAAAGAGCCATTCTATGCTAATGACTGTGTACGGTATGCATGGCACCTCTTGATAACAAAGCATCCTGCACTGTGGTAATACATCAGAAATATGTGCATGTCTGATGAGAAAGCAAAACAATGCATAAAACATTTAAACTATTCTATAATAACAACTCCCATGTGACCCTCGCGTCTATAGATTAACCTAACTAACCTAACCTAAATGTCCCTCTGATGAAGCAAATAAATAGGCTACTCACCTTACTTACTTACAATTTGTCCTCTTGTCTATTATAAACCTAACTACAGTTTCCCTCGACATGAAGCACATAAAATACTGACCTTACTTAGGCTATGCACACCTTACCTTATGGTCTATAGAGTAACCTTACAAACCTAACCTAAATTTCCCTCGAAATGAAGCAAATAAATGTAGCCTGGCAAGCCATCCGATAACATTAAAGGAATAGTTCACCTCTTTATGAAAATTGGTTATTCACCCCCTTACCTGGAGTTACATATGTGAGTAAAAGCATTCTGGTCTCAGTGCATGCGTTTTCCAAGTATGGCATCCCCAATTTTCCCCATTTTTTAGCTTTAGCTTAGCATAGGCACTGGAATGTAATGTTGCCAGATAGCAACTCTTTGGCAACTTTACTTTTCAGAGCCTATGCTAAGCTAAATGTAAAATTAGGATAGCCAGACTAGGACAACGCATGCACTGAGACCAAAATGCTCTTACCCACATATGCAACTCCAGGTAAGGGGGTGAATGACCAATTTTCATAGAGAGGTGAACTATTTCTAATGCATAGTCTGGCATCAGTAGATAGACCAAACTCAATCATGGCAGAAAAAGGCAGTTATCTTTCAAACTGCTTCTGCACGCAATAGGATAGACTGTTGTTTTCAGCAAAGCCCACCTTAAATGCGTTGTGATTAGTGTCCGACCAATCAAATTCCCTATGGCTTGCTACTAGACGTACTGGCGGAGCAAATTAATTTGCAGCCGCTAGAGTACCTCTAGATTTCTATAGGCTAAAATAAATACTCACCTTACTTACAATCTCTTTATGTATTCTGTATGTTGTCATAAACATGAAGCAATAGGCATTCTCTCCCTCTGGGCTTTGGAATCCTGATTTTTCTACAGCCTTTGAAAAGTCTAAAGTTTTCTAAAGTCTAAACTTTAAGATGTGCTGCTGTCCTCCTCTCTCAGTTTTGACACAAGGGTATCCAGTGTTATACTTATTGATGAGGGTGAAGCATAACTCGACGTGACCCTCTTTTCAAAGCAGGCCATGCAGCTCCTTTCCTCTTTCCCTCTTTCCTTCCCTCCTCGCTGCATCTGCTGTATTTCCTGTGAGCTGGAAATGAGAGAGCTTTTGGAGGCAGATTATATTTGGGGGCTTTGCATTTTCCTGAAACCCCAAAGGTTTTCCCCAAAATGGGATGCCTGGATAGAGATTAGCATGCCCGCCTCTCCAGCACGCTACAGTGCAGTGCAGTGCTGCGCTGCGCTGCGATGTGCTGTCGCTCTTTCATGGCTTTATAGTTGGGCGGGATTGTTCAGGGAGCTGCTGACACTAATGAAGTGTTGATTGTACTGCATGAAATCTAATAGACAATTAAGCTACATTGAACTACTACATTCATACGGATGGACAAGCTACACTCACAGAGTTTATGTGCTGTAGACTATTAACATTATTATTATGTAAATAGAAGAATAAGCTGGTTGTGGATCAAGTTTCACTGATTGTGGTGTAAGGGTGGTGTAAAATGTAAGATGCATTTGTTTTTTGTTTGTTTGTTTGTTTGTTTGTTTTTTCGGCAAACACCCTGCATAAATTCCATGTTAAAAGTAGCCTGGCTGTTATGTTTTCAATTTAAATTTAAATCCAGTGGCCGCAGCACAGATTTGAAATAAATTACAAGACTTATTTTCCGAGACAATTTTGATAGATAGATTGTATCGATGACATAACAATATATTACTTAAAACTCTCCTTCGGTTGTGGAAAATATATAATATTTGTCTTATTGCTGTTACTTCCTGCTTTGCCTGAGAAGAAATGGCTGGACTGGCTGACATCCTGATAGTATTATACCCCTGCTCAAGCGAGTGTGACAGTGTGTGTAACAGAGTGTGAGTGTACGAATGCATGTAGCTGTTTGTGAGGCAACATCGGAGACGGTTGAATGTATCTTTGGCAATAGTACCTTGCCTGCTCAACCAGTCTTAGATGCCAGATGGCAGGAGGTGATGGACCACTCAGGTTAAACACTCAGAGGAGCTTAGAGAATAGAAAAGAGTCAAACAGAACAGAATGCAATACAATATAGAATAGAATAGCATAGAATTACAACAGAAGAGAACAGAATATAGAACAAAACAGATTAAATCAGAGAGGTGCATTACTGTAATATAAGCGAATACCCACCACATGTCTTCAATAGTGTGTTTTAAACTGTAAACACAAATGGCAAACTGAGTAACGATTGCTTGCAGGAGGCTATGGATGTAAGACAAAGTTGCTGTGAGACATACTGATAACATTTAATGCTCCTTAAGGATTTATTTCCATTTGCTTGCAAATCCCTTCCTACATACAGGACTGTTAGCGGAGCACTACCTCCTCTGACTGTTCACCTTTGTTTGCTAACGTTAGCCAAGAACTTCCAAGGATTTGAAAACTGTTCGTGAACGTTCGCCTGTGTTAGTGAATTTGAACTCAGAAATAGAATAGAACAGAATAGAACAAAACAGATCAGAACAGAATCAAATAGAACAGAACCAAATGAATCAGATCAGAATGAAATACAATAGAATAGATCATGTCAGATCAGAATAGAACGAACAAAACAGATTAGAATAGAACAAAACAGATCAGTCCTTTTTTATGCAGGTTGTACACTGTACTTAACTTGTATAAACAGTGACACTTTAACATAAAGTTACCCTGTAAGATATCCGAACAGAACACATCAGAACAGAATAGAATAGAACAGAGCAGAACAGAACACATCAGAACAGAATAGAGTATGCTAGAATAGAACAGAGCAAAACAGAATACGTCAGAACATCAATAGAGTATCCACAAGTTTCCTGAGGCCGTTACTGGGGATACTAATGTGGGACGTTCTTCCGGTCAATCGGCTGCGAAAGTTCTGACCGCTTTATTCAATGGGAGCCCATAGAAATGTAACGGCGTCGCATCACAGCATCTGTCAAGAAATATAACTATCCTCCACCAAATTGCATGTCCAAATGTGCTCAGTGAACATCATAACATGTTGATGTATGGGTTAGAAGAGGCATTGGGAATTAAATAACGCTATTTGTACTAAATCCCACTTCTGTTAAACCAGGGTGCCTCGGTAATAAACCAGAAAGAGATACGTGACTTCAATGGTCCGTTTGCTTACGAAACCTAAAATTTACTGTAGCAAATATTTCTAATTCACCAACGGAAATGTACCTTAGTGTCCCAGAACAGACATTAGTAGAAAAAGACCATGACCTGCACTCATTTTATAAAGTAATGGAGGCTCAAATCCCGCTAGCAAACATTAGCTAATTTAGCTCAGATCCCGCTAGCAAACATTAGCCTAAATAGCTAATTCAATACAGGTATTAGATAGGTGTTGACGTTAGCTTACAAGCTAACGTGTATGACTAATGCCGTGTACTGCGTTAGTTACTGTTTTAAGAGCTCATGGTTCATGCGAATCGTGAAACAACTCATAATTATCTAACCTACATGTATTATAAGCCTAAATAAAAGCATATAGATTTTTTGTCAATGCCATATTACTTTCTACAAAGTTGTCATCTCCGTGGTTGAGTTAGCAGTTGCTAACGTCGTAATGTAGGCTGTTACCTTACTTGAATTCAACACCATACAGGAATAGCAGCTGTAAATAATCCACAATGTTGGTGATTTCTTGATTTATTTAAACGAATACAATAAAAAGACAGTAAAGTTGAGATTGCAGGCCCACATAATATAACAAGCAGCCAGTATCAGACTCCTAAGTGCTACGATAAAATGGGCTGTTTTGATCATTTTTTTAACACTCGCACGGCAAGAATATTTTTCAAAACACGCTGGCAACCGCTCCGGAAGCTATCGGCTGTCAAAATAAAAGCTCACGGTTAAGTTTTTAAGTTTAACAGGGTCAGAAAAAGTAATTTGAATGCCGATGGCGCACCATTTGATTCAATATTAAAACGCTGAAGCGGAAATAGCTCCCACATTTCGCGCTAAGCATCATGGGACTCTGGAAACTTGTGGATAGACTTGTTTCACACCTCAACATTCCGAGGTTCTAAAAGCATTCCATGGTAGTAAACTGAACATTCTATCATTGAAATGCATTGGATTTATGCCTCTTTCTGACTTGAAAAAAATGGGTAATAATATTTAAAATAAGTCTAAATTCACTTTCTTTCAAATAATACACATTTGAAGCACGCAAATTTGGAGGTCCCGAGTAGATAAAAGTGGTTTTACATTTATGTGCATGAAGCTTCAATCTATTCGGGACCTCCCAATTTGTGTGCTTCAAATGTGTATTATTTGAAGGAAAGTGAATTTAAACATGTTTGAAATGTTATTACCCATTTTTTTCAAGTCAGAAAGAGGCATAAATCCAATGCATTTCATTCAGTGCGGTTACATGCACAGAGAAGTCCGATTAAAGCCTAATCGGAGTATTCCGAATTCTAGAATTATCCAAGTTTACATGCCAACTGACCACACAGTAATCCGATTTCGTGGTGACGTATTTTCATTCATTCTTTTCCATTCTATGTGGCGTTTCCCTAGATAACTTGACTGCGAAAACGTGATTGCAATTTGCAGTATTGTCGGCAAAATGTCGGTAACGTTTGCGGCAGATGGATAGAAAATCATGGGAACGGATGCTAGTCTTACAAGTATAGCCTAGACATGCATTGAAAGTTCTGGCCCTGACTTATTTTCCCCAAAATCCTGCAAACAAACGCTCCGTGGCCACTGCTATCTGAATAAACATGAACAAACCAAAATATTTTCACGTGCAAAAGATGCATTGTGCAGGGCAATGCATGGTAGCTAGTTGGCCTAGCCTACAGTGTATTCCATTACAATATTTTGCATTTACTGCTGGGGCAGCAACCGTAAACCTAGAAAAGCAGTTTCGAAACTGGAGAACACCTTAACGTTACGACGCATTTTTTTTTATTTTTAAGAAGTAGCCTACTGCTGCTGAGCTGACAGTCGGAAGGCCCGCACTGCCGAGGATGGTGTCAATGGGTACAGCTGCACAGCCTGTCCTATGCATGGGCCATCGGTCGCCCAAAACCAACCTAGGCCAGAGCCATAGCTATACCGCTCTGACCTGGGCCAGTCAGAGACGTGTAGCCCTTCATTTCATCTCCACAATCACAAACTTTGTTTTAACCTCGCAGACCCTACGTGACAACTTATCTGTGATCTTAGCACAATGCTCCATTAGTGACATTTTCATGATCCAGGTTAAGTTAGGCAGCATGCTAGTTCATGTTGACAAAGTTTGTACTGGGCAGCCCTACAGCTAACATTAATTCCAACTCGCTTACCTTTGTCTTCCAATAAAAGCATCCACGCATAAATCCACATTCATTTGTCAAGAAGCAGCTAGCTGGATCATTATGCTAGGCATAATCACCTCAGAGAAAGCATTTCACTTTCCCTGGACTTGATCAGTTGGCGTTAAACTTCAAAAACATTAGCCTTGATGGCATAATCACGTCGCTAAGTTTCTGATTACTTTATGCGTTAGCTACGGCTGCGATCCATCTGACCACTGACAGAAATATTGTAATAACACTTGAACAAGCAGCCAGCCTGTGAGTACGTGAGGCAGGCATGACAATATGCTTATTCCTTTTTTTGCACATCACAACACTCTTCTACCCTGCCTAAAAGTTATTTTAAATCTCTAGTGAATTGCCTGTGTACACGTTTTCCCAGAGTACTTTATGCAATGCAATGAATCAGAGATGTGATAATTCTCATAGGTTTCGTGGAGACTTTTTTTTTCGAAGGGCAAAGCTGGCCGAAAGTATTATGAGTTGAAGTTGAAGTAGCAATGTGGGTTGTAAACGTGATTGAAGAAGTATATGTTCTGTTAGAAATTATGATATGCACACTAATCACACAACTGACGTACAGCTGGGGTGATTTTGAAGAAATCCGTCATCCAGACTGTCAGACAACAGATAAATGTGCACCTTTCCTACATGGATTTGCGTTTGGTATGTTTGCTAGTGTTTTTTGTTGTTGCAATGACTGCGAAAATGCAGGCTAACCGCATAAACTGTGGATGGCATGTCTAAACGAACTTTTAGTCTATCTGTATCTGCCAGTTAGGCTATAGATGACAGGTATCCAGATACTCTTGGAAAAGCATGTTTTAAAGTGTAGCCTGATACATTTTGGTGTAGGCTACTTCTTACAATGAGGGTTTGCGTGTGTTTGCATGCTGTGAGATTGGATAACTTCGTGAAATCGTCTGGCTGGCTGTGCTATCGTTCCTTTTAGCTTTAATTGATAGACACCTGCGCAGAGTGATAGTCGCTGCAGTCAATGTAGAAACCCAATATTAATTCAACGAGGAAGTTCAGCTTGGGTCAGAGATGGAGCGTTCGTAGCCCACCAACATTCCATAGAACTGCCGCGCTGTATGGAATACTCCAGTTTTAATCGGAGTATGAGTTACATGACAGAAATACTCCGATTCCAATCGGATACTCCAGTACATTTAATCGGATTTCTCATACTCCAATTTTAATCAGATTTCTTGAGTTACATGACAAGAAGAAATCGGAGTATTGTGAATAATCGGAGTGAAGTCCGATTACTTAAATGCATGTAACCGCACTGAATGATAGAATGCTCAGTTTACTACCATGGAATGTCGGAATGTTCAGGTGTGAAACAAGTCTATTGTATGCTAGAAGAACACAACAGAACAGAACACATAGAACAGAACAAAATAGAACCTCACAAAATAGAACGGTATGGAATAGAATAGAATTGATGAGAATGTTCAAGTGTGCCAAGCAGAGAAAGCTGATCAGTCAGCAGCCAGTCAGGCAGGCAGCTCCTGCAGTGTGGCTAACAGGTTAACATCCCTGCCATGTGTTTTCCACACAGAACAAGTGTGATAGGGTTTGTTATGGCAGGCTCACAAGTATAATCTGAATGAAAAATGACAAGTCCAAAGGATTACAAACGGAAGCGTGTATCGCAGCATCCTCACAGTGAGTCCAATCAGCTTTCTGTCCCTCGCAGACAGACAGACGGACAGACGGACGGACAGACATCATTAATCACCCGCGCTGCAGACCGTTGGAGGAGAACGAGCCAGCGTGCTGCTGAGCTTAAGGACATTACAAAGGCTTCCCCACAGGCTGTCCCATCTACACACAGTCTTAATCAGGTCAGGACGAGGCGCTGCACCAGACTCGCTGGGGCTGTCAAAACGACTGCTGGAGCGCTTCCTAAGCTAACATCTCCACAGCTTTTACGTAATGAAGATTTCTTAAACTTATTAAAAACGGATATGCCACCGCCTATCGTTCAGAAATCTCCTCAATCACACAAATGGGACACAAATTTATAGACAAACACAAGGTATGGACACCCACCTGCACACACACACACACACAGACACACAAACACTAATACACAGAAATAGGATAACACACATACTGTATACATACTGCTGGCTGTAGAAGAGAGAGAGAGAGAGAGAGAGAGAGAGAGAGAGAGAGAGAGAGAGAGAGAGAGAGAGGGAATGGCATGGCTTTGATGTGAGCTCAATTGTTTGATCAGCTGCAGGCCTTCTGGTTATGGAGATGTTCATATGTTGGCCTGCCCATATAATCTCCAGAATCTGCCCCACTGAGGATGTGACACTGACAGGCAACAGAATGTTGGCTATGAATTGGGCCCATTCCTGGCAAGGCTAAACCATCAGAACCTGAGCAACGGTCTCTAACCCGACTCCCTGCATGTTGTGCTACTGGTTTAGATGATAGTAAACAATGCATCCTTTAGGAATTGAAAGGACTATCTATCTCTTATCATTACTGACAGTCTTACTACTGCTTTTGTGTTGTATTTTGCATTATTATTATTGCTATTATTATTATTATTATTATGTATGATTTGTGCATTCGGGAATTGAGAAATATTTGTGCTTTTATGATGTAATTATGATAAATAAAATAAGCAAAACAACAACAACAAAACAAACAAACAAACAAAAAACAAATGCCATGCTTGCTAATGTGACTGCTACCAATAGAACAAAAAAAGATTGTGCTGGTGATTCATCTTTAGAAGTGCATTTAACAAAACCAACTGCTATTCATCTCAAAGTCATCCAAACAGAACAGTCATTGAACACTTCCAAATCAATAACAAGAATTAACTGTGATAATCATTTATTGGGTTTGAAGGGCTTAAGTCATCTTCATCAACAGTGTCAATTTGTCTGTCGTAATGAGGATAAAATCGCTCTAATACCCCCTTTGAGGTCTCTGTGGATTCCCGACTACAAGGGCAGGTTTGTAGAGTTGCAATTCAAAGCAAGTCAGAACAGCAATTGTTAGCCTATAAGCGCAAGCCAGACTTCAAAGCTGTGAACCCAGCCGAGGCTCAGCTGCGGAGATGCATTGAAGTCTGGGCCCAAACACGTTTCCCAGACATCTCCTAAGTCTCCGCCACAACGTCGCTCTTTAGGAGGAGAAACGGAACCCACCGCAGGAAATCAAGGTACTTCACTGAGCCTGACTAATCAGCACAAAGCACGTTATTATTATTATCATCTCCCTGAGTCTTGGGGAACTAACTGATGCATATTTATTTCTTCTTCTTCTTCTTTGGTGCCTGTATTTAATTAGCTCTGTAGAGTAGGGTTGTATTATTGTATTAGTCCTGCAGTATGCTGCAGAGGAGAGATTTCATATAGATTGAAATATGCTAATTTTAAATCCAATCCTGGTCATTTCAATTATTGGATTTAGATTTGCTCCAAGTAAGCAAGTAAGTACATAATAATAATAATAATAAAAATCCTCAGATATGAATACAAATGATTTCCATAATTATAGAATTATAGGCCTACCATATAGAGATAAATTAATTTGCAATATGCAATACTGTATAATTGGATGATGATAATATATGTTTTGTGAAGTTGAGATTCCACTTAGTTCATGTATACAATAAAAAAAAAGTACATTTTCCCACCGGTGCTAGGCTATATACCTAGTGTGCAGTCTACAAAACTATTTGGCTGAAGAATCTTGCTTCTGATTTACCTCATTTATATTAGTGAACTGTTTTGTGTCAACAGACCCGCCTTGTCAGTGACTTGAAAAGAAGGAACAAACTAAGTGTTTTGAAGTCACTCAGGAAGAACAAAGTCAAAGTGGTAATGAAGAAATCGTGTTTTAGCGTGGTGGCATGCTACTTTGAATGTTTGATAATGCTATACTGCAATTTTATGATTTCCTCCAGGTAAAGCCCAAAACACAGAGAGAGAGGGGGGGGAGAGGGAGAGGGAGAGAGAGAGAGAGAGAGAGAGAGAGAGAGAGAGAGAGAGAGAGCAGAGGTGCAAATGGTGTTTATTATGCATGAGTGAGATGGAGAGAGGTACACATCTGCGAGGAGACAACAGAAGTGGGGTCTGGGGAGATTTTCTCATTTAAGGGTTCACTCACAGGCCAAACTTCAAGTGCAAGTTGGACATTTATTTCTGAACTTTATTTAACTTAGAAATCAAGATCTCACAGCAGGAGTGAACGCACAGCAGTGGTGTTGTATGCTGATCATCTGGCTGGCACACTTTTCATCGCCTTCCTGCTGGCTTTAAGATGTTGTGCAATAGTCTGGTGGTATTTAGTGTTTGGGCTATCTCAGTGAATTTAACAGTGTTTGTTTATAATTCTCTCTCTCTCTCTCTCTCTCTCTCTCTCTCTCTCTCTCTCTCTCTCTCTCTCTCTCTGTGTGTGTGTGTGTGTGTGTGCGCGCGTGCCTGTGTGGAGAGAGAGAGAGAGAGAGAGAGAGTTTATGTCTGACAGGGAGAGAGGGAGTGTGTGTGTGTGTGTGTGTGTGTGTGTGTGTGTGTGTGTGTGTGTGTGTGTGTGTGTGTGTGTGTGACAGATAGAGCGAGAGGAAAGGAGAGAGTGGGTGTGTGTTTGTGTGTAATTTCAATTGTGAAGACCTTTTTAGTGGTAGCTGGGGGGTATTCAATGAATTGAATGATTCATTCCAGGGTAGCAGGAGAGAGAGAGAGATAGAGAGAGAGAGAGAGAGAGAGAGAGAGAGAGAGAGAGAGAGAGAGAGAGAGAGAGAGAGAGAGAGAGAGAGAGAGAGAGAGAGAAGGCTGGGAAATAAAATAGCATTTTGCAAAGGGACAGTCAAGCCAAACCTCAGGGAATGGGAGGGAATGGAGTAATAGACATTTGAATGTGTGCTCCTGGTGCAAGGACACCTCACTATGAAATATAAGGCAGATTATTGGAGGAGGCCAGAAACTAGCCAAATTGCAGTAGGATGCAAGCCAGGACTTTTCTAAACACAAACTCATATAGTTTTGTGCTGTTTTCTCCTTGGGCTGGTTAAGGAGATAGACTCATTTGGATACTGTAGCTGTAGGCTAGACATTTCAATGAAGGCCTTTTATCAAATGCACTTTTTACCTGGAAAAGTAAAGAAAAAGAAAAAAAACACTAATAGAGAAATAGATGAATATGATCAGAGAAAGAGAGAGAGATGGATAGAGAGAGAGAGAGAGAGAGAGAGAGAGAGAGAGAGAAGGCTGGGAGTGTGTGTGTGTCTGTGTGTCTGTGTGTAGTTGCTGCGATGCGGTGAGCAGCAAGCCGACTGCAGAGACTATTCAGAAACACAGTTAGTCTTGTTCACACTCTGCACTTACAATTTATTTCCATCAAAGAAATGAAGTTGTAGCGAGAAGCTTATTCTCATGACTCAGGCCTCCCTCATTCTGCTGATCTTGTTATAATAATGGGATGACTACAACATATGCTGTCGGTCGGTCGGCGCCCGGAATGGGCACATCCATTGGCACGGTGCCAGGGCAGCTTTTAAAAAGGAGATAGAGCTTCTCTTTCGTCAAAGAAGACGGAGAGCAGAGCAGGGGTCATTTATCTGAACATTGATAAATCTATTATTTCTTTTAGTCCTTTCGACTATTGACTTTTGACTGTCAAATCATGATTAATCTCACAAAATTTAATCACGATTTTAATCGCTAAAGAAATCTAACTGTTGTACCAAATTCAGCCGTCAACCACAGAATGCCATTTTTCCCCTGGGAAAGTGGAAGTAAACTTGTGCACCATTGCATTACAGTTAGACTTTATAACATAACTTTGGCCATGAGGGTTCAAGCGGCAAGTTGTAGAGCTACATTTTACCACGGAGAGTGAATATTAACTAGCTTCATTACCTCCGCCAAGGAGGTTATGTTTTCGCCGGCGTGTGTGTGTGTGTCCGTGTGTGTGTGTGTCAACTCAAAAAGTGCTTTGGATGAAATTTTCGGACATCGTAAAAGTGAGTAAGAAATGATTCGATTTTGGTGGCGATCGGTGATCCAGAACACCATCTGTGACCGCATTGTCTTGGCGGAGGTCTGCGCTCTCTGAGCGTTTTTCTAGTTTTGTTACTTATTTCATGGCATGACATAGCCTGTGAGTACCCATGCTCACATAGCCTGTGAGTACCCATGCTCCTTTTCATTTTGTTTTGCAAAGCAGCATGGTGACCATGGACGATTTCTAACCCTGCTATCGGTATCCAATCACTGAACAAAAAGAGACTAGCACGGCACTTGATTCCATTTTGGACAATCGTAAAACAACGGTTCCACTACAAGAAAATATATGGGTCTCCAGACTAAATATCATTTGTGACATAACTTGATGCTACTTAGACATATTGGATATAATAGATGACAGACAACATCCAACAAACAGCCAAAGAAACCAATCATTTCTTTTGCAGCATGATTTTTATGTTTGTTCATTCCATGTTCAACTTCTGTCAGATTCAGTGAGATAGAGAGAGAGAGAGAGAGAGAGAGAGAGAGAGAGAGAGAGAGAGAGAGAGAGAGAGAGAGAGAGAGAGAGAGAGAGAGAGAGAGAGAGAGAGAGAGAGGGAGGAAAGAGAGAGAGAGAGAGAGACAGAGAGAGAAAGAGAGAGAGCAGGAGAAGTAAGAGGGTGTGTGTAGTCTGGGAGGTATCGTTGGGTCTTTAGTGGTGAGGGTTATCGGCCTCTGCATCTCCTCCTACTGAGCCTTAAAGGGATTTGCTATCAAGGTTAGAGATGGGTCTCCAATGAAAACTGGGCCTGAGAAGACATTTAAACCTTACTGCTAGACTATATCCTCACCAGCTGTGCTGAGAGAGCGAAAGAGATAAAGAAAGAGAGAGAGAGAGAGAGAGAGAGGAAAGAGAAGAAGAGGGAGGGAGAGAAGGGGAGACAGAGATGAGGGGAGAGAGAAAGAGAGAAGGAAAGAGAGAGAGAGAGAGAGAAAAAGAGAGAGAGAGAGCAGAGGTGCAAATGTTATTTGGTGAGATCAGACCTAGACTCCCTGCTTCCACATACAGTACCTGTGGCTAAGGGTCTCACATACAGTACCTCTAGGCCCTTGAACAAACAGTAATTTGCACTGAAGGAATACCTTAAGTTATTATGCAAACAAGTGGGGCAACCTTGCCTGGGAAAACGTAGAAGGTTACAGTATCTACAACCTGTAAAATCCCTTAATAATGCTGTGCATCACTCTGCATTTTACACTTGCAGGATTTGACATTCACTCACTTGTTATTTGTGAATTGTTTATGCGTTTGCCCGTAAATTCACCAAAACACAAATAAATTTGTTGTACTCTCTGGCATAAATCTTAATAAGGTCTTTAAATTGATCCCATCTAGTTTACAAATCTGTTTGCAATCTAGCGATAGCTGCACATAGATAGATAGCCCCTTTGGACAATGTCTCAGTGTGTCTGAGGCTGTGCCGTGACAAACACAGACGCTATCTAGGCCTCATTGGAGAGGTTACCAAAGGTCACCTCCCCCGTCCTCAAAGTGTCACCCTGTCACGTTGAATTGCCGACCTCTCTCCCTCTGTGACACTTCTATTTTCTCGCCGTCAGATTGGGCGAGATTCCACTAATTCACAGGCGGTTAGAGTTCAGGGTCCTTCCTATTCTCTACGGACCTGCCTGCTTTTTTTTGTGTTTTGTTTGCCCCCTAAGTTCTCAGTAGAGAGTGTGTTAGAGATAGCCTATTCTGGCCATTGGCTGCCCTGCTTGCTGTAGCACTGATTGCTTTTAATCAGTCAGATGTGGTGATTTTATAACACAGAGAGAGAAGTCAAGGCTTTCTCTAGCTCTGAGGAGCGTTTTAATGGGACCAGAGACAGATGAAAAGGAAGAGATTGACCAGGGTGTCTGCTAATCTACATCTGATACATACTCATATAAATTAAACACTGATCTACATCAAACACACACTGATATCCACCAGACCCACAGTGAGGGGCGATATATACATTATGCTAATGTCATACAGACTGTAAAGAAAGGCTAAAAAAGCTAGCACACATCACATTCATTCCAAAGCTAGATCTAGCTGGACAGCTGCAAGGAGACCAGCATTATAGTACACAGCTTTATCACCGGTGGAATGGAATACTGTTTTCTGATTGGCTGTCAGGGTGTCCGTTATTTCTAGATAACAGGAAACCTGGAGCAATGTCAGGTAAAAAGTTTCACCAGCGTTCCATATCGATGCTCTTTAGAATGCAGCCTTGTGGATCTTCTTTCATTTGAAGATAGTACCAGGTAACAGGTTAACTACTCTCAAAACGGAGCCACATGTTTCCTTTATGTTTTAAACACTTGCTTACTGTCTAGTCTCTATACATTTTAGTTGCAACCAGGTGATAAGCGGGACAAAGGCCTTCGAGGTGGCCTCGGCAGGCTGTAAATATATGCTAATACACAAAGGAGACGTGCTAAGAACAGACACAAATGCTAAGACAGAAGAGAACTACAGTGTAGGACAGAATATGTAACCATGGCCACATTATGGGACAAAAGGGCCCTTGGTGACCAAATGGCCATGGCCCATTCCAGGGAAGGATCAATGGTAGGTTAAAGAGTTTCTCCCTGAAGGCCTTTTTTTAAGTCAAGTGGTTAAATGTCCATTTTGAGGCAATTTCAGTCAGAATGAGAGATCAAAAGGACATGGTGTCACCAATGCTACGGCCCTTATACCCCCCTCAGCCAGAGTCTAGTTGGCCCATTCTCCAAGCAACCTCAACAGCTGATAGAGACTAAACCATAGACTTTCCCCAAGATATGGGATGGATGGACTTTCAGTTTAAGCTGGATGGACTTTTAGTTTTAGTTTTAGTTGAAGTTTCCCTCATAATAAAAAAAGAAGTTATGGGATGGGATTACAGAGGTTTTTTTGTGTTTATTTTGATGTGTAAGGTGATGTACACTACAAAATAGCCTGACAATCACAAAACAAAGCCAAACTTCTTTAGTGTGTGTCTGTGTGTGTGTGTGTGTGCCTGTGTGTGTGTGTGTGTGCCTGTGTGCGTGTCTGTGTGTGTGCGTGTCTGTGTGTGTGTGTGTGTGTGTGTGTGCGTGTGTGTGTGTGTGTGTGTGTGTGTGCGCGCGCGTACGTGCAATGCTACAGTAATAAATTGGCCTACAAGCTGAGAAGGAAACATTTTGAGCTGTACAGCTCCTTGCGAGTGTAACCTGCAGCTCATTGCAAATTTGAACTCATCCCAAGGACAGAGAGCTGTAGTGAGGATAAAGCATATGTAAGACCAGAGTGTACTGTGCTGTATTGATAATTAATAGCCCTACACAGCGCTTGATGATGTAGCTATAAAACACAAAGTGACACTACATGCACCCTCTCCTTTTGCATAACCAGCAGCTCTGACAGTTAATTCATTTGACAAATACACCTCTCTTTCTGAGTGGAACAGCCAGCATCCTCCTTGCCGATGCCTGCTTAAGTGTGTGACGCTGGTGGAGGTTTTAATCACAGCATCAGCTGGTATAGGCCACGCCGATAATAAGGAACAGGGAGGAAGGTTAAAGCTGTGATGTACTGTATGCAGAGAGGATTCTAGCGGAGCCGAGAGGTGTCAACGCTTGTTCAGTTCCTGGTTCTATTTTTGCAAGGGGAGAGGGGGAAAAATCCCCTCTTTATGCAGACTTAAAGAATGTTTTCTTATTGTGATGTAATGATTTATGCAGACTTAAAGAATCTTTCTTATTGTGATGTAATGCATTTATGCAGACAGGAAGTATTCCAGTTTGCTCCCATTGAAATGTATTATGATGCCTTATCTTGCTCAGTATTCCATGATCTTTGGATGTACTGTATGTATGTACCTACTGTACCACTTCTTTTTATATTGAAAAGCCATGCCAACATTTTTCTTGTACAGTAGTGCTAAAAGAAGGTGATGATCAGGGCAGAATGATATTTGCACTGAGATGGGTCGTACGGGATCCAAAGAGTGTCAGTCAAACGACAGCTTTGGACAGAAGAAAGAGAAGTGAGATCACAAGCGGGGCTTTGTTTGTCAAGAGAATTTTCAATCACAGAAGCCAAAATAGTCGTTTGGAAGCTTTTTTCTCAAGGCGAGGGATGCCTCCTCTGCCCTTCTCTTTCCCTTTCTATCTCTTTCTCTCCCTTATTCCCTCCTTTCTCTCCCTTATTCCTCTCTTTCTCTCTGTCTGTCTCTGTCCTCTTATTTTTCTCTGTTTTTACTACCCTGAGGATGGAGATACTGAAATCACTTGAAGAGGGCCAGGAGAATTGAGGCGTACGTGCCAATGTTAAACACACACACACACACACACACACACACACACACACACACACACACACACACACATTCACTTACTCACACACACACACACACACACACACACACACACACACACACACACACACACACACATATAATTGGCATGCATGCCTAAATCCTCTTTCCTTTGTACTGTTCCATTTTATATATATTTGCCTATTTAAATCTCAGTGGATTGGAATGGGGAGCGCCCTCCCCACCGCATCACCACTGGTTCCCAAATCTGATTTTTACAGGCACTATAAACTTCACTGGCGTATTGATTTTGACACTATCTTGACTCGTAGCTTAGCTTACACAGCTCCATAGCGCTCGCTGTTCAAAGGCTATCAATTTCATTGTCTAAAACACAATGCACCATAAAGCATTACAGAGTTCACAACTTCAGTCATGAGTGGATAGCCTTAGCTATATTGGAAGCCAATGCTTTTTGTGGAAGGGGTGTGTGTGTGTGTGTGTGTGTGTGTGTGTGTGAGTGAGCTGAGTGAGCTGAGTGTGTGTGTGTGTGTGTGTGTGTGTGTGTGTGTGTGTGTGGGCGGGGGGGTGTATGTCTATTCCGAGACACTAAAAGAATCCCATTTCATTTTACACAATCCCAGAATGCACTTCACTCAGCAGGCTTTTATCCCTGATTGGCCTCGACTGGGCAATAAACCGCCTCATTACGTTTGAGTCACACCACACCCCACTCCACCCCACCCCCCTGGTGTACGCTCACACACACACCCACAGATACTTTGGTCTTCTGTCTCCAACTTAAGTAGTTTGTGTGCACGTTTTCTAATTTGGATAAGGAAAGTTGATCAAGTTCCTCAATAAACATCAGTCAAATCATCTGGCTATTTCTGAGAGAATGAAAAAGGAGCACAGTACGGTATATAGAACCTCTTCCAAGACAGCTTCTGAAGTAAAGAAGCTTTAAACCCCAAAGCATTTTTTTCTCTCACAACTCAAAAGGTGAGAAACTGTGAGCCATATAAGAAATACATCATTCACTTATGTATCTTTTACCAAATCCATAAACTTAATTTATAAATTATTTATAACTTGTTTATAAACTCTTTATTACATGTTTATCCTGTCCTTACTCAAAAGTGGAGCTGAAATTACCAATTTACAAACAGTATGCACCTTAATGCTCAGCAAGTGGCCACTATTTTGACACATCATACTGGAGGAATATAACATGAGTGGGAGTGGAGTTGGTAGCAGATATCCCTATGGCTGTTGTTCGGCCGCAGGCACTAAGCTGCAAGCTGAGTTTTTCATTCTGAATGGCAAGCTCTAAACTGAAGAGTTTTTCATTCTGTTTGTTCATCCTCTACTCTCCAAAGTTCTAAGCAACATAACAGTCAATGGTTTGGATGTTCAGAAAGAGCGGCTAGAATGTGGCTAAAATAAACAAGTCTGCTTGCTTTTGCTTGCTAATTTGTATGATAGATAGCAAGCTGCATATTCAAGCTACTCTGAGGGGAACATTCACGTCAGTCAACTCAATGTAAAAACAGGGAGTGATTTCACCTGTGGTATATTGGGGGATATTTCGACTTTTTGTGACATGTAATGCGTCTCGTCCAATCAGAAATTGAAAAATAGTTTGACCGGACCTAGCTGTTGTTAAAACCAACATTTAATCTGACAGTGTGTCAGTAAGTAGGCCTATATTACTGTGGAATGTTATTGTTGGTGAACACTGGGAAGTCCCCAGCCTCTCTTGTGTTTTCAAGCTGATTCCTATCTGACCTCCTCTGTCTTTAGACTGTCAGTTAAGTGATCAGTGAGGCATGATGACTGACAGAGAGTCCCAGATTATGTTTCCAAGTGACGCATACATTAGGTGTATTATGTTGATGGAGCATGGAGATGGTGAGTTTTTGAGGGAGGGAATGCTCATTTAGGTTGTGAGTAAATAATTAAAAGAGAAATCCAGTGTGAATCAGTCAATGGCCCTGTTGTTTAACGTACCTGAATGCTGTCTTTAGGAAGAAAGAATGAGAAAATTTGGTGCTACATAGACTAAAAAAAAAGCCAATTACTAATGCTGACTGAATGGGGCATAATGAAATTAAACTGGAAGTTGTTGTCCCATTCATTTAGTTTTATTTGCCGGTTCACTGCTCAGTCCATGTTGTATTGAATTGTCTTATTCTTTTTTTTCTACCTACAGCACTTGGTGAGTTTGAGCAACAGGGCTATGGATTGATTTATTCTGAACTTCTCTTTTAAGGTAATACATTGTTGGAAGTGAGTTGGAAGTAATCACCTTTGAATGCAACTGGTGTGTTCTGTCAACTAACATCTGACAATTGGTGTGTACTCGGAACTCCAGATGTTTTTTTTGTTTGCTCAATAAATGCAACGACTGCTAGGATAATCAATTTTTTTGTCAGTTATTTCACAGTTATTATCTGCAAGCCAGGAGCTGTTTCATAAAAGCGTCTAGTAAACCAATGTATGTTTCGATCATTTCAAGCCACCCATGCACTTAATAGGGATTTTAACAACCCATAAATGTTGTGTTGATAAAAGCGCTCGTATGCTCGCTGCGCTGGTGAGTGGAATGGCATCTAAATTGTGTGCTGATGAAATCCTCTGAGTCTGACTGTGTACTAGCCAGCTGTGTTGCAGCTCCACTCAAAGGCAAAGGCGATGCAGGCTGGTTTAGCATGAAGCAAAGGAGTCATGCTGATATACCAGGGGCATGATGGGCTGTTTCATGCCTTTGCTTTTGTCAGATCTCACCTTCAGAGCTGGACCCCAAGAGTAAAATATCACTGAGACCCAGCAGGAGATGGAGGCGGAATCGGTTGCTGTGTTGTGCCACTGCACTCAACAGCTGATGTCAGTACCATTTAGATTGCTTTCTAAAAGTCCACATATTCTGGGCAGTCACGTTGACCTGGGCCCTTTCCACACGTTTCCGGATCAACAGGTTGAGCTAATTATTAGTGTGTGGTTGGCTGCGTTTTTGTTTGGTAATTATGTTTGTTTGCGGCGCTGTAATTTTGGTTGCCTGAATGAAATGAAAAGACCTCGATGAATGGCAAGCTCTAAACTGAAGAGTGTGCTTCTAATATCAGCAGGAGCACTCGAAAGAGACTGCCTCTGGTGAAAAAAGCAATAAGGCCTCGACTGAGACGGTACTTGACTCAGATTCATAATAGGTAAACAAGGCGAGAGGGGGTAAAAGTAGACTTGTGTACTGTATACTTAGCCGCATTCTCCCTTCTTGTGTTGCTCGTCGTAAAAGCAAACGTCATTCATTCTCATAGCCTTAGGTTATTAACAAACCCTTTAATGGAAGTCCAAGAACAGGCACAGGGTGTTCTGTGACTGTGTTCCGACTGGGACGCAGCCAGCGACGGGGGAATGGAATGGAATGGGCTGCCGAGGTGCGGAAGAGTGGAAGAGGGGACATTCAGTAGCGAATGAACAGCACCAACCACCATCAGCAAACAGCACTTTCCAGACCCGCCAGAGGGTGGGGTTTTTATGTGTGTGTGTGTGTGTGTGTGTGTGTGTGTGTGTGTGTGTGTGTGTGTGTGTGAGTGTGTGTGTGTGTGTGTGTGTGTGTGTGTGTGTGTGTGAGTGTGTGTGTGTGTGTGAGTGTGTGTGTGTGTGTGTGTGTGTGTGTGTGTGTGTGTGTGTGTGTATGCGTGTGTGTGTGTGTTTGGAGGGGGGGAGGGAGGTTCTTTAATGGAGCTTGTCCAGCACCGATGCCGATGCCACGGGGCAAGTGGAGCACTTACTGTGTGATGGATGGTTTTCACTGGGGCCCGGACACTGCTCAGTGCTCAATGCATCTTTGCATTGCAAACTCAAAGCCAGCGCCGCCATCATTAAAGACAGCAACAGAGCAGGAGCAAAAGCACCAATGGGAACGCAGTGGAGTATAGTACCTACTGTACAGTCAGGGGTTAAAGTGGGAGGGGGGAACACGGGGACATGCAGTTCCGGCATCTCAGATAAATGAATAGATAAATTCATATCAACAAAGAATGTCACCCCATTATTCCTTTGGAAGTTGTAAAATATTTTGTCAGTAATTATAATTTTTGGTAAATTTTAAGGTCATTCTGTATTCCACTATCATGCTTCTGGTATGTTCTAGCATCCTTTGGCAAGATATCAGCAAAAATGTAATACATACTGTATCTACACAAAATTTCCCCTCCTGCCAAATCTCACTTTAACCACTGCCTACAGCACCAGTAGGCGTCCAATGTGCAGTGCAGTCCCTTGGATTTCTTCACATCCACCACCAAACTATAATGAACTCAGCGTGTGAATACAACCCCATCAACTATATCCATGTGTTTGGGGCTCATTCATTTGCATATATAATCATTTACAAATAATCAAAAGTGTGTTATTTACTGACCTTGTGTTATAGTTTTTTGTGCCGTGTTGAATATGGTAATACCAGCAAACAAACACTTCACTCATACTCTAAGCTTTTTTTGTGCAGACATAAAAGTGATTGTTGACACTTTATAGCCTGTCAGCTTATGTAATTAAACAAACACTCTGCCTCAAAAAGGGAAGCTTACCTCCATGGGACTCTGATAATAGAGGAGGAGAAGAAAAGAAAAGGAAAAGAAAAGAAAAAAAAAATCTAAAGCTAAAATAAGAATAGGCTAGCTCCTCCCCAGGTAGCTAGCTAGCTAGCTAGCGCATTTGCCCCTGGTGGTGCCCGACGTTGTCTGCCCAGATTAGCCTGTCAAACAATAAGCTAAAATCAGAATAGGCTAGTTCCTCCCCAGCTAGCTAGCTAGCGCATGTGCCCCTGGTGGTGCCCGACGCTGTCTGCCCAGATTAGCCTGTCAAACAATAAGCCTGACATATGCCCTGATAAGCTCTGGGTCTGGTCCCTAGATGCTGCACACCTAGAGGACGGTATTACTGACTGGAGGGGTGTGGGTTGGGGAAAAAAAGTGTGTGTGTGTGTGTGTGTGTATGTGATTGATGGGGGTGGGGGAAGAGTGTGTGTGTGTGTGTGTGTGTGTGTGTGTGTGTGTGAGGGAAGAGTGTGAGTGTATGTGTGTGCTTGTGTATACTGCATGTGTGTGTGTGTGTGTGTGTGTGTGTGTACCTTGTGTATCTGTGTGAGGGAAGAGTGTGAGTGTATGTGTGTGCTTGTGTATACTGCATGTGTGTGTGTGTGTGCTTGTGTATGTGTGTGAGGGAAGAGTGTGAGTGTATGTGTGTGCTTGTGTATATACTGTATATGTGTGTGTGTGTGTGTGTGTGTGTGTGTGTGTGTGTGTGTGTGTGTGTGTGTGTGGGTGGGGGTGTGAGGTGGGGTGCTTATCTGCAGCAGGGCCGTCTCTCTGTCCCCCACTAGTCCAGATGCAGGGCTGAGATAATGACTTTCCCTCTCTGACCTCCATGCTGTCCAGGCCACACAGGGTCCCGCTGATGCCTAATCCCGCTGCACCAATTAGAAGGGTCCAGCACAGAGTGCCAAATCTTATTAGGCGCTAGCTACGGGCCAATTATGGGATGTTGGCGTGGCCTCTGTATCCAAGCAAGCCAGCCATTGCTGTTTTCACTCATCAGATTGTCTGGACAGGTACCTCCTGATACAATAAAGCAACCCGTGTCGTTTTTATTTCTTTGATTATTCTTCTACTCCTTTGATAATTCCTTTCTTCTTTAAGATTTCCAGGACCTGACAGGGAAGATCTAGTTTTTCTGTGCAAATACGAATGCAACAGGCATGCAAAGCACTGCACAGCACTGCACAGCACAGCACAGCACAGGGAAACCTGTCATGGCAATCAGTGTGATTTTAATGACTTTGGGTCTTATTGATCCGTACTTGTGTGTCTGACACGAGGCATGTCATTAAGGAAGCTCCATCTCATGCAAGATGCAGAAATCCCTCAAGGGTGTTATGAATCACATTGAGAAATATATGACATCGAATCAAATAGACCAAATTGGGTCAGCCTGTTTGGGATAATTATCTGTGGGTGCCTTATAATCAGTTAAAAACACATTTGCAAAAACAAGGGTGTGTGGGGGGAATAAAAAGGGTAAAAAGTCATTAAAAGGAAATAAACAAAAAATTGTTAAATGAAAATTGGTCCAATTAAAGAAAACAATTAAAAAAGGAAAACAAAAGCTACTGCCTGTGGTATGTATCAGGTCATAGCAGTGTCACGGAAACGTACATATTGTCTGGATGCTCTTGTCTTGCGTACTCAGGGGCAGTCTGAAGCACTTCTAATGAACCCACACAAACTTCTCTCTGCATTGGGCAGATTTCACACAGGTCACAGTCAATATATACATGTATAATATATATGAAATTGATTTTCTCTCAACACCTTATGTTGTAGAATAGGACAACGTTTCCACCTGTTCAGACAATTATTCCTCTGTTGTAGTCAAATGAGAGGGTAAAAGATATACATTTTTTACAGGTCACAGTCTTAGCAAGAGTGTTGTTTCTAAAGGTGATCTTGTTTCTACATTAGTTGAAAAGTGAGGTAAGAAAAGGAAAAGGAACTTGCTCTCATTGATCTGTAAGTGCGGCCTATCAGGAATATTTTCTTCTTTTCCCCATTTTATCTCCTGTAGACTGCAAGTCTGCCGCTGTTATCAGAGCCTTGCACTTAAGTCTGAGTCTATTATCGTTTGATGTTGAAATATTTCACTCTCACCTGTAGATGGAGTTGACCTGGGAGCTGTAATCTTCTAATGGCTCATTACTGTAATGTTGTTATCTTCAATCATTCCATTGTGGCCAATCTCAACTGCCCAGATAGTTCACACACAAACCTGTTCTGGGATAAAAGAAATAAACATGCATTCAAACTGTGGAAGTGAATTTGAGTGTCCACACTTCTAAAAACCTGCAAAACAGAGGGCAATCTTGTGTATGGAGCGCATGGTAGGCGCGTGCTATATTAAGCCTATTTGTCAGGCCACTGTAAAAGAAAGGTATGTTCAGCCATTAGGCCGACAGTGTAAGTGCCCAATCGATTGGCGTGCTAAAGCGGGTCACTTCCTCCAGGCTTTCATTGGGAGCATGCAGTCATTTATCCCCATGCTCGCCTCCATCCATCTGCAGGGTGCCAGTCTACATTTGTAAAGGAGGGGGGAGATAGATGGCCACCCTGAGGGCTTGACTACTATTGCTGCTTTACATTGGCAAAGGGCCCATATGATGGAGAGGAAGGAACACTGTGGGGTGTCTCTGGACAAGCCTGAGCAAAAAAAAAAGGAGAAAGAAAAGCAGCTCAGCAAATGGCCAGTGATGATGGAGGATAATATTATAAGGTGTCTCTGGACAAGCCTGAGCAAAATTACAACAGGAGAAAGTTCAGAAGCTCAGTAAAGGGCCCATGATGGAGAGGAACACAGTGAGGCGTCTCTGGACAAGCCTGAGCAAAATTATTGCTGGAAAAAAGAACAGTAGCCCAGTAAAGGGCCAGTGATGGAGAGGAACAAAGTGAGGTGTCTCTGGACAAGCCTGAGCAAAATTATTGCTGGAGAAAGCACAGTAGAGGGCCAGTGATGGAGAGGAACAAAGTGAGGTGTCTCTGGACAAGCCTGAGCAAAATTATTGCTGGAGAAAGCACAGTAGAGGGCCAGTGATGGAGAGGAACAAAGTGAGGTGTCTCTGGACAAGCCTGAGCAAAATGATTGCTGGAGAAAGCACAGCAGCTCAGAAGAGGGCCAGTGATGGAGAGGAACAACGTGAGGTGTCTCTGGACAAGCCTGAGCAAAATGATTGCTGGAGAAAGCACAGCAGCTCAGAAGAGGTGTGATGTGTAGCAGGATATAAAGATGCCATAAAGAGGATAAATGAGAGCTTTGGAGATGTCATATAAGCTGTTAGGTTGGGAGTCCAGCCATAAAGAAAAGCCTCATATCATCTTTCCCAAGTTGGCCAAGCAGACAGACTATGGCTAGAGCTGCATACGGATAACTTCAGAAGAAGCTTAGATCAAACACAACGAGTGAGGGGGACTCAAACACACACACTCATTACCTCATAAGAAGAAGAGGCAACAAATTGGAGTCTGTGTTTTTCAAACACTTTAAAAAGGAATGAATCAGTGTGTTGTGATTGCAAAGAGCAGACGCGATTAACCCTGCCCATAGCTTCAAATGGAGTTGGGATGGGAGGGGAGTAAGTGAGAGAGAGAGAGAGAGAGAGAGAGAGAGAGAGAGAGAGAGAGAGAGAGAGAGAGAGAGAGAGAGAGAACCTCAGTGGTCTATACTTCTGTGGAGCTCAGAGACTTTGGGAGAAACCTCTGTGATCTTGTGCTTTAATGTCCACCACTGACCAGAGAGAGAGAGAGAGAGAGAGAGAGAGAGAGAGAGAGAGAGAGAGAGAGAGAAATTGAAAAAAGAAGAGAAGACTGATCAGTAAGAGAGGAAAAGAGAGGGATGACTGACCAGTGAGAGAAAAAGACAGGAATGACTGAGCAGTGAGAGAAAGAGAGGGATGACTGAGGAGTGAGAGAGGAAAAGAGAGGAATGAATGACTGATTAGTGGGAGGGAAAGAGAGGGATGACTGATCAGTAAGAGAAGAAAAAAGAGGAATGAAAGAGCAGTGAGAGAAAGAGAGGGATGACTGGCTAGTGAGCAGAAAAGAGAGAAATGAGATCAGTGAGAGAGGTAAAATCAGGTGTGAATGGGCGGCTGCAGATTAGCAGACATTCTGAAATTAAACGCTTGATATGTCCCTCTAAATGAATAAATAAATAAATAAATAAATAAATAAATAATTGCATTATCAGTCACCCTGTAATCGTCCCACCAAAATTACACAAAGTGAGCACAAAATATTTGTCAGTGTGTGTGTGTGTGTGTGTGTGTGTGTGTGTGTGTGTGTGTGTGTGTGGCAATACTGTACCATCCAAAAGGAGGAAATATGCAAATGAATTAAAAGGGCCCAGACTGAATTGAATTGGTCTTTGTGGCCTAACGGTACACAACACTAGAGCCTAGGTGCTTAGACATGCCATAGGCAACTTTATTATTGGCAGCTACCACAACAATACTGCTGTTTTTGACTGATGGTGTAAATATTTATGTAAACATGAATAGAATTTATCTCGGATTTAATTACATTTTTTTCTTTCCGTAAATATTGTCAGAATTGTACCTGAAGGCAATATAAGGTAATGCAAAATTTAACACTATGACATTGTAATTTATGCAGAACACTCACAGGCACACACACACACACACACACACACACACACACACACACACACACACACACACACACACACACACACATATCAAGACACATACACAGCAAGAACACACACACACACACACACACACACACACACACAGCACACACACACACACACACACACACACACACACACACACACACACACCACACACACACCACACACACACACACACAATATCTGATTGCTGACTACACTCTCTGTCAGACTGGTCTAGCTGGTCTGTGTGTTTGCTGACATGAAAAAGGCAAGGCAAGCAAGAGACAGATAGAGGGAACGATGGATAGATAAATAGATAGGGAGAGAGAGGGAGAGAGGGAGACACAGTCATTCAGACCTACAGTACTGAGAAAAAGAGTGTGGTAGATAGATAGAAACAGAGAGAAAGGAGGGAAGAAAGAAAGAAAGAAAGAAAGAAAGAAAGAAAGGATGGAGAAGGTAAGCAAGAGACAGGTAGCGAGAACGATAGAAAGAAAGAAAGAAAGACAGGAAAGAGAAGGCAAGCGAAAGACGGACAGAGGGAACGATGGATAGATAAATAGATAGGGAGAGAGAGAGCCATAGAGATAGACAGAGAGAGGTAGGTAGATAGATAGACATAGAGAAAGAAAGGAAAGAGGAGACAAACTAGATGCGTATAGTGAGAACGATAGAGAGAAAGAACGAAAAGAGAAGGCAAGCGAGAGGCGGATAGCGAGACTGATAGAGAGAAAGAGAGAGAGAGAGAGAAAAAGAAAAGAAAGAGAAGAGAAGAAGAGTAGAAACCCCCCACTCCCCATCCCCACCCCCTTGGCCCCCTGGCTTGTGCTCCTGCGTGTGAAGCAGGTTCATGTAGCTCTCAACAGAAATCAATCCGTCTGGCCCAGCAGCTCCGCCACCTAAGTGATTTCAACCTGGGGCTGGGGCTGGGGCTGGGGGGGAAGGGAGGCAATTCCTCTAATGACTTGCTCAAGGGTCAACCGCTATATTATTCAACTATGCAGCTCATCAGCGTTTGGCATAATAAACATCAAAGCGTGGTTTGCCTGCAAATCACCCCACAGACAGCCCTCTGAACTGGGCACAGAGGCTGAGTCCTGTCAGCTTGGTCTGTCTCTCTCCTACTGCTGCTGCTGTGTGTGTGTGTGTGTGTGTGTGTGTGTGTGTGTGTGTGTGTGTGTGTGTGTGTGTGTGTGTGTGTGTGTGTGTGTGTGTGACTGTTGCTTGGCCTGCTCAGCGTCCATAGGCATTTATTACCTGCCCTGGCCGTCCACTTTTATAGTCTTTTTAATCTGCCTAGCTCCCTCGTCCAGTCCAGATTCTCATCCCTGAGCAACGCAGCTCTGCAGTGGACCACAACAGAAAGTCTACATTCGGAGTGAGTAATTGAGTGCTGTTTCATACATTCAGATGCAGATAAGGTCTAACAGCACACTGCATTTGTGTTTTAGATTTTTTATTTTATTATTATTATTAATAATAATAATAATAATAATAATAATAATAATAACATCAAATTAACTTTTAAAAGAATGAGATAACCCTTTTTCAGGAGAGTGCTTCATTTTGAAAATGCTGTATCAGCAAAACACACAACAAGTATCCTGTAAAAGCAAAAACAAATAGTTTTGAAATGTAACGGAATGAGGAACAATTAGGAATTTACCGGTTTTCCAGCTTCACTCTAAATCTTTCTTGTCAGCGAATCACACACAGAATCTTTCAAACTATCCAAAGACCAAGTCCTTGTTCAACTTGATCTCGAATCTATTTTTATCTATTTTAGAGCTGTTGAATAATATTCCGCTGGATGTGTATGGATTCTGGGATTGTGAGTTGAGAAGCTACTTTGTGGGATTAAGCTGGTCCACAGTGAGCACTGATCTGAGGTCTCTGTGTGTGTGTGTGTGTGTGTGTGTGTGTGTGTGTGTGTGTGTGGTCCAGATTGGCAGCCTGCCTGCATTGAGTAATGGGGAATCAGATGTAGTTGCTGGCGTAGTGTGGAGAACAAGTTAAACTGACATGCTACAGGAAAAATCTCTCTCTCTCTCTCTTCTCTCTCTCTCTCTCTCTCTCTCTCTCTCTCTCTCTCTCTCTCTCCATGACTGTGTGGAGAAACATGGCATGTAGCAACACTGCCAATATGGAAGCCATCACAAGCTCTGCGTCTTCCTGGCCTCCGCATCTCTCTCTCCCTCTCTCTCCGTCTCTTCTCTCTCTCTCTCTCTCTCTCACAACTCTCTCCTCCTCCCTCCTTCCCAGTATGATGCCAATATGGAAGAGCTCTCTCTTCCTGGCCATCTCTCTCTCTCTCTCTCTCTCTCTCTCTCTCTCTCTCTCTCTCTCTCTGCAGAGCCATGACTTGGCAAACTCAGGGTGGGCCATCATGGCCATGGGATTGCTTTTAGCTCTCCTCATCTTCCAGCCATACTGTAAGTCATCACTATTCTTTTCCAGCACCATCAACGGAAGTCATTTCCAATTCAAACCAAGAAGCACGACAACAAAAAAGCCTAAAAAAAGACAAACTGCACTAGGAATAGAAGTAAGGGAAGTGGCTTACACAAATAGTGCAAGCTGGAGCGTTGGGCTTTATAAACTAATCAATCTGGCTGTACAAAAGCTCAGCAGAGAAAAGGCCAACATGCCTCATCAGCATGTTCATGGAGTCAGTAATTCTATTTGCTCTTTGCTTAATACTAGGACCTCCGCAAAACGCTCACTCAGCATCCTACACTTTTCTACTCCACTTCAAATAAATAAATAAATAAAAGACTATTTCCTGTTATTGGTGTGGAATTATGAGTATTTTATGGAAAGATTAAGCGGGTGTATGCGGTGTGTTAAACGCCCATCATCCGCATCCAGTTATGACACCCAGTAAAATTCCAAAGAGATGAAACAGCAATTCTGACTGCTATGCAGGGAAGAAGAGTGACGTGTGCTAGCTAGGTGGCTGAAAGATGTGAGAGGTGTAGTTCACCTCAGGGCAGGTGGCCAACAGAAGATTGATTACCCAGTGGTTTATGCCAGAGGCGCTGGCTGCATTGATCGCTGTGCGACCAGGGAGACCCTTTCAGCGCGGCCCAGACTCGGCTCTGATCCGCAGCCAATCCGCTACATGGATCTAACACATCAACTGTGTCTGTCACACCAATGCCCAGCCGTCTGCAGCCGATCTAACACATCAACTGTGTCTGTCACACCAATGCCCAGCCGTCTGCAAACACAACACCAACAGCCAATCACCAATGACTGTAAGACTAATGCCCAATCATCTGCAACTGCAATACTTACAGCCAACTGCAACACTAACGCCCAACTGTACTTCGGGGTCTTACACTCAAAATATATTCAGTAAAACTTGATTGCCGCTATATTTGTCATGTACCATACACATGATATATAACTCCCATTTTGTTTATGCAGCATTAAAGGAATATTCCACCTCTTATGGAAATCGTTATTATTCACCCTCTTACCTGGAGTAACATATGTGGGCAAAAGCATTTTGGTCTCAGTGCATGTGCTTTTCTATTCTGGCAACCCCAATTTTACCCTTAGCTTAGCATAGGCACTGGAAAGTAAAGTAGCCAAAGGGTTGCTATCTGGAAACTTTACATTCCAGTGTCTATGCTAAGCAACAGCTAAAATAAAGTTAAAATTGGGGCTGCTGGATGGGGAAAACGCATATACTGAGACCAAAATGCCTTCATCCACATATGTAACTCCAGGTAAGAGAGTGAATAACCAATTTTCATAAAGAGGTGGAATATTCCTTTAATTATGCAAAAAATGCGCAAGCTGACCATGGTGCAGGGGATGCTCAGTTGAACTTAGTGTCTCTGTCAGCAGACACATGGCAGTTAGAAGCTGCATGGACACCCCAGGCACCAGTACTGGGGGCCCACTCACTCTGTGCATAAAACAAGATTACAGTCAGGCTTTTACTACATACAGTAATTGCCATAATTGACACAATAAATATTTCTTTACTTTAACCCACAGATTGTTTTATGAATTTAATTATGTTATGATTATTGCTTAATTTTCTTTTTTATTGTTTTTACTTTGAAATGGACACAAAGCTTGTGGGGAATCAGAGTGTGAGGCTGAAAAAAACCCAAACCATCTGGCATGAGAACTATAGCGCACCCCACATAGACCACAGCATAAGGAACCAGCTTGCAGGACAACTATAGCGTACCCCATATGAACCACAGCATAAGGAACAATTTGGCAGGAGAGCTACAGTGTATGCTTCCCCACAAGGGCCATAAGGAACTTTCTGACACCAATGCAATAGTCTATCCGACATGGGCCACAGCATAAGGCAGAACAACTATAGCATGCTCTACATGGACCACAGCATAAAGAACCGTCTGGCAGCATGTCCTATATCATGGACCACAGCATAAGGAACCATCTGGCAGGAGAACTATAGCATGTCCTACATCATGGACCACAGCATAAGGAACCATCTGGTAGGACAAGCATGTCCTACATCATGGACCACAGCATAAGGAACCATCTGGCAGGAGAACTATAGCATGTCCTACATCATGGACCACAGCATAAGGAACCATCTGGCAGGAGAACTATACACTGTATTTTTTACATTGATCCAATGAATCACTTTTTACAGTGTGGCATGTCCTACATCATGGACCAAAGCCAGAGAGGGTTAATTCAGGATTTGATGATCTTTGCCAATGCAATGCTCCGTCTGGCAGGAGCGCTACTGTGTAGGCTACCCCACATGGGCCTCATAATGAGGAACTTTCTGACCTATCTGACACCAGAACAATAGACTGTCCCACATGGATCATAGCATAAGGAACCATGTGCCTGGAGAGCTATAGGCTGTTCTACTTTGAGCAAAGTAAAAAGAACCATATGATAGGAAGACTATAGGCTACCACATATCAAGGAACTATAGGCCTATAGACTATAGGTCCCCCAAGTGAGGCACCGCAAGGAACCATGTGCTAGGAGAACTCCCAGCTAGCCCCCAGCATAAGGGCAGATCACAGTAATGAACTGTCAAAGGGAAATGTCATGACTGAACTAATGTATGGCTATGATTATATCCCCCTCATTAAGTAGCCAGTCATACAGCAATCATGCACTATAATAGGGGTATTTGAAAGGGGAG
Organism: Sardinella longiceps; assembly: GCA_027497455.2. Taxonomy (NCBI): domain Eukaryota; kingdom Metazoa; phylum Chordata; class Actinopteri; order Clupeiformes; family Clupeidae; genus Sardinella; species Sardinella longiceps. The sequence continues at coordinate 1,078,250 of JAODXP020000009.1, read as the reverse complement.
AAAAATGATCACATGACAAAGCACTATGATTACATAGTTTCACACAGGATGACCATGCGTTTATCCTGTAACTATTTCTCCTTGCCCTGGTTCTTGGCCCCTGGTTCTTGGCCCATCTCCTCCTCAAAGTGACAGAGGGAGAAGAAAAAAGGAGGAAATCAATAAGACTGTAATTGACCACACACAATTATCTCTGCGTACCTGTGGGAGAAAGAGAGGGAGAGAGAGAGAGGGGTGGGGGGAGCTAACGAGCGCAGAAGTGGTGTCCCATTCTTTCCTGATTTGTCATCACTTTGCCTCATCTCAGGAGGCCAATCTGATGCTGCAGTCGCTGCTCTGATTCTGCTTTTTGCCAGAGAGATTCTTTGGGGCTGGGACCATAAATCACATTAGACTCTTAATTGGTGTGTGTGTGTGTGTGTGTGTGTGTGTGTGTGTGTGAGGGGAGAGGGGGACTTCACATGAAAGATGCTCTGGACTGGGGCAGGAAGGGGAGGGGATGGGGGTGAGGGGGGGGGGGGGGGGGGCTGCCACTGCTTCAGGTTTTATCAGACATTAAGTCTAATGAGATTCTCCCCACGAGAGCCTCCTTCTGTAATTACAATTATCACCATAATGAGCTCCCATAAACCTCACATTGACCCTCCCAAAAATGTGGACATTTTTTTTTTAGTCAATGAGGTAAAAAGCAGTAGCATACAGACATGAAAGTAAGTGCATATGTAGCCTACTTATGCACACACACACACACACACACACACACACACACACACACACACACACACACACACACACACACACACACACACACACTTGATAATTACTGCTGTAATTTGCACCATTTAAAAAAAAAAAAAAAAATTATGGTGGGCAAAAAATAAATGATCACCTCTTTTTACTGTAAATTGCATGAGGCATTTTCACAACCCTTTTATATATTACATATATAATGCTTTAAGCCCTACATCAAAATATAAAGATGTAAAACACTACCGTCCCTTTCCACAGCCGTACCATCGTTGGGAGTGTATACTTTGGGAATCAAGCATGCTTGTGCTTGGGCTTGACTTCCCTGTACTTAGCCAGCTAACAGCTAGTGGCAATATTTAACACAACAAAGAAGCTCGTGCTCAGAGTATTAAGTTGACTGTAATGTAAAAGGATATTTGCCATTTTGCCAGGAAAAAAGGAAGTCATAATAAGTAGAGCCAGTCAATTACAAAACTACCTTTCCAAGTGAGTGAGCAACCAAATTGAAAATAGTATGGTCTCAAACTGGAAAGCCATTTTCCTCAACGTTTGCATTGCCAGCAGGCCTAATTGAAATTACACACGGAAGCCGTATGTCTACAGGCCCGCAGGTGAAGCTATTTTGGGAGCGCTCGAGATCAATATGATGCCTAGAACATACTAAAGTGTCCCTATGTCGTTCACATGCATGGTGCATATGACTTACATTAGCTGTTCTATAATTGCAGTGCTTGAGATCGATACGACGACCAAAACATACCAAAATCTCCCTTTGACGTCATTTAGGTGACATTCAATATCTGGTAAACATAATGTAAAATTTTTTTAATGTGCATTATTAGAAAGGCTAGCTTTCGCCATAGTCACCGCAATGTAAATATTTGTCAATCAACTGTCTGTAGATTCTTTGTACTGATTAACACACTAAAACTTTCAACTGTATCTGTGCCTTGCTTTAAAACTGTACTTCAAGAGGAATGAAGGAGGGTTGCTAAGAGGAGAAAAGAGCAATGAAGAGAGAGAGAGAGAGAGAGAGAGAGAGAGAGAGAGAGAGAGAGAGAGAGAGAGAGAGAGAGAGAGAGAGAGAGAGAGAAAAGAACAGTACAGGTAAGGTTGAAAAAAAAATCTTGGGCTTGCAGTAGGCTACGAAGCATACTGATGTGTTCATGTGTGGCTGGGTGGGCGTATGTGTGTGTGTGTGTGTGTGTGTGTTTGTGTGTCATGTGGGGTGTATGTGTCACTGTAAATGCAATGTGCTAGATGGAAGCTGGTGTGTGTGTGTGTGTGTGTGTGTGTGTGTGTGTGTGTGTGTGTGTGTGTGTGCATGCGTGTGTGTGTGTGTGTGTGTGTGTGTGTGCATGTGGGATGTGTGTGTCACTGTAAATGCAATGTGCTAGATGGAGGCTGGTGTGTGTCTGTCAAGCGGGCACAGCTGGCAGGATGCCCAGAGGAGCTCTGGAACCCTAGGGAGCCCTGTGATGTCACAGTCGCTGCTAAACCAGCCCTGAGGGGGGCTGGGTCAGATCTGGTGGCCAACATCAAAATATCTTCTAAGTGAGTCTCTTAATTTGTTTGTATTATCTTCCCTGGAGCCCCTCGCTATTGCAGTGCCAGACTGCTGGGCCCTGGAGAGGCACAGGACTTAGGAAAGCTTGGCAGGAAATTTGACAACAAATTTAACCCAACTCTAACTCTAAATCTGTGCTGGTGCACAAAAAAGTCAGAGATTTTTTTCTTTTTTTAATGTTTTATGAAAATGCTTATTTTTGAGCCATGACTGGAAATATTAGAGAATTCCATTTTTGTCAATTTAATGTAAATTTATTTACTATGTTACGTTGTGGTTTCATATTAGTTTTGCAGTTTTGAATCCACTACCTAATGTTTCCTTTTGCTATAATCCATACGACAAGCACATGGTAGGTTGCAGGGCCGGTTCTAGCCTTTTTGGTGCCCTAGGCCAGATTTGAGTTTTGCCCCCCCCCCCCCCCCTTTTTTTTAAAAAATACAAGAGAAAAACTGAAGAAAAAAAAAAGAAATGTATTTGTGATGCCCCCCTGATATTTTGTGCCCTACACGGCCACCTTGTTTGTCTATGCCTAGAACCGGCCCTGGTTGGCTGGGTGGTGTTGGTGTTGTCTATCCCCATATATGCTGAGAGTACAGATACTGTAGCTATGCACGACTGTAAATGTACCCTGTATTCAGACACAGATCTGGGAATGTTCCGGTGAGCTGAGACCCATTTCTCCCCTTTCCCAATCTCACAGACATGATAGCCCACACAGCACACACACACACACACACACACACACACACACACACACACACACACACACACACACACACACACACACACACACACACACACACACACACACACACACACACACACACACACACACACACACACACACACACACACACACACACACACACACAGATCAATGGGGCATCCAGTCTCCAGGTATACGCACCTGATGAAGCTGTGATAGGGATGCTTTTCATCATCACTGGGGCATTACAAGCACAATGCACCCATCCAGACCAGCCTCTCACTGCTCATAGTGGGAACATGGAGGAAGAGGCAAAACCTACAGAAAGCACAATGGGGAGAAAAGCTTTATATGTGTGTGTCTGTGTGTGTGTTTGTGTATCTGTGTGTGTCTGTGTGTGCGTTTGACCCTCTGTAATGTGTGTATTTGCATGTGTGAATCCATGGTTTTATCTGCTGATACATGTATATGCATGTGTGTGCGTGTGTGAATTCCAGAGAGGTTTGACCCACTGGTATGTGTGTTTGCCTTTGTGTATGTGTGTTTGTGTGTGTGTGTGTGTGTGTGTGTGTGTGTGAATCCCTAAGAGGTTTGATCCACTGGTGTGTGTGTTTGCCTGTGTGTGTGTGTGTGTGTGTGTGTGTGTGTGTGTGTGTGTGTGTGTGTGTGTGTGTGTGTGTGTGTGTGTGTGTGTGTGTGTGTGGAGTGGAGCAAGTGAAGCTGCTAGATGACCCAGGCAGGGAGAGGAGCACCACTATGATGTATGTGTGTGTGTGTGTGTGTGTGTGTGTGTGTGTGTGTGTGTGTGTGTGTGTGTGTGTGTGTGTGTGTGTGTGTGTGTGTGTGTGTGTGTGTGTGTGTGTGTGTGTGTGTGTGTGTGTGTGTGTGTGTGTGTGTGTGGAGTGGAGCAAGTGAAGCTGCTAGATGACCCAGGCAGGGAGAGGAGCACCACTATGACTGGTATATGCATGTGTGTGTGTGTGTGTGTGTGTGTGTGTGTGTGTGTGTGTGTGTGTGTGAGAGAGAGAGAGAGAGAGAGGAGTGAGAGGAGCAGTGAGAGGAGCAGCACTACAGTATGACCACCCCACTGACAGCTCTGCCTGCTCACTCTACTGACTGGCTCACACAAACATTATACACACACAGCACTGTATAGACAGTATGGACAATATGAAACATTACTCAGAGAGTTAAATAAGATTATTTTGTCTCCACTATTCTGTCATATAATACAAATAAGATAATTAATACACAATTCATTTCTAGCAAAGATTCTGCCTTTCTTCCTACTGTATGCATTTCTTTCTACAGGATTTGAGGATGATATTTGTTTTGCTTCTGCTTTGTCATGCTACGCCATGTAATTTAATGATAAAAAACTTGTGGCATACATGAGACAGATTCTTTCTGATTTTGTGTGTGCTTTTTTATACTTTTTTATACTCTGCATCTGAGATTTTTCCATTTCAATGGTGTTCAAGTCTCATTTTGTAATAAATAAACAGTCCTCTGATGCATGTGAGGTTGCATTATGTTGCATTAAAATGGAAGATGCGTGCGTGAGAAATGTACGGAAGAGCATTAGGATCAGTAGGAGATATATATTTTGCTAATCTCTGAGAAAGAAACTCAGAATTTTCGAGAAAAAGTCGAAATTTTCGAGAAATAAAATCGAAAGTTTTGAGAAACAAAGTCGAAAATTTAAAAGTCGAAAGTTTTGAGAAATAAAGTCGAAAGTTTTGAGATATAAAGTTAAAAGTTTTGAGATTCAAAGTCGAAACTTTCGAGAAATAAAGTCGAAAGTTTTGAGATTCAAAGTCAAAATTTTCGAGAAAAAAAGTCAGAAATATGTAGAAGGCGGGCGGAAGTGATATTTGCCGGTGGTCAGTGGACATGAATGAGATCAGTGAGAGGCTGGGAGAGGGTGACACCGCTTCAGATGCGTCCCTGCCTTGTTATGATGCAGCTGGACAAAGTGAGAGTTTAGCCCCACACCAAGCACAAACATCGGATCCCTTGGCCAATGTTAGTGGTGGTAACAATATTTCAGGGGTCGGATTGTTCATCGTGAAGTTAGGAGGCAAGTTAGTAGTGTGGGGAATGCCGGAGTTTATATGGGAGCACAGTGTTTTTATCGCGCTAGCCAGCTAGCTTCTATGCCTTCTGACCGTGCCTCTCCACAATCCGACAGTAACGTGGAGGCTGGAGGTTTTGACTAATGCCACTGGGGATGTTACGAGGTCATAGTGTTCATAGGAGAGTTAGGGTACAACATAGGCAGGGTGGGGAGTCGCAATGATAATGACAGTGTGCGAATTCTCTCCACTTTGCGTGCGCGCAAGGCGGACCTCGCCATGCAGCGCGCAGCAGGGTCAAAGGCGCTGTGCCACGGCATGTTTAGTTCAAGATAATGGAAATGCCGGCTTTGAGTACTTGGCAAATGAGGGTCAGTAGCCTTCCGTTTGATCAGCCAATTGGTTATCTGGGGGAAAGACAACTCGATGCACTTGATATAATACGAGGCAATGACTTTAGGGTCATTGCTGGTGGTATACACCTCCACCCACAACACATGCCCTGCATCTGTCCGTTCCCACTCAGTTCCTCCTGCACGAAGGCTATCACATTGTCCCCACACTCCCCACCTTGCCTATGTTGTACCCTAACTCTCCTATGAACACTATGACCTCGTAACATCCCCAGTGGCATTAGACAAAACCTCCAGCCTCCACCACGTTACTGTCGGATTGTGGAGAGGCACGGTCAGAAGGCATAGAAGCTAGCTGGCTAGCGCGATAAAAAACACTGTGCTCCCATAAACTCCGACATTCCCCACACTACTAACTTGCCTCCTAACTTCACGATGAACAATCCCACCCCCTGAAATATTGTTCCCACCACTAACATTGGCCAAGGGATTCGATGTTTGTGCTTGGTGTGGGGCTAAACTCTCACTTTGTCCAGCTGCATCATAACAAGGCAGGGACGCATCTGAAGCCGGTGTCTTCCTCTCCCGGCATCTCACTGGTCTCATTCATGTCCACTGACCGCCGGTGAATGTCACTTCCGCCCGCCTTCTACATATTTCTGACTTTTTTTCTCGAAAATTTTGACTTTGAATCTCAAAACTTTCGACTTTGTATCTCAAAACTTTCGACTTTATTTCTCGAAAGTTTCGACTTTTAAATTTTCGACTTTTTTCTCAGAACTTTTGACTTTATTTCTCGAAAATTCCGACTTTTTACTCGAAAATTCTGAGTTTATTTCTCAGAGATTAACAAAATATATATCTCCTACTGATCCTAATGCTCTTCCATAGAAATGCCATAGTGTATACTGCATCTGAGATTTTTCCATTTCAATGGTGTTCAAGTCTCATTTTGTAATAAATAAACAGTCCTCTGATGCATGTGAGGTTGCATTATGTTGCATTAAAATGGAAGATGCGTGCGTGAGAAATGCCATAGTGTATAAGCTAATACATCACATATCTATTCACAAGTGATATTCATTCAGAATTTTGATCAAACCAACATACAGGGTTTCAATGTGTGCGGGAGGCCACTACGGAGAACACTATGCACACAAGCATTGCAGGGGAAAAACATCAGACAATTAGGTTCATCAATTAGCATATTATGCTTGCACAAACAATACAAGTTAATTGACTATTCATTAAGTTGATGAATGTGTTGTGTCAGTCTGAATTTGTCTTCACAAATGAGGCCACTTGGCAACAAATCCGCTGGCTACTTTTCTGTTGTCAATCCACTTCTGACTGAAGTTTTGGTAAAAAGTCAACACATCATTCAGAGGAAGAAATATATACTTCAATGAACTTTGCATTCATCATCATTCATCAAGGGCTTTATGGATTTTATTCTGAGAACTGTAAACCTACCCTTGTCTTATATGCGTAAATAAAATAGAACACAATAAATTAAAGATAATAAAATAGGATAAATGATTGAGGTAAACTTAATGCCCTCAGAGAGTACTGGGGACAAATCTTTGGTTTGCCAAGTGTTAATATCACCTACCGTACAGTATGAGGTAGGTAGAGTTACTCCACACAGTGTTGATATATGGGACTGATAAGTTCAGGAGCACTTCAGTACACTTTGCCCACTAACAGAAACACCTCGGAAATAAAAAGCACCGCGATTCAGATTAATTTACGGCTGTCTTGCGTGGCCACCACCCTTCAACAGATTTACAGCCCAGCTAACACTGGTTCTGGTGGAAGTCACATTTAAAGCCTCTCATATATTGTACCTCTGTAAAACTATCCCATAATCGTCAAATGTGAGAAACTATATGAATGTTTGGTTGGTACAGGACATAATAAAGAAATAAGATTATACTACTGTATTCATCTATATGGTTTTGGAATAGGTGCCAAGGCTGTAGGGTGTTATTTGATATACATTTAGTATACTGTACATTCATATGCGGTTTATATTCAGTGGGTACATCAGGACATTTTTCATATTGTGAAGAGTGTGAATAAATATAATGAAAATAAGAATAAGAGGCATAAAGTGTTTAGAAAGTCCATTTCCAAAGTGTCAGAGGGACAAATAATTAATATTTACATTAAATACTCAATTTATGGTGACAAATCCATACCAAACTTTAGAGACAGAGGTCACATTGTTTTTAAATGTTCTTCTTCAAGCATATGAGAAGACAAGGTTGAGGCAAAATATAGAATAATTTGAGTTGGTGACGTAAACAAAGTCCCTTACATAAACCATATTTTACTATCATTCAAAATACAATTCAAAGGAGAGAAACACATTGAAAATGAAAAAAAAGAAAAAAACAACCTCAAATTACTCTGGGTCAGTGATGTTTGTAATGTTATTATGTTTGTTTGTTTGTTTTTGCTGTTGTTGTTGACTCATGCACAAATAATTATGGCCCTGCACAGGGACAGTGTCAAAAGTTTCAACTGTCAAAAAAATAAAAATAAGCCATTGGACCCCAGTCAGTGATCAAGTTACCTGAAATTGTTTGGTGTGTGTGTGTGTGTGTGTGTGTGTGTGTGTGTGTGTGTGTGTGTGTGTGTGTGTGTGTGTGTGTGTGTGTGTGCGTGCGTGCGCGCTTGTTGTCCAACAGATACAAGGTGATGGGTGACTCACCCCTGGCATCTGCTCTTCCTCCTCATCACCACCCACCAACACACACACACACACACACACACACACACACACACACACACACACACACACACACAGAAACACACGTGGAGGCTGGCTGCCACATCCACATCTGCCCCTGAGATGAGGGCTATTTTTAGGGTCAGAGGGCTAGGCTTGGCTGTCAGGAGGAAGTCCAAAATAATGGCCAATCTGGCTGGTCAGCTCTCTCTTGTCCACTCAGCAGCTGCCTCCTGGCAACAAGGCAGAGATGGACACTTTCAAGCATTAAAACTGTCTTAAACAATTCCCTTTGGCTGTGAGGGAAAGCAGCCGGCTGGCCCGGAGAAAGTTGTCTTAAATATGTGTGAAAACGATTAGAGGGTTAAACGGGTTTGAAAGCACCAATCTAAACTAGTTTAACGCCTCATAGAATCTGAGCTCAATGTAGCGGTGCTGATGCAATGGGAAAGTGCCTTGGTGATTGGTGTTCTTGTCAAGCTGGGGGCGGGTTTTCCAAATGAGAGCCATGCTGATTTGTGGTATATTTTGCCACAATCTGCTAGACCTTATTTAGATAAGTCCTCCCTGATGTGTCTCTACAAAGGGGAAAAAATTGCATTTTGATGTGCCTTTGTGTGTGTGTGTGTGTGTGTGTGTGTGTGTATATTTGAGTGTGTATTTGTGTGTGTATTTGTGTGCGTGTGCGTGTGTGTGTGTGTGTGTGTGTGTGTGTGTGTGTGTGCGCGCGCGTGTGTGTGTGTGTGTGTGTATTTGTGTGCGTGTGTGTGTGTGTGTGTGTGCGTGTGTGTTTTTGTGTGTGTGTATGTCAGGCCTGAAATACTTTAAATATCATTAAAGATTTCATTTGTAGTTGTGGCCATTATTTTTTCAGTGGCTTTTCAAGGGTACAGTGAACACATTTCTGAAGAGTTTCTGAATATAAGAAATAAAATAGGTTGGCTGGCCTGCACCAACATATCAAGAATAAATGAAAAGAAATTGCTTTTAAATGATCGGCTGCCCATTACATAGTGAGGGATGTGCAATTGATTCGGTTTCTATTAGTTTGACCATTAGAAGTATCTGGGGTATAAGGAGACGTTTAAAACCACTTACCACCCTCGGTGGGGGTGCCGCATGGGAACACACCTCCCACTGGGGAACTTGTATAGCGAGAACAATTTACTGTTGTTTGTTTGTTTGTTTGTGTGTTTGTTTGTTTCTCCTTACTGTAGCTTTTGCTGTAGCTGCTGTTGTTTTATTTACATACAGCTGATCTATCACATCTCATGAGCAAATTTGTTTGCCATTTCCATGGCGATCTGCCATTGTTGCTGTTTCTCTCTCGCTCTCTTTTTTCTCTCTCTCTCTCTCTCTCTCTCTCTCTCTCTCTCTCTCTTTCCGTTTGTCTGCACTGCTTTGATTGCCTTTTGCACAGAAATCTGTCAGCAGTTGGAACTTTATGAAATGCTCAGTTGCTGAGTGGCACTGCCAAGTGTTCACCCGCTCGACTCAACTGGGCTGGGCGCTGAATATGCATGCGCGGCGTTCCCACCGGAGGAGACACACACACACACACACACACACACACACACACACACACACACACAGAGAGAGAGACACACAGGCTCATTTTGTCTCTGTTGAATCACGCTTTCCTGCCTCTGAAGCCGTGCCCTCATAATGAAATATTTACCTCTTCTAAAGCTCGGAAAGCATAGTCACTCAGAAAGACATGCTAGATCATTCAACACACATTACAGAATTTGCATTACATTACATCATTTGGGTATGGGGGGCAGTGATTTAAAATGGGCATGTGTAAAAAAAAAGAATAAAACAAACAAACAAACAAACAAACAAAAACACTCCAAACACTCCAAACTCCACAGAGTCAGAAAGAACACATTCTTTGTTAAAGAGACACTGAGCAACCTTTCCCCACTGTTTGAGAATCTGTTTTGGTACCATCTCCAGATTAATCTGGAAGGGTAGATGAATGCAATACAAGTTCAATTCCCACCAGCAATCCAGGATATGCACTGTTTAGTTCTGGGTGGGTGGGGGGGCAGGAAATCACCTTTAGTAATTACAGCATGGCATTACAATTTTTTAATTTGCTATCAGACATCATTAGCATGTTCTAGTAATGCCAGAAAGACCCTGAAAATGCTTATGAAGTAGCTAGCTCACTAGTTTTACAGGAAAAATGGCATAGTGTCCCTTTAAAGGTACTTTGCCTTGTGGCAAGCACCATATGGCAAGCCATTGGTGTCTTCCAAGCTCAATTATGACTTTCCTGTCCTCCAAGTTTTACTGTAGCATCCACAGTATCATATTAGTGTAGAATTGGCAGCCTTGGCTGCTTTGCTTGAATGTACTATTCAAGCTGGCTATCTGGCCTTACAATCATCATACGTGGGTTTCTCGTTATTTTTATGAAGTTGTTGGGTACAGAGTTTGGGAATTGGGTGGTTGTTCCACCGAAAATGGCTGTACTCACCGTCATCATTTTAGGCACAGCGCTGCCAGCCATGGAGTCTTGTAGAAAAAGCTGAAAGTAGTGGTCTCTCTTACCTGCTAATGATCAAGCTGGGAATTTGTTGTCAAGTGCCATCACAAACAGATGAACCATATTCAAACTGAGAACTGAAATGTAATGTATTCATTGATTCTTTGCTTGACAGGACAGCACTTGGAGGATTTACCTCATGAGATTTCCTCACCTGTCTGTGTGCTCAGAAAATAAAGAATTAAATCAGATAGAATAAAATTAAATGATTAAAAAACCTTAGTGGCAGGAAGGACCCATGCAGCTACCACCTGTGCCTGTGAAATTGTTTTAATCTCTTCATGCTGTAGAAAATAATAAGTTCATAACTTAGCGCATCAGGGTATCACCAGGAGCAGTTGCTAATGAGCTACTGTTACAATGAGAGTAGCCCTATTCAGCATCACAGATGTTGTGCAGGCAGCACAGCCTCTTTTGGAACAGGAGAGCTTCCAGAGCGCCATGTCTGCCTGGTAAACAGGTGGTCTTCCTCTGCCTGCCGTTTCTTCTCCTCTTCCTCATCATCCTCTCTCCAGTGGCGACAGTGTTTGTTGTTGATGCTGCCATCTTCTTGTTTTTTAAGCCACATCACAAACGTTAAACTGACGCGCACACACACAGACACACACACCCACACAGACACACGCACACACACACACACACACACACACACACACACACACACACACACACACACACACACACACGCCACAAACACACACACACACATATGCACACACACACACAGAGCCCACACCTAGTCTCTTCACGGTTTGTGGTGATCGACATTGAGCCAGCTTTCAACACATCACCCCCGTCCGCGTGCACAGCTGGTGACGGGGATGGCGGTGGCAGCAGCGAGGAAGGCGAGCGAGTGAGCGACGCTGTAAGTTTGATTTACAGGACAGCCAATCCCAGAGGAATTTGCCGTGCTTGACTTAGTGCTTCCTCAGAGGGAAAAGCTTAATTATGATTGCTCACACCCGTCCAAGGCGAAAGTGCTACCATTCATTTGCTATTTCCTCTTTGAACTCTAGAGACTGAGGACTTTATATTTGACGGAAAGGGCTCTCACACATAGACTTACTCAGTAGAAATGAGGGTTCGGGTTTATCTGTTAGCCTATTCTTCAGACATGAATACATGATGAGGGAAAAGCTAAGCTATCACATTACTTATTGTATATTTCCATCATTTTATTACATATTGTATACCATTTAACTAAATGGAAATTAGAAATATGTTAGAAAAATTAGAATATTACAAAAATTATATATTTTACTTCATGAAGCTTTGGTCTTTGAAATGCATCTTAGCTTCCTCGTCAGCAGAGTAAAATAACAGGTAAGTTCAATAAATGTATGAACCATAAAAGGACAAAGAAAACCAGCATTTTCAAACACAAAGCCTACTCTTGTTAGAAGACAACTTTTCTTTTGCTATGACCTACAGTACCTAGTTCCTTGAGAAATATCCTTGAAAAACATCACATATAACAAATAAATAAAATGTAAAACTGACAGAGTTGACATTTTCTGACAGAGAAATAAATAAATAAATAAACAAACACACAAAGAAAACAAAGGCGTTTATAATAACAGAGCTGCACAGCACCAGTGTGAAGAAGCAGATGATTCTGGCAGGTCTGGCCTGGCCTGTGGCCCATTCAAACAGATCTCTGGGCCTGGTGAAATCTGTCTGGCCAATCACATTAGTCTATCTGATCTGATCTGGGCTTGATGCCGGCCAGCAGAGCACCAATGAAAGAGACACATTTGTAAAGAAACCAATGGCCGCCATCGATCGCCTATCAGTGGGCCTATTGAATAAGCTGAGGTGTGTTTAGGGAAAGAGCTAATTCTTCCCCCTGTCACAAGCTCTGTTGCCAAACCTGTCTTTCAGCTATTTGAAAGTGTGTTTTCTTGAATTCTCTTTTCTTGTGCCGCTTCAAAGATAAACCAAAAATACTGCACACAGAGAGAAAAGAAGTATTGATCGTGCAGATGTTTTTTTTTCCCCTTAAGAGTACTGTAACATTGCAGTGTCATATACAGTAGAGCTGAAGTGTTTTAGACTGAGGTCCTGTCACATGTACTGGCGGTTTCATTGCATGACAGTTTGCTTGATGACTGTCTGGTTTCTCTTTAAGTGAATAAAGCGAATATAGTAGACAAACACACACACACACACACACACACACACACACACACACACACACACACACACACACACGCGCACGAAACTGAAGTGGCCCCCAAACTGCAGGGTCCCCAGCCAAAGAGAACATTTATGGCTTGCGGAGCAGTGACAATATGTCATCGTCTGTGTCTAGAGTTTGAAATTCATTAATAGTTGAGGAGAGAGAAACAGCAGTCAGCACTTAGGCAGCTCTCTGAAGGCCTCAGAGAGGGTTGACACATCACACACACACACATCACACACCACACACACACCGCGGGGGTGAGATGAGAACAGCAGCATGTGTCTGTGCTTCAGGTGACATCAGCTGGGCCCGTGCCACCTTTGAGTTTTTAACTCTCATGAAGAGGCGTGACAGGGCGGTGAGGAGAGGATCCAAACACAAAGGCACCAAATGGAGCGAGTTTGGGTGTGGTGGTGACAAGCCATACTTTAAAGCCTCCATTTGCAAGATTTAACTACAATTTCCCATGTTTCTCGCTCCTTTATACTGTATATATCGCCTGGAACTCATTGGGATTGATAAATAACATATTACAGAGTATAATATACACCTTCACAAGCTCGTCCCTGCCTCCTCGGTGAAGATATAGAACTTGCAATATCCACAGGAGTGTCCACTCCCATTTGTTTTGGTTAGCGGGCAGGCCAGGTCATATGACTTACAGACGGATCTCACTATTTGAATTACAACATGATTTGTACCTTGTCAGCCTATTCTATCGTCAATGTATTTTGACAGTGGCTTCTTCCGTTGACTACACCATTCCACATAGGACCATTGTAGACACTTTCAGCACAACTGGACTGTGCATAAGCAGGTCTTTTTAAAGCTAACCTAATGCATATGATTTCTATGTAAAACGAGGCTGTCACTTTTGGCCATGAATCAGGAACCAAAAAAATGAAAAAGAGAAACAAAATTAAAGAGAGTTGTTGAAGAGTTCTATGTGGTGAACTAGAGAGTTGTGATACTATTTGAAAGAATAGAAAAGAAAAGGTGAGGGGATGAATGGGTGTCTAGTCAGCCTGAGAAACATGGGCTAAATCCCAAGGTCCACCCTAAGCCCTAAGCCTTGAAACCTCAAAGGCTTAACTGGCATGAACTGTCCAATCACAAAGCAGAATTATTCTAATAAAGCCTTTGAGGGTTTAGGGCTTAGGATGGATATTGAGATCCAGCCACACAGTAGTAACAGTCCCTTATTAACTACAATGACATATAAGGCCAAATCTGGACCGCTGAGTTTGGTGGCTCAGAGTCAGACCTACAACTCTTGATTGCTGATTGGTTATCACTGATAATTATCCACGTAGTCCATCAGTAAACATTTGCCTCCACATTAGCAAGCATGAATGTTTTGAGAAGCAGGAACAAAGGACACTCTTTGTTGAAGCATACTCTTTATCTAATGTCTAATCTAGACATTACTGAAGGAGATTTGGCCAAACATAATCAAGGACCAAACGAGCTGTTACAGAATCAATAATGTCTGAATCAGACAAACTCAAGGCTTTAGCTCCCCAAAGACTGAGGTAGGAGCAAAATATTTTCACTTTTCATCAAGGACCAAAGGAGCTGTTACAGAAACAATATTGTCTGAATCAGACAAACTCAAGGCTTTAGCTCCCCAAAGACTGAGGTGACCAAGCAAAACTTCTGAGAAGAAAAAGAGAACCAGGAAACTCTTAATCTCATCCTTAGTTACCCCTCATCCACAGACAGAAGCTCAATTAGCATCCATCGATCTATTGGAAGGAGGGCAAAGCTCCTTCCTGACTTCCTGACATGTCTCCAGTTGGGATAAAGCCTGCCTCGGTGTAATCTTTGCTGGTAGACTTCTTCCACAAGAACTCTGACGAGAGTCTTTGCTGCCTGAAAAAGCAGAACACAACGTCTATGTTATATGCAGACTGTACCTCCAACAAAAATGTATTTCACTGCATTGGAGCAAAATATTTTCACTTTTCATTCTGTTCCACGACTTTTTCCTTTCCCCAATATACTTACATAAATTCTGGAAGTAAACCCATTCTGCCTGTGCCAGGCTCTGGCCAAACGGAGGGAGGGAATGTGTCATAAATATCGGCGTTTCCTGGACCTCACCTGAGTTATAGCGAGGCATGAGTTGTTCACACCCACGCGTGCTTGATGAGCAGCCATGAAATCAACCCAGATGTAGATCTTTGCTGACACATCAAGACCCCGACTGCTTCCAGGCAGCAACACTCATCTACTCCTCCCTACCTACCTCTCACTTCCTTCCATCCATCCATCCCTCCCTCCCTCCCTCTCTCCTCCTCCTCCTCTCTTCCGGCACGCTAACAGTTTGAACCCCAAAAGGCTTTTAAGCTAATTGCCTACTTCTGTGCCTCCAGCGTCATCAATTAGGAGAAACCCAGAACGACATGTTGTCATTCTATATCCAGCCTAGCCTAGATTCCCAAGTCTTTCATTTCATCTGTTTAAAACAAATCCCGAAATCCGAAAAGAACAGAAAGAACACATGTAATTGGAGCAGGATACAGTACAGTAGGCTAAGTGATATTCCCTGTACTGAAACCAACGGTAAACATTCTTATTAGAAATAATTGATTCACACATTATACAATAATAATGTAAGTATTTTAGTTGATAAATAGTTGTGTAAAAGTTACTGGTCTGTAACATAAAAGCAAGTATGTGTGTGTGTGTGTGTGTGTGTGTGTGTGTGTGTGTGTGTCTGTGTCTGTGTCTGTGTCTGTGTCTGTGTCTGTGTGTGTGTGTGTGTGTGTGTGTGTGTGTGTGTGTGTGTGTGTGTGTGTGTGGCAGTGAGCTGTGCATTTCTGGGATCAGAGCGAGATGTAAAGCCATTATTATTATTAAATAAGTATTGGCTTTGTAAGAGATTAATGGTTATGCAGTGCAGTTTTAAGATTGTTTCTTATTATATTGTATGGATCAACCGAGAGCAATGAAGCAGAAAACAATTCCACCCGCAACATTCACTCACATTATGGGTAAATATTACAGTGCAATGGAACATGCATCCAAACAGAATAGAATTGAGAATATAGACAGTCACCATGGGACAGTAATGTGCAGCTGTAAACAGAAGAAAAATAAGAGTAATTTCTCTCTCTCTCTCTCTCTCTCTCTCTCTCTCTCTCTCTCTCTCTCTCACACACACACACACACACACACACACACACACACACACAGGCATGCGCGCACACACACACACACACACACACACACACACACACACACACACACACACACACACACACACACACATACATAAACACACAGGGGCAAGAGCTAGTACACAAAAGCAGTAATTTCTTTCCGGTGGTTTCCATTTGGAGGACAGGCCGAGGTCAGTATGACCGAGCCCCCGCTGTAACATTTAATTGGCGGGACACAGGATTACACGCTGTCCGGCCAGGCCGGAGCCCAGACGTCAAAGCAGGATAGCCCCGGTGGGGGTGTATAGCGCCCTGATGGATCTCTTATCTCCAGCGCAGCCTGACCTTAGCAGGGCAGCCGGCCAGGACTGGGGAAATGCTCTTTTTGTCTTCCATGTGTCCCAGGCTAATATTACTTAAGAGGACGACTGACTTGAAAGAGGGGAGAGATGGCTTGCAAGCTATTGATAAAAGCACTGCAAAGAAACTCATTGAAGGAACCCAATTATCCACTATGGTATTTCAATTTGTTGGTGAAGGGACAGAGTTTTTAACCTAATTTCCTGCCAAGTCAATAGCTGCCTTTAGTCAGTAGATAAGACGCTTTTATAAGGGTGAGGAACATCAGAGAGACCGTTACTCCTGAGCTTGGGAAAGTCACTTCTTCTTCATCTGCTAACCTACCTCTCGGAGCCTCCCAAGGTTTATTTAATGTAATAATGCAATCCCCATGCAATGCTGAACTTTCTCTTACCTCTGTAATACACAGAGTAGGATCTTGTATTCACTGTCTGTTTGCACTTTGAATGACTGTACCAGGGACATACTGTACCAACGTAACTTAAGCATCAGTTTACACTTCAGAATTTGTCTTTGTATGTTATATAGAATTTCATTAATAGGATTATATTGCCCAAAGCAGACCTAATCATTATTGTGTGAATACTGTTTGAAGGTTTGAACAGCAAAGTAGGAATATGCTTAAAATTTTATTTGTAACACTGTATTATGTGAATTTATCGTTATTTAAGGTTCAAAGGATAGCACAATTATTATTTGTTTTATGTGTTTTTGTCATTGATGTCTGAGTGGAATATTTTGAAAATATATGCAGTCCTTGCTTATTACTG
>JAODXP020000009.1:1036032-1051032 GCA_027497455.2 Sardinella longiceps | reverse complement strand
ATCCAATTAATAATACTGTCCTCTATAAATGGTTATTAATTAGCTTACTAACATCAGTAAGAAGTGAATTGGAAAGTTAGTGGTTTAAGTCAGTAAAATGATGTTTTGCCATTTTATCATTTAGCCAAAACAAACTGTAAACTAACAGTTAACTAACTAACTAATAAACAAACTAATCTGTGAAATGTCTGCATATTATGGTTACCTAACAATTAACTTATCTATTAACAGTTAATTAACTTATTGGTGTAAATTAACTATTGAATATCCATTTAGAGAGTACAGTTATTATTATGAAGTGCTACCGTCATAAAGCATGTCTATTAATGTGTATTAGCCCACGGCACTCATGTTTACTAAACACTCTGCCCTTGGCAATTCACAGCCATTGGAGGCTCTGCTACTGTGTGTTTGTCTCTCTCTGTGTCTCTCTCTCTCTCTCTCTGTGTGTGTGTGTGTGTGTGTGTGTGTGTGTGTGTGTGTGTGTGTGTGTATGTCTTCCTGAAACAAATACAATCCGCTAAAACCTTATCCTTGTTCAAGCAAACGATTTTCACTCGTTGCATCTGTTGTGTAGTAGCCAGTTAGCCAGCCCCAAATCCGTTAAATTGCACATAAAGTGCTCTCATGAGCTACGTGATCCAAAGGTTTAAATATGCTAAACACCTCAGGCGCCATTCACAGTCTTGCTCTCCCTCTCCTTAATGGGATCCTGGATCCCACTTATTGACAAAGAAATACATTTAAAAGAGCCGGATTTAGCTTTAGCTTTAACTCATGTTGTGAATCATCAACTTTACAACCAGGGGTTGTTTAAGTCATTTTGCAGTGTTTTTCACGAGCGATGCAACCAACTCTGCATGTTTCTTTACAGCTCCTGTGATTTCTCTTAGCAATATGGTATTAAAGGTGTGTTTATTGTGAATGTGTGTGTGTGTGTGTAAGTGTGATTTTATATGTTTATTCTGTGTGTGTGTGTGTGTGTGTGTGTGTAGTGTGTATGTATTCTGTGTGTGTGTGTGTGTGTTTGTATGTTTATTCATTCTCTCTCTCTCTCTCTCTCTCTCTCTCTCTCTCTCTCTCTCTCTCTCGCTCTCTGTGTGTGTGTGTGTGTGTGTGTCGGTTTCATGTATAAGAACAACATGAGAAAGTTGATGTTCCTTTGTTATGATGACCATATGTGTATGTGTGTGTGTATGTGTGTGTGTGTGTGTGTGTGTGTGTGTGTGTGTGTGTGTGTGTGTGTGTGTGTGTGTAGTGTGTGTGTGTGGATAGTGTATACAATTTACAGTTTGGCTTTGACCATTTGTGTGTCTCTGATCAAGCATGGAAGAGAGAGAGAGAGAGAGAGAGAGAGAGAGAGAGGAAGGGGAGGGGGTTACATATGTGATGTCGATGTGCTTTGTTGTGCATATGTGAGCGCTTGTATCCATCTTGTGTACTGTCTCAACGGACCTGTTGGTGTAACCTCGAGCAGAGCCCCTGTCCATCCATGTGTGTGTGTGTGTGTGTGTGTGTGTGTGTGTGTGTGTGTGTGTGTGTGTGTGTGCATGTCTGCAGTCGGTGCTGTGCCAGGAGTGGCCAAATGAAATAGTGCCCCCCGGAGCAGAGCCCATCTCCATCATGTCTCAAGGAGCTGCACAAGGCTTTGGCACCGTCAGGAAGAGACATAAAACAGCCTCCACTATTGGCTGCTGGGGCACCCTCTGCACACACACACACACACACACACACACACACACACACACACACACACACACACACACACACACACACACACATACACACACCACAATTGGCTGTGGGGGCACCCTCTGCACACACACACACACACACACACACACACACACACACACACACACACACACACACACACACACACACACCACTATTGGCTGCGAGGGCACCCTCCAATCTACAGACATTTGGTTTCATATTAATCTCGTTTCGCCAGATCAATACACTAAGCGCAAATTGGCCCCCCATCTAATCACCCTGAATGCTCCCAGTTGCTTAAAACCCAATTATGCTGCCTAGGCATGTTTGCGTGAATGGCGTTCTTCCCCAGTTCAAACACATACAGCTTAGGGAAGCCATGCTATTTTGTTTATAGGAAGAGCAAGGAGAGCAAACTGTGCTCGTCATCTGAGAAGACTCAAAAGGTTTATATTCAATAACTGATCCCTATTGTGAGAGAGGTTTCAAGCACACACACACACACACACACACACACACACACACACACACACACACACACACACACACACACACACACACACACACACACTCCTAGTTTCCTGTGCTTGTGAGGTTTGAAGCACAGGCATAAATACACACATACACACACACACACACACACACATACACACACACTCCAATTTCCTGTGTTTGTGAGGTTTGAGGCACACTTGCAAATACACACACGCACGCTTTGAGTCTCCTGTGCTTGTGTGAAGATTGAAGCACACACACACACACACACACACTCTCTCTCTCTCTCTCACACACACACACACACACTCCTAGATTCCTTTGCTCATGGGTGGTGTGTGCATGAGCTGTTTATTTCCTTTTGCAACTCCTCTCTTGTGGTGGCAACTTCTTTACATCACAAAGGTTTTTTTTTCCTCTCTCTGCAGAAACAGGCTGTGTTTGCATTTGTGCTTGCAGTAAGGGATTAGAGATATTGTAAGGGAAAGCCAGGAGTCTGTGGTATCTTTTGAAGATCTAGCGAAGAAGACTCTGTGTATGTGTGTGTGTGCACGCGTGTGTGTGTGTGTGTGTGTGTATGTGTGTGTGTGTGTGTGTGTGTGTGCACGTGTGTATGTGCGTGTGTGGTGCGTGCGTGAGTATATGTGTGTGAGAACAGAGGGCGGCGTTCTCTCTGGCGCCTGGTCAGCTGGACTGGAGGAGGATTTGGGGTCGTGTGAGGAGAGGAGAGGAGAAGGATTGGGGCCGAGCCGCAGAGTGAGGAAGCCTTGATCCCTGCCATCTCATTCATTCAGCTGAAGGATGCAGCTATGGCAGCGTTTCAGACACACACACACACACACACACACACACACACACACACACACACACACACACACACACACACACACACACACACACACACACTACTCTCTCTTTGGTCTTTTCATCCAGTGTCCCTTTCACAGATAGTAAACTTTAGTAAGCGTTTGTGCTCAGCATGTGGGAATGATAAAATGGTAAACTTCAGCGTATGAGCTCAGCACCGAGAGCTGATAAAAGATTTTCCACCCCTCCATTCTCTCTATCTATCCCCTTCTCCATTCGCTCTCTTCTCTCTATCTATCCATTCCCCTCTCCATTCTCTCTCCTCCCTCATTCTCTCTATCTATCCCCTTCTCTGTTCTCTCTCTATCTATCCATTCCTCTCTCCATTCTCTCTCCCTCATTCTCTCTATTTATCCCCTTCTCAATTCTTTCTCCTCCCTCATTCTCTCTATCTATCCCCCTCTCCATTCTCTCTTCTCTCTCTATCTTTCTCTCTCTATATATATTTACTTCTCTCTCTCTCCCTCCATTAATCTGTCCCCTTCTCCTCTCTCACTAACTATTCTGATTTACATTCCATCAACTCATTTGTTTGCATGCACGTACACACACACACACACACACACACACACACACACACACACACACACACACACACACACACACAGAGAGAATCATGCAAATACACATAAACTCAAACACAAATGGATGCACCTGCATTCAACATTAATATAACCCCCACCAAGTCGAGGATAATTACGTGGACAGAGAGAGAGAGAGAGAGAGAGAGAGAGAGAGAGAGAGAGAGAGAGAGAGAGAGAGAGAGAGAACGTGTGCGATAGAGAGAGACGGAGAGAGAGAGAAAACGAGTGAGTGTGTGCGCAAGAGAGACAGAGAGAAAGTGAGTGAGTGTGTACGATAGAGAGAGAGAGAGAGAGAGAGAGAGAGAGAGAGAGAGAGAGAGAGAAAGAGGGGGGTAATACAGGGGTAATACAAAAATGTGATGATGCCCTTGCAGTGTACCAGCAGTGGATTTCCTTTCTGTGGCCCGAAAGTGTCCAAGCAAGCAAAAATAATAACACTTTAAATTCCAGCTCATGGCCAATTTGTTATCTCTCAGCCCCAAGACTGAAATAATTCCAGTTTAATATTCAATTTGACTCCAGATTAATCCACACAAAAAGGACAATATTTTCAACACGTATTGATCTTTATGGAAATGTATTTATGTAAATGAAATCCACTCAAGGAGACTGTAATTCCAAACTGTGCCTGCCTAATTCATAATCAGTGCACAGGGAATCCATACCTTATATTAAGTTGGCTCCATCATCGCACAAAAAATATTTTTTATTTATTTATTTACTTTTTTTTATTGCCTGCTACTAGTTTCCATATCAAGACCTCAGCGAAAGTCTGTTGAAAATTTGATGCTCTGTGCCTCTGAAATCACCAGTGGTCAATTGGTTCGCTTTGCACCCCAAGCAACACAGCGAGAGCAAATTGGCATCAAATGTCTCAATTATTAATCAGATGGATACTGATTTGCTGTGTGTGTGTGTGTGTGTGTGTGTGTGTGTGTGTGTGTGTGTGTGTGTGAGTGAGTGAGTGAGTGTGTGAGTGAGTGAGTGTGTGTGTGTGTGTGTGTGTGTGTGTGTCTGTACGTGTATCTGTGTGTGTTTGAGTGTGTGTGTGAGTCTGTGTGTGTGTGTGTGTGTGTGTGTTTGTGTGAGTATGCGTGTATGTATTAATGCAACGCCTTCGCATGAATGTGATTCTCACAGCGGGAGTTTGATAGCACCACTACTAGCGTTATTGATTCAACACTCAGAGAAACTAATCTGCCTGAGTAAAAATGTTGACATTTTGAAGAATGCAAAAGATAATCTGTTTTGTCACGTTTTTTTGTGATGGAGGAAAAAACCTGCTCACCCTCATAGACGCTCTGACACATCAAGTGCTATCTGGGAAGTGTTGACTAAAAGGCTCCCCAAATATTTATCTTTCATCCTACTGCTGCCTAATCTGAAGGGCTCCAACAAGCAAGAGAAAAAAAGATGTACACAATCTTTAAATAAAGAGGAGATGTGAACTCAGGGTGGATGTCAACTCAGATGTCCTTTTCATGCAGAGGAGAGGAACATTGGAGATTAGTGGTATTTAATAGCTTGTGTTTATTGCCTAAATATTTGCAGGCACATTATTGCAGTTCAACATATCCATATGTGCCACCATGTTCTTTGTACTCAAGAACCTTAAGAAATTATGAATTACAATCTCCAAACTCTGTTTCAAACTCAGTCTCAATGTTTTCTCCTCGATGCCAAGGTTGTTTTCTGGTGACCAGAGGCTAAAATAAAATCCATTTCTTCATAGGGTGACGGCATATGCCACCCACTCGTGCATCCCCTCATTTCAGCAAAGTGCCACCAAGCAACCCACATGTCACCATCTACTCACATAGGCAAGTAGAAGGTAAACAGATGTAGAGAAGCCACTGGTTGCTGCCCTTGAATCAAACAGAGATCCACTTACAAAATATTACCCTCTTCTTCCAGATCATGATTGCTTTTGGTGGGAAAAAAAAAACAAAACAAACAAAACACACATATTGAACATTTTTTTAAAGATATGTATTTAGGGCTTTTGCCTATAATTTCATAGGACAGTATTAGAGAATGACAAGATACATGCAGTGGGAGTAAATGGAGTTTTACGATAACGGATGGGGAACATGACCTTGTAGTTCAGACTTTTTCCTATAACTTCATGGTCATATCGAGATGTTGATATAGAGACACACAATAGCATCATGACTCAGTTCACAACCCAGGTCTCAGTTTTGACATCTGCAACTACCTCATATTGAACATCTTTGAACCTAGACCGAATAATGAAGTAGTAGGTGCCCTGAAAGCAGGGGCGCCGCTAGGGGGAGAAAAGTTAGGATGATTCTAAGGGCCCAGCACAGACAGGGGGGCCCAGAGGACATTTTAATATTAAAATCAATATTTGATGGGCCCAAAAAAATATTTTGTCATAGGGCCCAAAATTTCTAGCAGCGCCCCTGCCTTAAAGTTCAGTTGTGGTAATTTTCGACATGTCGCTCTATTGCTCAAGTTACCTTTGACTTGCCAGTACCGAAGATGTGAGAATTTTTGGTTCAACCATTACTTCTTCAACAAACAGTTAGGACTAACAGCTAAGGGGCAGGATAGTGTTTTAAGCACCTTAACAGTCTCCAAATTGCCCCAAAATATGCCCCCAACATTATGTGACGTCAAATGAAAAAAAGAAAATGCTTTTGTGCAAGCAGTCACATACAGGCTTGTTTACAGCTTTGGTTTCCGGTTATCAAAATGTATAAATTCCTAGAGAGAAATTGAATTTTGCAGTAAGGAGGGGACATGTTGTGCTGCTAAGCTGCTCTTCATTCTTCTGACTATATAACATTTTCTAATTATTTTCCCTATATCTACACCGATCTACATCGATCAGTGACCAGGAGGACTATGAAAGGATTCCGGTTTCTCCTTTAAAGCCTGTGTCTGCGACCACAGCCTCATTGACACACAGCAGGGCAAATGGTGAAGTGGTGAATGAATAAGCAATCCCTACAGTAAGTATTCTGGACGGCCCTCTCCTCATCCCCTTGAGGTATATCGCTGAAGCCACACCACAGACTTATCCTATATAGCCTAACGATGACTGACATTAGCACACATCCATATACATTGAACTGATGGTCCGGGTTGACCTGGGCACGATGTCATCACAATGCCAGCACCTTGGCTGAATACAAGAGTGAGACCCCTGAAAAAAAAAAAAATCTTGAAAAAAACTATTATATTATTTAAAACCTTTCCATCCCACGTCAGCCTGTTTTGACAATTTGTGTGAGGCTTACAATCCTCCGTGCTGCTGAAGCAGTAATGCAACATCAAAGTCTCCAGAGATCACCATACACTCACAGCGCCAAAAACCGCCCAGGCTGGGACAATGTGTTTCTCTTAAGCCCTGTGCACTGTACTGTATGTGTGGATCTGCTGGAGACAGCAGCAGCGGCTTCCCTTAACTCCCCAAGAATGACTTTGTGCTTATCTGGCTTCCGAGGGGCCAGGTGCTCATAGCGTAGCGTACCGTAGGCAGCGTGTTGTTACCTGTGTCTGAACAGCAGACTAATGACCCAGGTGAGCACTTGTGTTGTTATTGTTGCCGATGATTGATCGGCACAGCGTCGATCTAAAATTGTTGGGTGAATTTGACGCTGTGCTCAACATGGTTCTTTGATGCAAGTGATGAGATGAACGCTGTGTCAACAGGCAAAATAATGATAAAAAAAGGATACAACACTGTTTGAATGAAAATGATGTTGGTAGACTGTTAAAAACGGGTGGAAAGTCTTATATCAATACTGCCCCCCAGTGTCTTCATACTCACATTACACTGCACTGCATTACACTGTTACTGTAAATTATTGTTGACTTGTTTTTTTGAGTTGAGATCAGGGATCAGCCAACATACAGTATACAACAATTTTAAGCTTAAACTTTATAAACTTCCTGATGTATTTTAAGATATAGTCTTTCATTTTCACTTTAGTACTCTGCTTTTATTTGCTTTAGGTACTCCAAATTCCAGGTTGTGATGCGGTATGTATATAAAATAACTCCAGTCAAGTGGTACATACACAAGGTTCTGCTTGGGTAGCTTTTCATCTTGAGTTATCAAAGCTCTCCTTTCAAAGCAGTCCAGTAGTCCACTCCTTGGCTCAGAGAAGATTCTTTGCTCTCTCTCTCTCTCTCTCTCTCTTCTCAGTATGAGGAGACTGTAAAGGGTATCAAAGGGCATCTATGAGCTCCTGTTTGGCATCAGCAGTACTGAGGCAAGCAGAGACTATACTTTTCTGTACGCAGAGTTGGCACCATCTCTGGTCAGGCACCTGAAGAGTTTGTGAGGTGATAGGGAAGGACATGCCAGGGTGACAGCAGGTGCTGTTTATAGTGCTGCTATCTGTCCTTACCTGTCCTTACCTGTGTGTACATCCTATACCAGCTACAGGAAATACACATGGCAGCCGTCAGCAGATTTCATGGACATTTTTAAATCATTTTCTGAGCATTCTCTTATGGATTGACATGGGTTGACAGACAAGTACAGTAGAGTACAGTACAGAAAGTGTTTGTTTCCACAAGATTGATATGTTGCTTGGAGGATGAGCAAAGTGCCTGGGAACAAAATTCTCCCTCAATTTTCTGATTTGATCGGTCATGGCATCCACAAAATTAAATAATGCTGACCGGAACTCTTGAGCATTTCTCAGGGCATTTTTTAATTCAAACCATTGGCCTCTTGTCAGTTCAGGTGAACTCTGACTCAGATGGGTCTCATCGTCATGGATACCACAATTTTTTTGTTCTTCTCTCTTGTTATTTTTCCATCTTAAAAGTTTTTGTCCTCATGTTGTTTTTGTTTCCACATTGTTGTAACACTGTTTGTTGTTACTGTAAAGAGTCAAGCACACATCTGCTACAGAAAAAAAAATAAATAGAAATTTGATCAAATGTTGAAACAGAATCAGTGGCTGGGAAAGACGGACTGAGACAGACTCTATCCTCTGGGGGTGGTGGCAAAGGGGTAAAGAATCTGAAAGGCTAGCATTCTTGAAGCCTGCAAATTCTGGCTACTATCATTGTGCCCTTGAGTGAAGCATTTAATTCTACTTTTCCGTCTAGGGGAGACTGGCCCTGAAGTTATTGACGGCTGACAAAAATGTCTGTAAAAGAAAATTGCTTAGTGAGAAAGCATCTAATACATGCAGCATAAATGTAAATGTAAAAGCAATAAATGTCTTTGTAGCATATATCACTTTTCCAACACGTGCTGTACTGCAGAGCACTCTGTTGTTCTAGGGAGGGCTGGTGAGAATGATTAGTGGACCATGCCTGTTGGACCATCTGCCCGTGCTGTAGAACACAGTGTCTAATCACAGGAAACTCAAATGGATGACCAGGGCAAGGACCATTGCTATACAGGGTTCCAAAAGTGCCGAAACAGTGACGGACTGGGATAGAGAAACGGCCCTGGCATTTTGACCCACAGCGCGGCCCCAAGATCCCCCAGTACCCCCCCCCCCCCCCCCTCACGCACACACAGACACACACACAGAGAGAGAGACACCACTTCGCGGAAGTTGCAACAACTTGGTGATCGCGCACCACATGAAAACACATTGGTAAACACAAGGTGCATCCTCCTACTAGAACTAGGTGCATGGTGCATCCTACACGTCGAAAACGGTGCGTACTTATAACAAGCGCACTCTGCACTCGTTGGCCCGCCCCACACAGAGAGAAATTGTGACTATTAATAAAATAGTAGGCCTAGTAAACACTGAAGTTTCAGAAACCGACCTTTAAATAACAGGCACCAGGCAAGCATCAACGTGCCTACACACACACACTATACAATCAATGAACCAACCACTTTTGATGTCCGCTTTGCTCCCGCACCGCTTCTTTACGCAAAAGCCCCTTCTTAACGCTGTCCAGTGGACAGTGGCCCAGCTATATGATGACAAGACTATGAGTGGGAGTCAGTCCAACTTCTATGCTAACCAGTCCAGAGCTGAACGCAAAACAACATACCGTAGGCTACATCGATATGGCTACTAAAATGTATTTCAGCAAGACGCCACCAATTCGAGAGCCCATTACCAAGTCATGAAGTTAAGAATACAGTACGAATAAGAAAAACTACAACAGCCCCCAGATTACCACAAGCTAAAAAGGTTTACAGATCACATCACCTTGGCTAGTAGCGAGACTAGCCACGGACTGGCTTATGACAGTAGAAACGCGACCTTACGTGAAATAAAAAAAAGTGTCACGGCGGACACAAACAATGATTATTAATGGAAATCCTTCAGCCCCTACCTGGTCTTATTCGTAGCGTCGGGCGGTGCAACACATCTTCTAATATCACTATTGGATTTGTGTGGACGAGAGAGCTCTGCGTGCTATTCCATGTGTGAATGGCCTTGTGATTTCTTGGCGATTGCAGAGACAAAACAACACACTTCTTCATGGTCTTCTTCCAAGCAAGCCAAGAAGCCGGCATAATAGATACTACGACATAGATTCGAACAGAACACCGTGTTTTCAGTGACAACAACCTTGAATTTATGGGACACTTCTATTTGTTGTTGCACATTTGTTGAGGTCAGTGGTCCGTTAGTGCTCACAGGAAGTTTATCGTCAGTCACTAGGGAAACGGAGGACTGAATAAAAATCCCACAAAGCAATGCTTTACTACAGTTGTCTCAAACAAAAGCAAAATATAAATAGGTATAGATTTTTTTTATTATTTTGAACACTTTTACATCATTGGAATATATATTCAGGAAAAATACAACATGAAACATAATGAGACCCACCCATCAAGATGCCACCGCCCGTGTGTAATGTATGGCAGTGTCAGTGGTATAAATAGCGAAACGGTGTTAGAGGAATGTAATCTTAATAGAACTTTGAACGCAGGTAGCGTGATATTTGCATACTCAATTCCCATACATATGATTATGGGGCCGCAACGAGTATTGGAAGGGCCGCGATGAGTATTGAAAGAGCCGCGGCCCTTCTGGCATGTGCCTAAATGCCAGACCGTTCAGTCCGTGCCTGTGCCGAAATGACAATATTGGTGACACTTTGTGTCCATTTAAGACATATTGGACCATACCGTGGTCTGTTTAACGTTGCTTTGGATGTGTCAAACCATTTTGATCTGATTTTTGATGGGCCGTGGGGTGATGTATACTGCACAGCATAGCCTACCACAGAGCACGTGCTCAGAAACACTCTCCCAATCTGTGCGATTGATTTGGACCAAGTCCTTTGACTTGGTGAATATGCTCCCAGTCCCATCCTAAAGCACACATTACTATGTGTGTTACTATAATACGGTAATTAAATAGCTTGGTTTAATACTACTGTATATCTCCCTTCAGAGTAATGCCACATCCCTCGGCTACTGACTCAGGATGCGTTGCATTACTCTGTCGGGAGATATTCCACGATAGTGACCGCCTCACCTGAACGTTATCCCTTACTTACATGATCACTCATGAATTACAGTGTAATAAGCTGTCTATTAGGTGTAACATTATGTTGTACCTATTGGGTACATAATTAGCGATGTTTCAGACTGAACATTTCTGTGATTACAATTCAGCTCAAGCTGCTTTGACAGAAGCGTATCACTGGAAAAAGAGTGAATTTCCCTTTAAAACTAATCTGTACTGTCAGATCAAATGCTATAAGATGCTTAATCAGGTTAAAACCAGAGCGCCATTGTTTTTTTTTTTTTCTTTTTTTTTTTTGATGTGTCAGAGAGGCAGATCTGTTGCGTCATTTTCAGTGGTATAGACATACACTTTTTGAACTTTTACAAAGGATAAAGGGCTTTCCACAGTTTTTGGGTCCCTGGTTACAAGTTTTGTATAACATACAACTATACTGACTTATAGGCATATACTAGTATCTTTATTCACTCACTTTCATAAAGGTCTAAAAGGGCTGCCAATGAATGTAGAGGACACTACAGATCAACAAATTCTTTAACACCAGATATTTGGTGAGAGATGAAGACTGATACCTTTGGTCTCACATTTATAAGCCCTCACAGCTCTCAATGTGACCACAGACATTAGTGACATTATTTCACCCTGTTAGGAACGCAGATATAACCATATCGTCCAATCAGAACAATGCACATAATCATTCCACCCAATCAGAACCACCACTATAATTATTTAGCTCAGAGACAAACAGCAGAATTAAACTCATTATAATTGGCATCACTGTACCCTCATTATCTCATATATTCTATATCCACATCATCAGTAGTGGCTGTTTGTCGCTGTGGCTGTGCCCATTATTGTCGTTGTTGCTGTTGTTATCAGCTCGCCCACTTTGACTTACCCTGGACGAGGGCCAACTCTTGCGGGCTGCAGTGCTGCCTGTTTTCAGCATGACTGCTCCCGCTCACTCCGGCTGGCTCCGACCCGGCCCGCTCTGGGGGCAGGCGGGACCTCCTGTCCATCAGAGAGCTCATCTGGGCCCGCATGGCAGACGCTGGAGCCAGGCACCGCGAATCTGGCACCGCTTGGGTTGGATTAGCCTGGGCTGGGACGGTGGCGGTGGCGGGGACCCGAGACAGCAGTGCTATACTGTCACCGCCCCCTCTGTCGCTTCTGCTGCTGAAGAATAGGCTGGCTCGCTGGCTGGCTGGTTGGCTGGCTCGATCGACAGAGGTGCCGCGCTTCCAGGTGCCAACATTCCAAAACAAGTGCAAAGTGTGCTCTTCAGTGTGTGGTGAATGAGGACTGCTGTGTGTCTGTCTCAGGGGCGCCGCTAGGGGGGGGGGGTTTAGGATAATTCTAAGGGCTCAGCACAGACAGGGGGGCCCAGAGAAAATGTTAATATTGAAATCAATATTTGAGGGGCCCAAAACTATTTTTGTTATAGGGCCCAAAATTTCTAGCAGCACCCCTGGTCTGTCTGTCTGTCTGTCTGTCTGTCTGTCTGTGTGTTAGGCTGGGGATTAATAGAGCTGGCCTCGCCGCTGAGATGGGACAGGGAGACAGGACTAGACTGGGACCAAAAAATGGCCCAGGGATTTTTGGACATGGCGGCCCAACATGGTTTTTATTCAATAATAATAACTTCATGGCAAGCTAAAATAACACTTTAATTTGGGCACATTGCAGGAATATTGGAACCCACAATATCTTTCAAAAAAAATATGAGTAAATAATGACAGCCCGGCCCACAAATGACCGTCGGCACACCGGGCATTTGCCCTGTATGCCCTATGGCCAGTCCATGCCTGCAGGGAGCAGGATGTGCAGAGCCGGCCCTACACACAGATGTGGCTTTGTACTGCACCACACTGTGTCGTTCTGCTACTTATCAAGCCTTGGGTGGAGCTGGGCTAATCAGTGTTGGAGTGGTTAAATAAGAGGAGATTAAACGATGAATTTTGTCATCACTGCAAAAAGGGGCCACAGTGTGCTGAATCAGATGGCTAAAAAGAAATGCGTGGAACATGTTGTATTTGATGCATACATCTCTATTGAGATAGAGGTGGATAAACTCTAAATTATTTCCAAAATTTGAGAGGTGGGAAAACTGTGTTTACTTTTGTTTAGCCACCCCTACTGTACACCCCTGCAGCTAATAACAATGGGCCTCATTCACCAAGCATCCTGTACAGAATGTGAGGGAAGATTCTGATATTTAATCATTTTGTGTGTGTGTGTGTGTGTGTGTGTGTGTGTGTCTATGTGTGTGTGTGTGTGTGTGTTTGTGTCTATGTGTGTGTGTGTGTGTGCGTGTGTGTTTGTGTGTGTGTGTGTGTGTGTGTGTGTGTGTGTGTGTTCATTTGTAGAAGAAGAAAATCTATACTCTCAAGACCATGAGTTTGAACCTTTGAGCCTCAGACAAATTATAAGTAATTGCGCTGTCATCATGTCTGTATTTAATATCATATAATTGCAGTTTATTTCAATCTAAATCTCATTTCAATTGATTTTTATTTTTTATTTCCATTTGTCATTTTGGAGAACACTTCAACTCAAGAATAAAGCTTTTATGAATAGTCTAATATATGAGTTGAGTTCACCGCCAGCATGAGTTGTTTGATATCTATATTTTTTCATTATTATTTTCTTCTCATCTATTATCCATTTAGCAATTCTGTCTTTGATAAGTATTAAAAAAAAAGAGTATTAGGCTGATTGCCAACAGCCACACCTGGTTCTGGAAGTGAAGTTAAAAATAAATAAACAAATAAATAAAAAGCATCTTGTATTCACTTTGATCACTACATTGATGGGTATTACAAAAAAGCAAAACTAGCAAAAGTTATAGTCTACGGTATGTCAAACATTTATGGTATGTATGTATGTATGTATGTATGTATGTATGTATGTATGTATGTACTATTATATATGATATTGTGTTGATCTATCATGATCATTTATCATATAATTAACAATGAAGTATCATTACATCATCATCTTTTTGTTGCTTTATGATTGAGGTGAAGGACAAATAAACCTTGCATCATCAGTCATAGCCAATGGACACTCCTTTTTTCCTCCAGGAGCAAACCGCAAAAATAAAATAGAATAAAAAAAGTTTGTTATACTGTGATATTATATTACTTTTTTACATTGCCAAACAAACAAACAAACAAAATAACCCCAAACAGAAACTCTAGCGGTGTTATTAGGCCGATGAACAATCGTTGTTATGTTTTGAAACCTTTGTTAGACCAAAACATAGCGGTGCTCCAGATGGGGTTGATAAATATAGTTGATAAATATAATTTATTTGCAGTGGGAAACTGTTTCTGCTGTATGTATAATGCATAGCAGCCATTCTCACTTCAGCCAAGCTCAACATTATTGCAAATTAGTCTCAAACCCTTTTCTTACCCAATTATAAATGCAGCTTGGTGACAGCTTGTTTAGTAACTGTGACAGCTGTGGCTAGCAGCCATGAGAGACTACGCAATTCCTACACAATTCTGCTCGATTAGCATCTTACCACAGTGCTGCTGTACGTACAGTACGTCTTGAATTGGTCCCATTGAGTTTGCTTTCTCAGGAGGAATTTTAGCCTGGCCAATCAGCAAACATGGAGGCAGGGGCGCCACTAGAAATTGTGGGCCCTATGACAGAAAATATTTTTGGGCCCTCCAAGCACTGATTTCAGTATTAAAATTTTCTCTTGGGCCCCCTTTAGCTGACAGGCCCTTACAACCACCCTAACCCCCCCCCCCCCCAGACTATCAGTTAGAGATTCATTCAATCTTTTTCAACTTACATACGGCTTCAGTAAGCAGGATTGTCAGGTTAGGTGGGGTTTGTCAGTATCCAAACATCCAGACCCTCTGTTTGATATGAAGTGTAGAACAAGG
>JAODXP020000009.1:1026032-1031032 GCA_027497455.2 Sardinella longiceps | reverse complement strand
GTGTGTGTGCCCACCCAGAGGCGTCCAGAGTCGTCCGCATCTATGGTGTGTGTATGTGTGCGTGTGTGTGTGTGTGTGTGTGTGCCCACCCAGAGGCGTCCAGAGTCGTTTGCACCTGTGGTGACAGCTGGAAGGGAGGATATATTTAGATGGAGCTGCAGAGCTACACTCTGATCTGCTGTGTTCTGCCTCAATCTGCTGTCTCCAGCCCTGGGCTCTTCACACTATACACTATACATAACACTGACTATACAGATTATACACCGGCTGCCTCCCTGCCTGTCTCCCTGCCTGTCTGTCTGTCTGTCTGTCTGTCTGTCTGTCTGTTTGTGTCTGTCTGTCTGTCTGTCTGTCTGTTTGTGTCTGTCTGTCTGTCTGTCTGCCTCACTCTGTCTCCAGCCCTGGGCTCTTCACACTTCACACTATACACTGACTATACAGATTATACACCGGCTGCCTGTCTGCCTCCCTGCCTGTCTGTCTGTCTGTTTGTGTCTGTCTGTCTGTCTGTCTGTCTGTCTGCCTCACTCTGTCTCCAGCCCTGGGCTCTTCACACTATACACTGACTATATATATATAGATAGATAGATAGATAGATAGATAGATAGATAGATAGATAGATAGATTATACACCTGTCTGTCTGTCTGTCTGTCTGTCTGCTTCACTCTGCCTCTAGCCCTGGCCCCTTCAGACTCATATACACCACCCACCTGTCTGTCTGTCTGTCTGTCTGTCTGTCTGTCTGTCTTTCAGTCTGTTTGTCTGTCTGCTCTGCCTCTCTCTGTCTCTACCCTGAGCCCCTCCGACTCCCGAGACTGACTCCAATACCCGCCCGCCCGTCTGTCTGTCTGCCTGCTCGCCTGTCTGTCTGTCTGTCTCTCAGTCTGTTTGTCTGTCTGCTCTGCCTCTCTCTGTCTCTAGCCCTGGGCCCCTCCGACTCCCGAGACTGACTCCAATACCCGCCCGCCTGTCTGTTTGTCTGTTTGTCTGTCTGTCTGTCTGTCTGCAATACCTCACTCTGCCTCCACCCCTGGGACTCTCCAACTCTGATTCTGACTCCACTGCCCGCCCGCCTGTCTGTCTGTCTGTCTGTCTGTCTGTTTGTCTATCAGACTGTCTCTCTGCTCTGCTCCAATCTGCCTACAGTGCTGGGTCCCTCCAACTCATTGACAGTAAACTCCAGCTCCACTGCCCGCCTACCCGTCTATCTGTCTGTCTATCTGTCAGACTGTCGCTCTTCATTAGACAGAGGAGGCTTCCTTCGGGGGTCTCTGGGAAAGTCAAACAATCAGTGAAACAAGAGTGAGTCTCAGTTTCAGTTTCAAGAGCGGGTCACTGTATGCTGCACCCTCCACTCCGGCATGAGACCAGAGGAGAGGAGAGGAGAGGAGAGGAGACGAGCACAGCTCACAATGAGTGAGGGGGTGGCAGAACAACACCCCACCACCCCCCCAACACACACACACACACACACACACACATATAGATCCAACCCTGCCTCATTCATACACTGTCACCAACACACACACACACACACACACACACACGCACGCACACACACACACACACACACACACACACACACACACATATAGATCCAACCCCGCCTCATTCATACACTGTCACCCAAACTGATTTGTGCATTCTCCTCTTGTCATTCACAGACTTCCCCAAGTCGAAAAGGACAAAAAAACTCTTTTTCTTTCTGTGAGTGGAAGCAGAGAATGAACCCCTGCTGGGCCTTTTGCCTGTGTGTCATACACACAAGCACACTGTCAGCGCCCCAGCTCGAGAGGCAGAATTAGGCATCTGTTCTCCTCGCTCCGCTGATGTGTGTGTGTGTGTGTGTGTGTGTGTGTGTGTGTGTGTGTGTGTGTGTGTGTGTGTGTGTGTGTGTGTGTGTATCTGTGTGTGTATGTGTGTGTGTGTGTGTGTGTGTGTGTGTGTGTGTTGGGGTGGTTATGGAGCCAGACGGATGTATCCCCACATTAAGATGCAACGCGTTCTGATGCATGGGAAGTACAGCTACAGAGGACTTCAAAGGAACAGTAGCCATGGCAAACACACAGCTGAATGGACTTGAGGGAGTGTGTGTGTGTGTGTGTGTGTGTGTGTGTGTGTGTCTGTGTGTGTGTGTGTCTCTGTGTGTGTGTGTGTGTGTGTGTGTGTGTGTGTGTGTGTGTGTGTGTGTGTGTGTGTGTGTGTGTGTCTGTGTGTGTATGTTTGTGTGTGTGTGTGTGTGTGTGTGTGCGTGCGCGCGCGCGCGCGGACACAGCACTACACACACACACACACACCCCCCCCACTCCCCCAACTCTATTCTCTTCATCAGGTTGGATGCAGTCATCTGTTGAGCTGCAGTCTGACGAAGGCTGTCAGCAGGGCAAGCTGGCATCGGATGGCAAATTGAGAGCATCTGTTTCACCAGGACTTGTGGCCCTCGCACGCGCCGATGCTATGCCACTCATTATTCACGCGGCCTGCGTTGGCTGCTGCACGGCATTCAGCATACACAGCTTTTAGTGAATTTTACACAACTCACACTCTCAAAGAGAGAGAGAGAGAGAGAGAGAGAGAGAGAGAGAGAGAGAGAGAGAGAGAGAGAGAGAGAGAGAGGAAAATGTGAGACTTAGTGAAAGATTGAAGCTGACAGGTGAAGTCATTTTATGTAAATTCATAGTTTAAAGGAGCTGTGCGCAGTGATTTGGGTTATCCAAAATAATGTAGAAACAATGACAGAATGTGAAGAAACAGTGGTATTGACATAATGTCAAAAACACTTACTGTTAGCATCATGTTAGAGAGTTGTGGGAACATAGGGCTGTGGGAACATATGGGAACATAGGGCTGTGGGAACATAGACATGCTCCCCACAAGTCAAGCAAACACAAAGCCGTGATCAGGATGACTTACAACTGAAAGAATACCATGAGAATAACTGTACAATGACAAAATATGTTAAATCATGACCTTAGTAACTAAGAACTTACTAGCATCAATACACAATCAAATAATCACTTACTGATGATGACAACAGTTATCTATCTTGAGAGAAAGAAATGGAGGGAGAGACAGGCAAACTTCTCTCTCATATTTCCCTTTCCAGCATAATACTAGTTACTAATAAGTAACTAACCATTTGTTGATGCTTAACTAATATTAGATAGTGTATTATAAATCATTACCACAGTATTTACAGCAGCTGTAACAGAGTGATACTACTGATGGGGAAACATTTGGATGTCATCAGAGCACATCAGAAAAATTGTTGGAGTAAAATGTGGAACAAACAAAAATTAATAAAAAACAACTGCCTGAGTTTAGTGTCATCTGGGTCTTGATTGGTTCCCTTGGAAAGAAATAAAAAAAGGGGGGAAATATGTGCTTTGCCCTGCAGACTCAATGAGGAAATGAAGTATTTCACTCAAGAGTACATTTGAGGGAGTAAATCTCAGCGGACCAAGTTAATTAATGAAGGCAATTAATGGGCTTTTATCTTAAAGAAGGACAATGGCTGGCCCCTCAGACGCAGACAAAACGTCCATTTCAAATAATGGGAAGATGTCCGCCAGGGCTTTTCAGCTAGCCATACATCCTCTCACAGTTTACAAGCAAGTCTCTGCCTTTGGATGACTTCATTAGCCAAAGTTAAGGCAAGTCCCTCATCAAGGGCTGGGACAAATAGGATTGGCATTGGAAGAACTCACAGAAATGACAGCAAAGACACAGATCTCTTTGTGCAACCTCCTGAGTGTGTGTACATATTGACTTTGGAAAGTGTACAGTATTCATCCATAAATAATGTATAGATTTTTAACAAAGGGAGCTGTTTCAGATACCATATGTCCCGTTTGCTTCTTCTTTATATTTGCACACATGCACACACACACACACACAATGGTCATACACAGAATGAAAGCCTGGAGCGTTAGCAGAGAAAGAGAGAGTCAGAGACGCTCGCTGTGTGTGTGTGTGTGTGTGTGTGTGTGTGTGTGTGTGTGTGTGTGTGTGTGTGTGTGTGACTCACACACACATTAGCAAGACTGCAACTCGCAACTCTCTTGTCTGAGCTGAGACAGTTGCTCCCCCCCTGCTCCGCCCCCCTCTGATGATGATGATGATGATGATGGCGATGATGATGATGGTGCCGGTGAGGAAGAGGAAGATGATGTGGTGTTGACGGCTCCCCCCTTCAGCGTGATGAC
Organism: Sardinella longiceps; assembly: GCA_027497455.2. NCBI lineage: Eukaryota > Metazoa > Chordata > Actinopteri > Clupeiformes > Clupeidae > Sardinella > Sardinella longiceps. Next base: position 1,026,826 of record JAODXP020000009.1, on the reverse strand, counting down.
GCTGTGTGAAAAAAACAACAGCAGGAGCTCGAAAGAGTGAACTCCATTTCTCCCCCTCTCTCTCTATCTCTCTCTCCATCTCTTGCTCTGTCTCTTTTCCATCTCTCTATCCGTCCTTTTTTCTCTTCATCTCTCGTTCTCTCCTTCCCCCTCTTTCTCTCTCTTTTTGTCTCTCACTCTCTCTCTTCATCTCTCGTTCTCACCCTCCCCCACCGTCTCTTTCTCTCTCTCTCTCTCTCTCTCTCCCTCCCTCTCTCTCGCTCTCTCTCTCTCTTTCTTTCTCCTTCCCTCTGCTCTTCTCCTCCCACTAGGAAACTGTCAGACAGCTCAGAGAGTCTCTTGCTGGGCTGCCATTAGCAAGACTAACACTGACTGTGTGGATGACACTTGCCAAGAATCAGCAACACTATTCACAAACCAGAAACGCTCTTTTCTAAGCCCTCTCTCTCTCTCTGTGGCTCCTGCTTTCAAAGCAAACCTCCCCCCCTAACTCTAATCAGATTCACAAACAATGGATGCCCATGATGTGACAAGTCATACTGTAGGTAATCCAAGCTATAGCTACTTAAAAAAGTCTTCAGGCACAGCAGAAGGTGTTAGGTTTATGTGGATGAGAGATTGGAATCCTTGTCGTTTTCCATCGATGAAGCAATACAAATTGAATGTATGCTTTTTAATGCCAATTATACTATTTTGTAGCCTGGCAAATGCCAAATTAAAAATCACAAGTGATATTTAGTCTGGAGACCTACCTATTGCATTTCTCGTAGTGGAAGGATCGGTTACGATTGTCC
>JAODXP020000009.1:1013532-1021032 GCA_027497455.2 Sardinella longiceps | reverse complement strand
GTGTGTGTGTGTGTGTGTGTGTAGCCACAATTCTTTTTTTTTTTTCTTTTTTTTCTTCCATTTTCACAAAGCGACAGGAATCAGTGAACTCTGAAATTTAAGACGATTTGTGCCATCCCTCACCCCGCCGCCCAAAGACCTCCTAGAGAATAGAGAGGAGGAGGTGGAAAAAAGAAAAAAACAGAAGGAGGCAGTGCAAATTGCGAGGCACAATTTGAAAATAATACTCTCTATTAGCTATTAGGGCTGTCTGTTCTAATTGTGTGTGAAAGTGTCGTCGTGACGACAGGGGCTAGTGGGGCACATCAGTCATCGTTAACCCTCGCTGCCTCCTCACAACGCGCCAGATGACCCCATCACATCTGGCCGTCGCTGAGAAAATGGAGTAGTCACGCCATCATCTGCATACTGGCCGCCCTCTCCTGTGTGCTCGACAGTGTGTGTGCGTGTGTGTGTGTGTGTTGGGGGGGCTGGTGTGTGACAGCACACTGGTTTAAGATTAATCATCCCCTTGACACAAGTCCACAAACACACACAAACACAGACATACCTCCTTCAGCAGATCTGGACTGGGGGACAATGACCCCTGTAAACTTCCCGTCTGGATCTACATGATTTCAGAGGCTTCAGCATTTCTTATGTGTGTCTGTCTGTATGACATCAGAGATCCTGTCTGAGTTAGTGGGCATCTGTTGGTGACAATGTAAGTGCTTGGCTAATGGCTGCATCAGCTAAGTAGCTTATTCATGTAGGAGATGGCATTTTTAAACACACAATCATGTGGTCCTGCAATGTATTCTCAGCATGATTATAACAGATATGGGGGAGAATTGAAGCAATATTTTACTTGAAGAAAGGTAGTGTTTTTAAAATATCCAAATAAAAAGCTGAAATATACACATTACACTACAGGAAATCAAGTGGGTGGATTGGCTAACCAATAATCTATTCATTTAAATTCAAGGCAGAATCAAGTCCCTGGATGGCATTGCACAAAAATGGGTCACTGAGATCTTGAAAGCTGTGTGTGTGTGTGTGTGTGTGTGTGTGTGTGTGTGTGTGTGTGTGTGTGTGTGTGTGTGAGAGAGAGAGAGAGAGAGGGGCTACCGCAGCATACCCAATGCAAGAGATGCATCTGGCGTTTGATCATTCTCAGGGGATTTTATAAAAGAACTTTAAAACAATGCTCTCACAATAACATTCTACACAAACAGACCTCGACGTTTTAAAATTTCACAACACTCAGAACCACACAGCATCTTTCACATACCAACTATGAGAAAACTGCCCATAACACATCCAGAGGCCAGTTGGACCCAATCATCTACTTATGCAGTGAGATCAAGTTGATCATGCTATGGCAATCAAGCATAGCCTACACTGACTTTGTGTGTCATGTTATCAGTATCCTCTGCAAGCGGAGGTGAAGTAGTAATATAGTTCTTTTAGTTGGAAGTTAATATATATTTTAAATGTATATAATATATATTTGACTGTTGTGACAGTGACTTTCCTCATTGGAGATGAAAAATATTTCATTGCTGTAACAGATAGGAGCCTAAATTTGAGCTGTGCAAGAAGGAAGTATTCAAGGACGTTGAAGAAAGTGATGAATGTTGAAAAATGCTGTGAAATTTCGTAAGTCTTCTGTTTTTGTGCAAAGTATTTGTGTATTTGTTGTATTTATGCAAAGCTCTAAAGTGGTGTAGGAAAGGGGCTACACAGGCTCCCCACAACTTTAACTTTTCTATTCTCCACCATTCTCCTCCTCATACTGCATGAAGAAGACACAATAGAACACTACCACGCTGGCCCAAAGACTCAAGACTCCACTGTTCCGCTCTCAGCAGCAGTAGCAGTAGCAGCAGCGCTTTCCGAAGTATTCCAGGCTCTAATTCCGGGCCCATTCTCTGCGGAAGAAGGCTGATTGATTATCTGTAAACATTGCATCACAGCGGTGCCTTGACCTTTTAGTCTCTGCATTAAATGTATTCCTGGCAGCGAGACAGAGAATCGCCCATTAGCATAGCTGATCACTCGAGCCCCGACTGGAAAATCAGCCCCCACTGTCTTCTCTCTCTCTCTCTCTCTTTCTCTCCCTCCCTTACCCCAACAACAAAGTCACGGATCAAAGTGACTTGGCAGCGCAGAGTAAAATATGCCCTGCATACCAATTGTGCTGTCTTACCATTCTGATTCTCTCTCTCTCTCTCTCTCTCTCTCTCTCTCTCTCCGTCTCCCTCTCTCTTTTCTTTTACATAAGACATCCTCCACAATCCTTTTTTGATTAGGCAATACTGTAGTTTGGTTAAAGGTGTGTGTGTGTGTGTGTGTGTGTGTGTGTTTGTGTGTGTGAGTGTGTGTGTGTGTGTGTGTGTGTGTGTGTGTGTGTGTGTGTGTGTGTGTGTGTGTGTGTGTGTGTGTGTGAAATGATGGGAAATGAAATATGGATATTTTTATGTCTGTATGTGTTGGTGTGTGTTGTTTGTATTGGTGGTTGAGGTGTGTGTGTGTGTGTGTGTGTGTGTGTGTGTGTGCGTGATTTTTTAAAATGGAAATGTGTCTTGGTGGTGATGATCGAGAGTTTGTATGTGTTCGGCTGTGTGTGTGTGTGTGTGTGTGTGTGTGTGAGTGAGTGAGAAAAAGAGAGAGAGAGAGAGAGAGAGAGAGAGAGAGAGGGAGAAAGGGGGAACTCCCAGATGGCATAACAGACGGTTTTGTGTGTTTCAGACAAAACAGGAGCACTGATGTGTCTTGGAGGAATATGAAAGTCGGGCAGAAAGATGGAGGGAGAGGGCCTTTCCTAGCGGGATTAAAGCAGGCCTCTCTCTCTCTCTCTCTCTCTCTCTCTCTCTCTCTCTGTGTGTGTGTGTGTGTGTGTGTGTGTGTGTGTGTGTGTGTGTGGGGGGGGGGTAGATGAATGAACACATACATCATCTGTGATTTGAAAGCCATTGTCTCTTTCTGACGCATATACAGCAAGCCGGCTATGGTTTTTTGGGGGGGGAGGGGGGGGGGGTTGGTGTGCTGGATATCCACTCAAGCATATCCACACATGCAGGAGATGCCAGTGTGAGTTTTCAAAGGATCTTTTGCCAAGAAGACGGAATCCCAAAAGACAACCATCCACAACCCTTCAGGCTGAAACACAAAACAGCCTCTTTTTTTCTCCCCTCCTGTTTTTGAATTTATTGGACCACCATCACTCTTAAACCAGGAATCTCGCTTACATGTTCATCACTAAATAATACTGTAGGAGCCATGAAACCATCTTTTCTCCATCGCAGACAGCAAATATTTTCACAGAAAAAAATAATAATAATTATAATATATTTTTATATTATATAACATACTGTAACTAGAAAAGCGCTCAGAGAGCGCAGACCTCCGCCAAGGCAATGTGGTCACAGACACAATACATTCCAGATCATGTTCTGGATCACCGATCTCCACCAAAATTTAATCAGCTCTTGCTTGACCCAATATACACATTGTCCTACAATTTCATCCAGATGTGTGCAGTACTTTTCGAGTTATCCTGCTGACAGGCAGACAAACAAACAAACAGACAAACAAACAGACAAACCAACAAGACCGAAAAGATAACCTCCTTGGCGGAGGTAGGCTAATAATAATATTATATTTAATGGCCGTCTCCTTACACAGTCTATTCTAGAATCAGAGGTTTAAAAGGGAAGGCATTGAGTAAAAACATTGCTTTCTTTCACATTGGCTTTTGCATCAGATGAAATATAAAATCCTAGGCTGGCATCTGTGGCCCCAGCTGTGCGTGTGTGTGTGTGTGTGTGTGTGTGTGTGTGTGTGTGTGTGTGTGTGTGTGTGTGTGTGTGTGTGTGTGTGAGGAGAAAAGGAGTAGTCTGATCCATCCATCTCCAGCACAAGTAGAGATGAGGGGATGTTTACCCAAATCTGTGCATAAATGTGTGACTCAGGAAGTGGTGTATGAATGCAGAGACAAACGAGTAATTACAACATGTCGTGGAGGAGGAAATCAACAAGGTTGTCTCTGCCATCAAATTAGTTGACAATTCTCATAACCTCTCGCTGGCTTTTTCAGTGTTAGCTGCGTCCATGGCTAAAAGAGCCACGCTATCTATCTGTCTCCCGTGGACAAAAGCCTCGAACATCTCGTCGCTAATTAAAAGCGGCCGTGGCTAGCCAAACATTCATATTCTTTATGCCTCTCTGGGGGGCACTTATCGAGTCCCTTCGACAGACAGGATGACATTCAGAGGATGGCTATCGCCACCATCCTTCAATTTTGTAAACATAATCCAAGATTGATTAAACACTAATAGAACAGTGCATAATTAAATTTTAATTAGATCGCCTTCTGCTGCGAGAAGGAGCGCTCTTTAACCGTGGGTGTGAATCCGATCCTCACCCTTCCAACAATTTCCCCCCCAACTAAAGTGTCTACCACAAAGGTCGGCTGACGCCACACGATCGCCCAGCAATTGCTCAGTCGATGGGGTCCTTAATAATTTATGCCACTTAAAAGAATTAATGCCATTGGAAAGAGTAATGGCACTTTTTTTTTTGGTGCTGGCGAACTGATAGAATAATTAAAACCCCGAGAGCTGGGGCCTAAGAAGTGTGCTGGGTCTATCACAGAGCTACTGGAAGTGTGAAGCTCTGAGATGTGTGAATGGGATGAAGTGAAAATCAGTTGACGTTCATCACACCTAGAGGTGTCAAATTTGAACGATGCGTGCAGTGCAAAGTCTAATGACACTAGAGTTTGCTTATTAACTAGTCCAAATCAATTTGCTAGTTTGACCGTGTGTATAAAAGACCTTGTATGCAATGCAATTTAGATGAGTCAGCTCTGTTCTTCCAAATGTCTTGCATTAATCACAAGAGCTGTGCTTGCTGTTGACAGATTTTGCTCTTTGCTCGTCATTTAAAGGAAAGTACCGTAAGTACGTTTAAGCATAGCCCTGCTGCACGAGCCTTCTAACAGCAATATATTTCGCATGAAATGAAAGAATTTCGAACAGCATAGACCTAACGCAAACGTAAAACACTTTACATTTAGTCAATGTAACCTCAGATCTTACTTTCGGTATCAGTCAGGTCCCATTGATTCAGTGTAAAGTGCCTGTGCGCTTCTGCGTTTGGTCTGTGTTGTACCAAATTATTTTGTTCCACTCGCTAACTAGCGCATTTAGCAAGCTCTTTCAACAGGGCTATGCTTGAATTCACTCCGGTATTTTCCTTTAAATTAGGTCCCTATTTGAAGCTATAGACAGTATAGCCACAGAACATGGAATACTGAACAAGATAGGGTTTGAATGTTTCAATGTGAGCAAACATGAATAATTCCGGTCTGCATTAGTGTCACAATGTGAGCTTTTCAATGATCTTTCACTTGCAAAAATAGAACACAGAACTAAACAAACGACACGGAACTAAACAAATGTTTCGACTTCTCTTTTACCCTCTCTGTTATATCAATATAGCTATTGATACTCAGACAACACTGTGATTGGAAGCTTGTTGGACCTGCATGTGGTTTTACTGTAGGTCTGCTCATGGTGTGCACCAGGTGAATGGGAGTTTTTGTCTTTGTGTTCCCTGTGACAATGCTTTTCTTTCTATCTATCTATCTATCTATCTATCTATCTATCTATCTATCTATCTATCTATCTATCTATCTATCTATCTATTCTATAGCACTACAGAGCAGAAACGCAATTTGATTGATGTGTCTATGAAGTGTGTGTGTTTGTGTGGGAGGGGGGAGGTGTAGGGGCTGTAATAGGATGGAGCACCTTGAGGCATCCTGTCAATCTCCTCCTGTTTCCCCCAGTCACGTCTATCACTCCCTGGGTCGAAGCTACTGATGTGTCCCATCCCATCCCATGGTTCTCTCTCCTAGACCAGAGAATGTTCCGGTTCCCCCTCCTCAGACATACATTAAGTGCTTCTTCAGTCGGTTCTGTCTCTGTGCTTCACCGTCCATGCATGACCTGAACCCTGAGGTTGCTAGTTAACCTTGGGTTAGATCTGGCTAGGTTAAACTCCCTTCATAAATGGAGGCCCCTGGTGATCAAATCACAGTCAGAGATCAGTGCTTTCTGTGTGTTGTCGGCCGTCGAGATGTCACGTCACGTCACCAACCAGTGCTGTCTGTGGAGGAATCTCTGTGTTTTCTCTCTCTCTCTCTCTCTCTCTCTCTCTCTCTCTCTCTCTCTCTCTCTCTCTCTCTCTCTGCTGTTGTCTAACTAACCCACAGCCCATCACTGGTTCCCCTGGGACAGCCTTCTCTCTCCTGAGACAAGCTGACTGACTGACTGACTGACACTGTGTTTGTGAGCTTAGATAACGCAATTATAACCTCCGTATCATTTTGGGTGGCAGGGGCGTACTCAGCAGGCGAGACACACACACACACACACACACACACACACACACACACACACACACACACACACACACACACACACACACACACACACACTTAGCCCTCCAGACGCTTCATCTCCACTGGTGTGTGAAGATCCAAATTGCCCCCCAGTTTGAGTGGGGAACCCCCAGTTTTTCCACTCTCTTGCTCTGACCCCTATACTTATTTAGCTTATTTAGCCAGTGGGGCTAAGCAGTAGCATCTGCCAATTAGCCCTGCCTGCAGCACTCACTCACTCACTCAAAATGGGAGAAGAGGCACAGGCCATGAAGGAGATTTGACATTACATTATTTTGGGGGTCTATATAGCCTATAGCCTACCCACAGATGCCATTTAGAGTCGAGTGAGTCGGAGGAATGCAACAGTCCCCAGACTGGTTAAATGGTGAAGGTACTGCAGGGAAATGTGATTTTTTTTAGAATATTGCTGATGCGATTTGTAATGGGGGGTTGGAGATGGTTGAGAAGGTCTGAGTGTGTGTGTTGGGCGTCTAGTAATTGCTTCAGATATCAGGAAAGCTAGCAGGACTCAGCTAGTGGAAATAAAAACTTTACACTGAAACACAGAAGGGGAGGAAGAACAAAAGAGTCAGCCATTAATCTTAGTTAATCAATTAAACTTACAATGGGAACCATAGGACAGCCAATTAATGAGCTCACTTTGGAGATGAATTCAGTCACGTTTCTGCATGATGCATTTAAACGTCTGCATTCACAAAATAGGCTGTGTGTGTGTGTGTGTGTGTGTGTTACCTTTTAGCGCTCTCATACAGTACTTGCCATGGTCATTTTTCTCATGGGAGACTCTCATGTTGAGAGGACAGTGGCATTTCATTATCAAATTAAAAACAGAAAAAAAAACTGTCGCTTTAATTAATTATTTTCTTTTTTTTTTCTTTTTTTTTTTTTTTTGCTCTCTCAGCTAATCTGTGGCGTATCCACGGTAACAGCAACAATAGAGGGGTGAGATGCAAAACAACCCGCTGGCATGCCTGCCACGCCGACCCGACCTCTTCCCTGTCAAACACACACACACACACAAACACACTTAGACACACACACAGGGCCCT